>WEIV01008649.1:377431-393883 GCA_013390005.1 Calyptomena viridis | reverse complement strand
CGGGCTGGGGCCGAGAGAAGCGGCTCGTCACGGGCACCCATCGCGATCCGCACCCCGCACCCACCCCCGCCACCGCCACGCTTCCATTCCGTCTGTGCCGCCGGGTTTCGCTTCTGGCTCTGGCAGGTTGAGCCGCCCCTGCGTTCGCTGCTGAGCTCCCCCTCAAATGCCTGCACAGGCCATGGGAATTGGCTCAGCCAGGCCTGGAAAACGCTCTTTATTCCCCGGGGAGAGCCCTAAACCCAGGGCATGCCCTGCACAGTGTTCATACCACAGGCCTGCCCTGCCCCAGGCAGCCTTGTTTCGGTTTTTTTTTTCAGATTTCTTAGTCAGTGTGACTTTTGGGAATACTGAGATAGGTTACAGTGTGTCAGGACTGTTACGGGAAAAAAAGAACTTTATAGAGTCATTATTATGTTCAAACTGCACCAGGTCCCTGGATGAAAAACCTTCCTTGAACCTTCCAAGAGGCATCAGAATCAGTTTTGGCTGCATTTCCAAAATATCCCACTGCACACCTCTGGTTAAAACCAAACCAAACTGACCACGCAGAACACCTTGGCACATGTGGCTCTGGTGTCCCCAGTAAGAGCACAAGTGTTTGGGATTTGTGGACCTGAGATTTCCTTTGTCATTTCACCACTAGTTTTATGACTTCAGTCAAGTCACTGTCGACACACCAGTTGCTCAGTTTCTGCACCTATGAAGTGCAATCACGGATTTTGGCTGCTGGGAATTGAATGTGGTTGGGGATTACTTCTGTGATGGGGACTGATGGGACTGTAGCTCATCTTTGTAGAAGCTAAAAAACTCTGGAAAGAAAACCCCAACCCCTCATTTTAATACATTGTCTATTTTCACATTGTCTTTGAGGGAAATTTTAGATCTGTCATGCAGTAATTTCCTGCTGGTACCTGGTCAAACCCCACTGTGACATTTAGTCAGACCCAGTTAAACCCATCGCTGTCGCTGCTCGGGGTCAGAGCTGCTCGTGGATTTTGATGCCTCTCACATCAAAGTGTGAGAATGTGCCTTCTTTGAGCACCTGTTTTTTTATCTTCTCTCCCACAACATTCACTTCAGATGGCTGAGAACACAACCAGGAGCCCGCAGGACGTGCCGGACTCTTCTCCAGGAGAAAACGAATTCCCTTTTGGATACCCCACCAACATCTGTGAGGATGTGCCTGGTCACAAGTACCTGTGCAGCAACTGCAACAACATCCTGAAGAAAGCCCTGCAGACACTCTGTGGGCACAGGTACTGCTCTGCCTGCCTCACCTGGATCGTCCGGTACGTCCTGGGCAGAGGGAATTCCATGGCCAAGCCTGTGCATCCAAGAGATTCCAAGAGCTGGGTGGGGCCACTGAGCTCAGGGACAAGGCTGTGGCTCCTGGTCCTCAGTCATTTTACAGCCTGGAAGAACTTCCCTTAGTGGACTGCAGGATATTCCCTGCCTCCTGCTTGTTCCCACCATGGAATGTGCAGGATGGATTATGGGGCCTGACACATGTCAGTTTTCCTATCTGTGAGATAATAATTCTGATTTAAACTTGACTAGTCCAAGGCTGAATTAATCCTTCCAGGGGACTTTGCAGTCCTTTGATAAGTGATGTTATAGGATTTTAATAGTCTTATATGTCTTTTTGTCTTGGCAAAATGGGCATTTTCTGTGTTTTAAAAGACTTTAGTTTTCATGTTTCCTTTCCTACATGGGGTTCTTGCATAATTAATGAGATAAATAAGTTTCCATCATTATTCTTGTTTATGATCCAGGGTGTTTTTATTTGACTGAAACACAGGTAAGATTTATGGGCCCAGTTCTGGTCTTGAAGAACAGAAGAGCAAAGGATTTTTTGTCAGTGTGTTCAAGAATTAGCCCTTTAATGAACAAGGACTATGGATTCTGAGTGGAAATTACAATTTCCATGGTTTTATTTGTGTCAGTGCCTATACAGAGACCTCCTAAACTGCAGTGCACTGATGGATTGTATTTCATTCTCCTTTCTTTTTGCCAGAAACAATAAAAATGCAATTTGCCAGAAATGTAAAGAGGAAGATCCCAACACTGTAAGTGAGGAAAGCCTGTTGGCAGAAGAAAGGGTAAGTTGTAGTTCACAGGTCATTAATTTATCATTAATCATTCTCTGGGCTACTCTGGAGTCATCACTGGACCACAGTTCAGGAGGGAATCATGTTAAATGTGATAGCAGCTGATAGTTACACATTTTAATTTAAGCTTTAGTCATTTGGATTTCTCAGAGTTTGTGATTTAAAAAAGTAATGGCAGCCTTAGGACTTTCCAAGTCCATGTTCTGCAATGTAGAATCCCACACTCTTCCACATAATTAACTTTTTATTGTCTCAAAGTAACCGGTGCTTTCCTGATTCTAATAATATTCCTGAGCTGTTACTTACTATCCTTAGGAAGTATCTGAATGGGTTTTCCAGCCTCTTGTATCCTTTAAATGTGGAGCTGAACATAATAATGATCAAACCTGTGCACTGGCAAATGACTCACCTGTAATTTAATGGTTCATATCTTGTTCTGTGATTTTCCAGGCAATTTTCTGTGCTATTCTATATCCCAAAAACAAACTGGGCAATAGGGCCCAGCCCCAGCTTGTCTTTTTCCCTCCTTTCTGATGACATGCAGGAATATCAACAGACACACATTTTGTCCACATTTTTTAGGGAAAAAATGAAACCAAACAGGTAGCTGCCAGCAAATAAAACACAAAGTCTAGGAAGTGGCTGCAGCAAAATAATAAACCTGCTGTTAATGCTCACCTTGGTGATATCTCAGAGAAAAATCCTCAATCCTGCAATACATTTCCCCAAACCAGAATTTCTTGCCTTGTGTGACCACAAATAAGTGCAGCTGAACCCTTTATGAGCTTGTTCTGCATTGGCAGAAGTGGTAACTTTGGAATTTCTCCTCTCTGGATTCTCCCTGAGTCTGCTGGGAATTTCTGCAAAATCTGTGGGTGGGTGGCTGTAAACAGGCTCCCCCTTCCCAGTTCTTGTTGTCCCATGGGATATTTGCTCTCCTTTGCACTGGAATTCCCTCCAGAGTATCCAAACCCACACGGAGTTTGTACCCAAACCTGTGGCAGGGCTTGTTCTTGTGTCAGGGTCCCACTGTTAACCGTGCAACATGTAATTATAAAACTGTGCAGCATTTCATAATTTTCATGACAATTGAACATTTTCTCATGGTTCACATAACACAGAAATCTATGTAGTGCATAAAAACCCCCAAAGCACTCCCATGTGGTTCCCATTCCTTTAGCACACAGTGCCTGTAACTGGAAACAGCCCCGATGTGAGCAATCACTGCACAGCCCTGAGCCCTCCCTGCAGTTTGGGAGGTGTTAATGACCTCGATAATTAAATGCATTCATTAAGAGACCCCATAGTCAGGGTCCTGTCAGCACATTCGTTGCATGTGACCTATTTCAGGCTTCTCAGAAAAGAAATAAGAGCTGTAGTTGGCTGAGCGTATTTTCAGCAAATTTGTAAGGCAGCAAATAGTTTATTTTTTAACAATAAGACATTATTTAATAGTTATTTGGGCTTCTATTACACTAAGATTAGATTGCTAGGTTAGAGGGTCTTATGCACTACAGCAAATGTAAAAAAAAAAAAGATAATAAAATTAATGGAGTATTTTCTCACCAGTGTTTTATTCTTTACTGTGTTTACTTTCCAGGCTTTTGGTGATGCTGCCATTAATAAAGAGATATCTGAACTCAAAGTCCACTGTGTGACCCTTGGATGCAGCTGGTCTGGTATCATGAAAGATTTTGAAGTATGTTTAAAGGCAGTTTATTTAGATTAACAAGCAGCTTTACTTCAAGGGGGACAGAGAGGGAATGAAACCAGGTTCTCAGCAAACACAAATTAATGCAGCATCATTAGATTCAGTGACAGTATTGTGGTTTATACCAACAAAGGGTCTAAAAACATGCCTTCATTTTTTTTCAGAGTGATCTGAAGTGCTCCAGGTAAAATATTTAAATGGGCAAAATTCATGAGTCTGCCACGCCAATTATAATAATAAATACCAGGGAGAAAGCTGGGACCAAGATCGTTATTTTAAAACAAAAGCACTAAGAGAGACAGTTCAAGGCAGACCTCATGTCTGAATTTACCAAAAGTTCGTTGCTTTTGCTTTTGGTTTGGTTTTTTGTTTGTTTGTTTGTTTTTTAAGTTAAGAATTAACAAAAAAGCCCCAGTGAAGTTTTTCACCAGTAATCTCCTAACTTTGTGCAGTGGGACTTTACCCAAGCTTAGAAGAAATGCAGGTCAGAGCTCTGGGCTGCCAGAACAGACACTATTTATAGAGAAATGTGAGTCTGCAGTTTAATAACTACTAGTTGCCTTATAACCTTTTACTTCCAGGAGCATCAGAGCTTATGTGAATATGCTTTAATCCCTTGTCACACTGGTTGTGGACACGTGGTGATGAGAAAGAAACTTGCAGATCACTTGGAGAATGGTTGTGTCAATAATGTGATGGTGTGTCAGCAGTGCCAGCGCAGCTTATCCAGCACTGAGTACCAAGTAAGGACATTTCTCTTTCAGATTAGGGCTTTATATTGATGGTTTAAATAATCTATCATGCCCTTTTTCCATCCTGATTTCATTGCACTTGGAGAATATTTAATTTTCCTGAGGTTGCTCATTCTTCCATGCGTGTGCTGGAGAGAAAAATGAGCTGGATGTGATAATCTGATGTGACAGCAGAGAGGGAAGTACTTGTGTCCTCATCCAGAGCTGGGCCAGCTCTGGAAAAAAAACCCCAACCTTTCATTTTAACAATCTCAAAACCTGTGTCCCAGTATGAGGAAGGTGAGAAGCAGAACAGCACAGACAGTGGCAGGGAAGAGATCCTGAAAGTGGCTGGAGTTTTATTCCAACTCAAACCACCCACGAATTTGTAAGGCAGGATTCTGTCTAATATTATTTCTGTTAGATCTCATCAGGTATAATCCCCAAATTATCAGCAATGCCCACAGACCAGGAAGATCATACTCTGAATCTGCCACAAACTCCTCAGTGACTATTTAAACATATTTATATTTATTTGGTTATTTGCCCAGTATAATGAATATTGTTCCCTCCAAATGATTTAAAGAGAATAATTGCCAGCCTTGGAGTTTTGCCCTGGGATGGGGCAGAGTGATCCAAAACCCACCTGCCCAGAGGGTTGTGGATATTTCAAAGAGCTAAATAGTAGTGGGTAGCTCTGCATGTCCAAACTGTCTCACATTGGTGCCTCTCCACATATTGAGCTGTGAGATTTATTCAATAAGGGGGTAACACTCATCCCGGGGTGAGAATAAGGTGCTCTGCTAAAACCTGCTTTTGGGAAGCTTTTGCATGTGGTTTTTATACCTAAATCTTAGAAGAATATCTGCACTCAGCCACATCTTCCCAGTGCTAAATCCTGTGTGTTTTCCAGATGAAATACCAGAAGGTGGCAACACTAAATCCCTCTCAGCCCCTGCGAGAGGAGTCAGAGGCTGGAGGGGGAACTCGAGCACCTTTTCCCTGCCCAGCGCTCCCTGGAGCCGCAGCTCCACCTCACTTTCCTCACTCAAGGGCTGTTTTCCTCCCACTCATTCCGGTTCGCTGCCACCTAATTAATTTTTTGGTCAGGAAACCTTGGCAACCGGGCAGGGGGTTGGCCTTGAGATGTTGCTTTTTCTCTGCCTCCTTTAGTGTTTGTGAAATTGGAGTGTTGCTGGTTACATGTCCTGCTTTAGTAAGTTTGCAGTGACGTGGGATAAGAATTTTGATTATTTGTGTGTATTCCGTGTGTCCACAATCCTCTGGGAGCAAATAGGAGGTTTTGGGCACTGCTCTCACTCTCTTCAGCTTATTCATTCACTTATAGGTAATTCCTCTATTTTAAAATAACTTCTCTCCAGCCCCTCTCCCCCCTCAGTGAATCTGAAGGAGTAAAAGAGCAGAAAGGAAGGAAATAAAGGCACATTTTGTGTAATAGTAAGATAAAGAGTGTTAAAAAATGAGTTAGTGAGAAAAACCTGTGGCTGCATTTCTGGGAAACGAAAGAGAAACCTCAAGCCTGGTATGAAAAGGAGTTTATAAAGATTAAAGCCAGTCCCCCTGCACAGTGTGAGTGGAAAGCTGGCTGTGTTAAACACAGATATTCCAGATATGAACAATGGCAGGGGAATTACCTTGCCCTCCTTGGAGCCAGAAATGACATAAAGCCTCGTGTTAGTGGTGATTTGTGTTAGCACATCATGATGGAAAATTTGGATTCCAGCCTTCAAAATGTTCCTGAGCAGGATGCAAGAAGGGTCTGCACATTGAGCAAACCTTATGAAGTCAATGCAAGAAGAGTTTATACTTGAATTATATTTGAAATTGAATTTATATTTGAATTTCCTGTTCTTTAACCTGTTTATATTATATATATATGTATATATTTGAATTTCCTGTTCTGCTTGTCATTTTTGCTTCCTGTTCTGCAACACACCTGCCTGTCATTGCACATATATGTGTGTGTGCACATATATATGTGTGTTTGTGCACATAACTATGGTTTGAACCTGGCAAGACTTGTACTTTGCCAGCCTTGTATCCAATATCCCAGGGGGGCCTTTCAGGTCAATAATTAAATGATGTTCTGAATTATTTTCTCCTTGTTTTAATGACAGGAACATTCATGTGAAGGCAATTTATGTAAGGAACAAAAACATGTGCAAACAGAAACAGCATCAAAGGAAAAGGTGGGTAAAAGATGAGTGAGTGTAAAGCAGTTTTATTTCAGTTGATTAGATTATCAGTTGATCATTCAGATTAAATGAACACCTGAGAACATCTTCAGATACAGGAGTTGTATCTTTACATCCCAGCAAAGCTCTGCTGCCTTCTCTTCCCTGCTCCCACAATTACCTTTAGTGAATTATCTTCTCAATTAATCATATAAAATGGGGAAATATTTGTTTCCTCTCATCTCTTCAGGGAGACCCACGTGAGCAAAAGAGGATTGTGCTGTATAGCAGCATATTTACAGCATCTTATCTATTTATGAGAACTTGTAGTCTGTTAAATTATGTTCTGTCATTATGGGGTCTGTTAGATGGACCCTTCACTGCCAGGCTGTGTGCAAGAAACTTGCAATCAACCACCCTCTTAATTGATTTACCATCAATTTTCAAAGCTGGCTGGACACTGTAAGATGTGGTAATGCCTTCACTTGAATTAACCTGATTTATAGCTGCTGGGATTGTGGTCTAGGTGCTTGTAGGGAAATAGAAGAATCCCTTTCAGTTGGTATTTGATTATTTTACCTCTTTTTTTTTTTCACAGAGCCACTCTATGCCCTCAGCCAACAAGGATGGATGTTGTTTTTCTGAAGTGGGCTGTTCATTCAGGGTGAGTGAAACAAGTCCCTTCAGGAAGGTCCCACAATTTCCCTTCATGACAATGTCTCTTAAAACAGAGTTTTAAGTGCATTCTACTTGCCTTATCTCATCCTTTGTGCACAACACATGTATTAAATACTGGTTTATTAGGGAATCTTGCTGGGACTCTGCCTGGCATCCTGTTTAATACCAAAACTCCCACCAAGAGTTTTATTTTTTGTAGCACATGTACACGGTCACACTTGATGAGCTTAAAGCTCTTCCCAACCTTAACAAGTCTCTGATTCTACACATGTGGCCTAAACTTTGAGAGCTTCCTGCTTTTCCTCTCTCCACATCCCTTCCAATGCCCCCTGATTGCAGTTTTTCCACCTCTGGCTCTCCCAAGAAGTTCCAGGATTGCTGGGTTTGGCCCTTTGCCCGTTGTGGTGTCACAGGGAACGTGTTCACAGTGTCATCTTCCTGCAGGGAAGCAAAGAGAAGATAAAGGAGCACGAAAAATCTGCAGTTGGGGCCCACATGCTGCTGCTGCTGCAGCACATGAGGCAACTGAAGGGAACCTTGTGCTCTGCTGCCAAAACTGCCCAGGGTTTCACCCCCCAGCCCGAGCTGAACGGGAATGGGGCAGGAAAAAGCATCTCCAAGCTGCACATCCCAGCAGGGCTGGACGTCCGCGGGGATCTGGAAGTGGACTGTTTTCCTGGCTCCTCTCTTTCTGGAGATGAGTCTGTTCTGCAACAACTCATGAGGGAGAAAGTGATTTCTGAGCTGGAAAACAAGCTGCATGTGTTTGAGAATATCGTGGCAGTGCTCAATAAGGAGGTGGAGAGCTCCAACATGGAAATCATGGCCTTCCGGAGGCAGAGCGAGCTGGACCAAAATATAATACGAGGCCTTGAGCTGAAGGTAAACAGTGACAATAAAGGTTGTTTGTGTGCTTGTTCTATGAACAACAAATAATTGAGATTTATCCCAGAGAGGTGGGGTAGGAATCAGGACAGGGAGTGTGAGCTGGGAAGTGTTAAGTTCCAGAGGCATCTTCAGGATCTTTTCGTTGTTTTGCATAAATTTTCAAATGGGAATCTCTAATTTTTGTTCTCTAAACCCACGTTTAGGTACTGAGATATTGCTGAGGGTTTTGAATGCTCAGAGTTTGCCACAATCAGACTGTGAGCAAGCAAGACAGTTGTTCAATTGACTGATCCTCTCCCAGCAGCATTTTGCCTGGAGGCCCCAACAACCCTCTGTGTTGTTTTGACATATAGCTCCCACTTAAAAAGAAATCAAAGGAGAAATTTCAGCACATGAGGGCTCCAGCTACTCCTGCAGCACATCCTGGAGGGGGGGTTTGCCTGGGAAATGATTCCTTGTTCCTAGATTGCAGAGCTGCACCGGTGCCTGACGCAGAAGGACGCGGGGCTGAGCAGCCTGCACAAGAGCCTGCTGTTCTCTGAGCAAGCTTCCTACGATGGGATCTTTCTGTGGAAAATAACAGACGTTGGCAGGAAGCTCCAGGACTCTGTGACTGGCAGAACAGTCGGGTTGTATTCACCAGGTAAAGCACACGGTGTGTCTGTGTGTTTGCAAACCCTCCTTTCTCCACAACGCTGCTGCTTTCTGCTCCTGTCAGCAGCAGGGCCTTTAGAACAGCTCCTTAAAACCAAGATGCTGCTTGTGGAAAGACCTGTATCCCAAGGCAGCTTTTCCAGAGAGTTGTGCTCTGTTCTGGGCTCTCATCCTGCAGTTTGCCCTCCACCACAGCCACTTGCAGTGACATTTGGTGGCTGCATCTGTCCCAGCCCACAGCTGATGGCACCGCAGGGCTTCCTGCTGCAGTTATTTCCCACGTGGGAAGTAATTGGATTAGGTAAAATACACTTGTGTGGCTAATAACAGGTAATTTTCACCAAGGCATGAGGCACTAAAAGGATTCCAGCTGCTGGATTTTCATTGCCTGTAATCTCCAGGGGGTGCTGATTTGATCTCCTCTCCCAGAGCAGCACACGGCACACGCCACCTTTTCCCCTGTGCCAGAACACTCATTAGGTCTTTCTGTTTTTCCAAAGGAGGCTTTATTAACAAAGAATTCTCATTTCCAGCTTTCTACACTGCCAAATATGGCTACAAGGTGTGTCTGAGGGTGTACCTGAACGGGGATGGGACAGGGAAAGGGACCCACATGTCCCTGTTCTTCGTTGTCATGAAAGGAGACTACGATGCTTTGCTCCCCTGGCCTTTCAGGCACAAGGTAAGAAGGGAAGCCTTTCCATGCCTGATCCCAGCCTAAACTGCTTTTCCCAGTCAACACAAGGGGGCTTTTCCTCTGGAGTTTAGTGGAAGTTGGAGCACTTTCCCATTTTCCTCTCCGAAGGCCATCCTGGAATCCTGGGTAATTGTCTCTGTCTGGAGTCACAGGGAAAGCTGCTCCTCCTGATATTCCACACTTTACCAGGTGGATTTTCAGACACCAGAACATGGTGTTTGGAATATTCCAACCTGTGTCCACTTGGGCTAAAACCACAGACACATTTTCTTCTGGCTCTTGCTAAACATAGATAATATCAATTTATGAGTGAATTATGATTTTCTGCCTGAAAGTGTCAGAAGGGTGAGGTAAGAGTTCCACTTATAAAGGTGCCACAGATGTCTCATGTGATCCTGGTCTTATTTTTCCTCCTAAGTGTGATCTGATAATGGCAACAATGGTTAGAAAAGCAGCGAAACCACAGCAGGGCCTGATCTCTGCTCTGGCACTTGCCTTCATGTGGTAAAAATTCCATAAGCCTTTCATAGAAATAACTTTACTACCACTTAGCAGCCAAAAAGCAGAAATCAAAGTTCCCAATCCCCACTGTATTAAAAGACTATTACATACATTTAATATTTAAATCTAAAAACCAGTGAATTAATAAAAGGGATAATGAGATGGGGAGATCCTATACTGATATTTAGGTTGTGTATTTATGCACAGGCAACTGAGCTGTTTCTCCTGGTTCCAAACCACAATAACAGAATAAATGTAATTACTACAACCAAACCCAGGGTTTGTGTAAGTTGTCAGGAAAGAAGAAAAAACCCCTTTGGCCTATGCAATTCTCTACCAAGAAATAATTCCTTCCCTGATTTAACATAATTTAATTTTGTTTTACGGGTGGCAAACTTTTAAACATTTCAACTGGGAACCGTTGCAACCTGACCTTGCAGGTTGGAAACAATTTGCATTTAATTACCACAGAGCATCAGCTTTTGCAGCCCTGCTGTCCCTGACACCTTGTGGTTTCTTTGCCCTGCAGTAACTCCCCTTTGCCACGTTGTGTTTCAGGTGACATTTATGTTGCTTGACCAGAATAACAGGGAACACGTTATCGACGCCTTTCGCCCGGATTTGACATCGGCTTCTTTTCAGAGGCCAGTGAGTGACATGAACGTGGCCAGTGGTTGCCCCATGTTCCTCCCCCTGGCCAAGTTACAGTCCCCCAAACATGCCTACGTGAAAGAGGACACACTTTTCCTTAAATGCATCATAGAAACAAATTAGAAATCCGGGAAATCGCCCACGGAATGTCAGTGGTTTACAAGGGGAAAACCATCGTTTTAGACTTTGATGTGTGCACACAAAATCACCTGCAGATCCCCCTGTGCAGCAGCTGCCCAGACCTTCCCCCAGTGCCCTTGGAATGTGCTCCTGCCAATGGGAATGTGATTATTCCACCCAAACAGCCGATTTTCCTGGTGTAGGTGTTGGTTACAGCCACCCCCAGCCCCACAGAGGGACTTGTGGAGGAGGCACAGGCCCAGGGGTGGGGGNCCTGCCAATGGGAATGTGATTATTCCACCCAAACAGCCGATTTTCCTGGTGTAGGTGTTGGTTACAGCCACCCCCAGCCCCACAGAGGGATTTGTGGAGGAGGCACTGGCCTAGGTTTGGGGATGGTTCTCCCTGGCAGGGAATGGGGCTGAATTCCCTTCTATCACCTTGGATTGACAGGTTTGGGGATGGTTCTCCCTGGCAGGGAGTGGGGCTGAATTCCCTTCTATCACCTGGGATTGAGGCTGAATTCCCTTCTATCTCCTGGGATTGAGGCTGAATTCCCTTCTATCTCCTGGGATTGAGGCTGAATTCCCTTCTATCTCCTGGGATTGAGGCTGAATTCCCTTCTATCTCCTGGGATTGAGGCTGAATTCCCTTCTATCTCCTGGGATTGAGGCTGAATTCCCTTCTATCTCCTGGGATTGAGGCTGAATTCCCTTCTATCTCCTGGGATTGAGGCTGAATTCCCTTCTATCACCTGGGATTGACAGGTTTGGGGGTGCAGGGGGAGGCTGAGCTTTGTCACCCTCTGGCTTTGCCATGGTGTGTCCCTTTCCAGGGAGCCCTGTCAGACCACACTGGGATCTTGGCTGTTCCCCAGCAGGAGCAAGGAGAGATTCCTGGCCCTGAGGCCCCAGGGGGTGTCCCTGCCTGTGCTGAGGGATGCCCTCTGGATGCCCTCTGGAGCCAGGAGCTGTGGACAGCACTGGCTGATTGATTTCTTGATTTATTTTAGACCTGTGTTTATGTGCTCTATAAGGAGATGTGTTGTACCAGCAGTTGGGGACCAGGTTACACTGTGCCTTGGGGGAATTATTCTTGGATTCCCAAAGGAGAAGTTTTGACTTTCCCGTTGCAGACATGGAACTCTGGTGTTGTAAATCCCTGGAAACCCAGAGCTCTGATCCAGGCAGGGTAAGAATCCCTCAGTGGCTTTGATTTAAAGTGTCCAGTCAGTTCCTGAATCCTCAAGGCAAGTGACTTATTACCAATTGTTGGGGTTTTTTTTAATTGCTTAATTCTTTTCATGTGCTCTGATGTTTAAGTCTTTTCACATGCTACAACAGAAGTCACTGCAGATATGTGTGCAGATATTTTTTTTTTAAATAGATGTAAAGAATGAATATTTTTTTTATATATATACAAGCTTGGGACTGTCTGGATGTATGCAAAATCTCTCATTTCAATCTTGACGACATCCTTTATAATAATAAGTGGTGATAAAGTATCAAATTTCAAAAACACCCACCTCATAAACAAATATCTATCAAAGCTTGTTTGGGAAGGAACTGGATATTCTTTGCCATCACAGACACACAGTGTGTCTCTCTCTCTCTGTCTGTCTTTTTCTCTCTTCCATATTTAAAACATTCTTTCAGGGACAGAAAGTTATTTTTCCAGCCCCTGTAACCACACTGGAGTAATTTGCCTAAAAATATGATGCTTTTCATGGCTGTATCACTTTGACAAGTACTGTATTTATTGCAATCATTCATATTTTCTTACCATTTTATTTATTTCCTAAATAAAGCTCGCTAACTTAAGAAAAGTTTGGGTGTTGTTCTCTCTGTAAAATAGAGAATTGAGCAACTTGGAGATGCCATGAAGAGGGTTTGTTACAGAAACTTTCCTTCCTTCTTTCCTTTCTTCTTCCCTTCTTTCTGGGGGAAGGAAGGTCAATTTGGAGCAGAGCTCAGGAACAACAGACATGCCCAGAACATCCATTACCCTCAAACCTGCCCAGCTGGGAGAGCACTTACAGGCTCTTCATGTCTTATGCAGTTGCACAGAGCACACAAAGAGAGTTATGTCCAAAAAAAAAAAATTTAAAAAAGGAGTATATGGATCAAATCCACGCTAAATAAACAAAAAGACGTGAAACCCAATGCCTAATGCTCTTCCTTTTAAAGGCACGGCTGGCACAAAGCAGCCAAATGTCAGATTTAACTGCTCTGATTCTAATTAGAGCCACACCTCGGAGCCAAGGCGCCCTTGGGGTGGATCAGCATCCTTGGGAAGGGCTCCGAGGAGCCCGAGCTGCCCCTGCTGGAGGCACCGCCGGAGCCGGAGCATTACCACGGCCGTGTGGAATGTATTGAGCTGCTTTCCAAACACGGGGCTCCGCTCCCAGCCCCGGTGTTCCTGGAACAGGCTCCGCATTTTCATTTCCAAGACCTTCAGCCGCAAAAGCCTCTTGATAAGGAAGTGGCTGACACTGAAAGGAGCTGAAACGGGAGCGGTATCGGGAGTTCTCTGATCCGTTAAATCACTTCTGTTGTGGAAAGGAGCAGCCAAAGGGATTTTTCTTTTTTTTTAGGGGTGTTGGATCAAATCAAACGATGCAGAAAAATCAAGGAGAATTTTAGTGAGTTAAATCAGCACTGTTTGCTCCGTGTTTAATGGTTGGGTTGGCAAAGAGTCACAGCAGCTACAATGGTCTGAAATAATCAAGGAACAGGTTTGCAGGGAAGGATGGGAGTTTGGGGTGTTTTTTTGAATGGACTAATGAAGCTGAAAAAAACGCAGACAGATTTTAGGCTTATAAGCTTCAGGAGGTGAAAGGAACTCAAACCTTGCACACAGTGGCTTTGAGCTTAACTTGGTTGTGTTGGTCAATCAGGTGGTGCTGGTGAAGAGGTGGTTGAGACCCTCAGAGGAAAGTGTTGGCCAAGAGAGAGGGAATTCTGTCAATACCCTTGGCTACTTCTGTTGTAGCCACTTCTACTGTCACGGATGGATCTGAACCAGCTGCAGCTCCAGCTGGAAGTGGCACTGGGGAACTGCCCGGCCCTGGGAGGCTCCGGGTCCCTGCAGATCCCATCTCCACGTCAGGCCTGCAGCTCAAAGGCAGCTTCGTGTTTGGGTTTCCATTCAATATTCCTCGGCTTCGGTCTCCAAGGCTACACGCCAACATACAACCCCTCCTCCCACTCCTGTTTTCAAAGAAAGGAAAACACTGTGAAAAAAGGCTGCAACGATTTCTGGGCAGTTTTCAAAGCAGAAGGGCAGCGCTGGGAGCTGCTCTCCCCGCACACTCCACAGGCTCTGGGTGCTCCGTTCCCGAGGGGCAGGAAAGCACCTCCCCACCTCTGAAAGAGCAGGGTGTGGAGGAGGATTAAAAGTTTTTAAGGAAAAACGGGGAGTTTGGGAGTAGTTAGCTACCTGGGGCTTCGTTCAAATCCTTTTGCAAATGCTGGTTTTGTTTGGGAATTTCGTAGTGGAGAAGGAGCTGGGAGTCCTGCCTGGGAGCAAGCACTGGCCACACTCCCTGGCTGAGGAGGGTGCAGGCTTTCTCCCTCAGCTTTGCACTGGTTTTTGGGCTCTCCTTCATTTCTGTTCCCTTGCTTATAGAATAATCTGCTTTTAACAACTGAATTTAAACAGTTGATTTAAACAGAAGAGTCCTCCTTGCTCTTCCAGCAAGGACAGCAGGTCAGCCTTGAAGGCATGGAGGTCCTTTCAGCTGGGATGTGAGAGTGGCACAGAAATCCCTGTGTGCTCCCTGCTGGGAGCTCCTTCCCAGTGGAGTGTGTCAGTGTCATCCCACCAAGGTCTCTGGACCCCACTGGAGCCAAACCAGCTGCTCGGCTGTGTCTGCCCCTCTCCAGAGCCTGCCAGGGGCCACGATTCCACAGTGCCACGGAAAGGGGATCTCCAGTGGCTCCCTCGATGCCCGGGGGTGTGTGGGAAAAGCCAGATGTGTGTGCAGAGGAGGTGGAGAAAGAGGAAGACAAGGAGGAAGAGGAGGAGGAGGAGGGCAGCACCCAGTAGCTCCGTGCAGCAGGAGCAGAGTCCAGGCTCGGTGGGTGCTGTGGGTGAAGCACCTGCAAAGAAACCAGAATTAAATGTGATTACGTGGCTTCATTCCTGTAAGGAAACAGAGGATATATCTCAAATTCCTTTTTTTTTGAATTTTTCTTTGGGAGTTTTGCCCCAGGGCAATGTTACCGTGCTTGTTCAGTTGGCAGGTGCCAGGTTTGGGGTGCCCTCTCCGTGCAGAGGGGTTTTGGTGAGGTTATCCCTGCTTGCACCCCTGGTGAACCTGGTCCAGAGTTTGATTTCCATGTCACGACATCCACATTCCTGTGGGAAGAACCCAACGTGCTGCAAACATCACCCACAGGGGCTGGGAGGGTGGTGAGTGGGACAGGCTGGCACAGCAATGGTGCCCCAGGAGTGTGGGAAGCCACTGGATTTTGGGCAAACGCAGAATCCCCAACGCAGTGGAGCGGGGTTTGTGTGAGGGCAGAGCTGTAGTGGAAGGGTTATTTTAATCCTGAGGTGACTCACACTACCCTGGTGTGACTCATGTGGAGATGGGGCCTGGCTGGAGGTGTGGCACAGCATGGCACAGCATGGCATAGAATGGCACAGCATGGCACAGCGTGGCACAGCATGGCACACCAGCACCTTCTTGCCATGCTGGGCTTTCCCTCACACACAGACTTGCCCAGAAGGAGCAGAGTGGCCATGCAGGACCCATCGCTCAGGATTCTGTTTCCCATCCCATTCACAGGTGCAGCATCACCAGGAGCACTTGAACAGCTCCTGGTTTATGTTTTATGGGAAAGATTGATTAAAAAATGTTATTTCTATGCTGACAGAATTCTGGGTGTTTGAAAAGGCGACTCAGCACCGTGTCACTCATTCCTGATGCCCAGGGAGCTGCTCACTTGCAGTTCAAGGTTTGTTGCAGGTGTGTTCTGAGCCCCAGCTCCTGGTGCTGCAGGAGCTCATCCACTGCAGGCAGGAAAATCCATATGGACTCTGCTCACGCTTGGCCCAGACCCTGCCCCGGGACTCAGCTCCTCTACGGCCCAAGCAGCCTGGAAAACATTGCTTTTTCAGGAGCGCTTTCCAACAAACAGCAAATCCTTCAGATTTCTTCTTGGCACCGACCGAAGCATTTTTTCAGTGATAGATTTTCTCTGCTGAGATTCAGAGAAAGGCTGAAAGGCTGCTCCCGCTTCCAGGAATCCCGGCGAGCACAGGTCGTTCCCGCTCAGGACAATGCTGTGCAGGCACTGCCCGCATCCCACCCCTGCCCGCCCCCATCCCGGGGGCCCCGGGGGTGCCCGTTCCCGGCTGCAGCCACGGAGGAGGGGGACAAGCGGGGAGGTCCCGCGAGTGGCAGAGGGTGACGGTGCCTCTCCACGGGCGGTGGGTGCGTGGCCGGCCCTGGGTGCCCCGTCCCGGCCCCGGAGGTGCCGCCTGCGGGGCACCGGGCGCGTCCGAACTG
>WEIV01008649.1:358950-376912 GCA_013390005.1 Calyptomena viridis | reverse complement strand
AGCGCCGGGCTTTGCCGTGGGTGGGATCCCGCTGCCCGTCCCGCCGCGCTCGGGGAACGGGAGAGTCCTCACGGACAGCAGGGGCCGCGCAGAGGGGGGGTCGTGTCGGGATCCGCGGCCACGCGTGTTGCCGTGAGGCCACGTGTGTGGCCGTGACGGGAGCGCAAAGGGGAGAAAAGTGCCTTTCCAGTCGTTTCCGTGGTGTCCGTTGGGATCGCAGCTCTGCTGTGGATGGTTTCCTTGTCTCCTGCACCCCAAACCTCGTGGTGGTGACACTCGGCCACCTGGGTTCGCTCGCTGTGGGTGGTGCTGGCACATCCCTGCTCCTGCAGCAGTCCCGGTGGTTTGGGAGCCCGCAAAACTGCTTGGAAATTATGATTTTAAAATCACAGTAAATTTAAAACTTTTATCCCTCACATGCCCCTTCCCAAAACTGATCCGTGTGTCCCAGTGCTGCCCGGCCGGGTGGCTCAGTGCTGTGGGAGCCGGGGCTGTCAGGGGGTTAATTCCCTCCTGCTCACCAGCAGCAAAGATTTTGGCTGCTCCCTTGATTTCATGGAAAAGAACCATCTCATCAGCACTTCTTTTGCAGGTCCTGAGCCTCTGCTGGTTGGGCTGAACCATCCCTGGGCATGGTCCTCCCAGGCAAGACCCTTAGGGATGCCGTGCTCGGCTGATGGGCACATCGTGTCATGTCACAAGGGCAGGTGACAGTGTGTGTGTCCCCTCCAGGCTCTGCTGATGGAGACGGCCAAGCTCAGCCCCATCATCCGGGATGTCTATGCGGCCGCTGGCCGTGTCCAGCAGGCACCGGCCACCGGCTCAGCGCGGAGGAGCAGCAGCTGCCGGGAGCTCATGGTCAGGCTGACAGAGGGGCAGTACGTGCTGTGCCGCTGGACCGACGGCCTCTACTACCTTGGGAAGATCAAGAGGGTAATGTGGGCCCCCGGGGGTAATGTGGGCACCTGGAGTGGAACTGGAGCACCCCAAAGTGGAGCCAGTGCCAGCAGGAGCCAGTGCCATTCCCTGGGTTGGTTCGTGGCTCAAGGGCTTCTGGCTTGGCCTTCAACAGTGAGGCATTTGGGGCTGATGTCCTGCCCTGGGGTGTCATCCCCCAAACCTGACTTCCTACAGCCCTAAGAGACAGTCACCAGGGAAAACAAGTGCTGAGAATGGGAGCTGACACATGAGACATGATGGGTCTTCCTGCTCTTTCCTGCAGGTGAGTGGCTCCAAGCAGAGCTGCCTCGTCACGTTTGAGGACAACTCCAAGTACTGGGTCCTCTGGAAGGACATCCAGCATGGTAAGTGTTGCCCCATCCTCCCTTCCCACTGCCGTGCTGCAGGACCCTTCCCAGCACCACGGGGACGTGGCTGTGCCTCACTGCCATTCCCATCCCACAGCCGGTGTCCCAGGGGAGGAGCCCAAGTGCAGCATCTGCCTGGGGAAGACATCAGGCCCCAGGAACGAAATCCTCATCTGTGGCAAGTGCGGGCTGGGTGAGTATGGGCACATCACCCCGGGATCTGCCACACCCCACCCCGGGGCGGGGGGCTGGCCAGCCCTGTGGTGCTGATGCCGAGCCCTCCCCCAGGTTATCACCAGCAGTGCCACATCCCGGTGGCGAGTGGTGGTGAGAGCCCTCTGGGGACACCGTGGTTCTGCCGCCGCTGCATCTTCGCCCTGGCCGTGCGGGTGAGTGGGGCTGCCCGGGCTGCCCATCTCCTTGTGCTGCCCATCTCCTTGTGCTGCCCGCCCTCGGCACAGCGGGGCAGGATGTGGCCCCCGGGTGGCTGTGCTGACCCCATCCCACTCGCTCCTGCAGAAGGGGGGTGCCCTGAAGAAGGGAGCCATTGCCAGGACACTGCAGGCCGTGAAGATGGTGCTGTCCTACAACCCCGAGCTGCTGGAGTGGGACTCCCCTCACCGGACCAACCAGCAGCAGTGCTACTGCTACTGCGGGGGCCCCGGCGAGTAAGTGCCTGCCTGCTTGCTACCATTGGTTTTGGGGGGCAAAGGTCAGGGTGGGGATGTTTTACACCAAGAGAGAAGCCCCTGCCTTGCAGGGCACTGCCTTGGACCAGTGGATTTGCTGCTCGTGCTGCCTCTGCCATCGGGGTCTCCGCTGGCTCCAGAGCCACCGTTTGCATCAACCTGTGGGGCTGCTGGAAATACAAGCTGGGGACGGATTTACTCTCCCTGGCTGGGGGGCCCATGGCTAGGAGGGGGCCTGGGTGGTGGGTGCCACCCCTGCCCTCAGTGTCACCTTCCTCCTGTCCCTCCCCAGGTGGTACCTGAAGATGCTGCAGTGCTACCGCTGCCGGCAGTGGTTCCACGAAGCCTGTACCCAGTGCCTCAGTGACCCCATGATGTTCGGAGACCGGTACGTCCTTCTGGCTTTCCAGGGGGGATTCGTGCGTGGACATCCCCAGTTGTATCCCACTGATCTGTCTGAGACCAACGTGGATCAGCTGCCTCGGAGTGGCCCTGTCCTGCAGAGTCTTGCTTCTCTCAGCTGTGCTGTCACTGTTGTCCCACCCTGAGCCATCCCCAGAGCCTGCATGGCTGTGGGAGTGACCCCCACCCAACCCCAGCACTCTCCCTCCCCGCTCTTTTCCAGGTTCTACGTGTTTTTCTGCTCCGTGTGCAACCAGGGACCTGAATACATCAAGCGCCTGCCCTTGAGATGGTAAGAAACAGGCCCTGGCTCCTTTGGGTTGTGCCAGAGTGGCCATGAGGCATTGGGCTGGCTGATCCCTGGAGGTGTTATAGACCTGGTTGAGTGGAAGGCATCCATGTCCGTTGCAGGGGGTGGAACTGGATGATCTATAAGGTCCCTTCCAATGAAAACTATTCAAGGATTCTATGTTTGAGGTTCCCCCCAGCTGCAGACAGTGTCCCTCCCCTCTCCAAAGCTCAAGGGGTGCTGTCCTGGGTGTGGCATCCCCCAGGATGCCCCTCAAGATGGGGTTGGGTTGCTTCCCCTGTGAGGGGTGGGAATGGTTCCACGTTCCACTGGTGGGTTCAGGGAGGATCTGGGAGCTGGAGCAGCACTGGCAGAACAGGGCAGTGTGACGGGTACCATCCTTCTGGGGAAAGGGTGGGTGCTGACCCTGTGTCCCCCTGGCTGCTGCAGGGTGGATGTTGTCCATCTCGCCCTCTACAACCTGGGCGTGCAGAGCAAGAAGAAGTACTTTGACTTCGAGGAGATCTTGGCCTTTGTGAACCACCACTGGGATCCGCTGCAGCTCGGGAAGGTAGAAACACTCAGTGTCAGAGCATAGTGTCCCCAGGGCAGTGTCCGTGGTGGAAGGTTCTGATCCCTGAGCCAGGAATGGTGTCGGCACCTGGGCAGAGCCCAGGGACTTCTCCTGGGGCGGCAGTGGGCAGGGGGTGAAGAGTGGGAAGGGACATGCCCACGTGTTGGCAGTGCCGCTGTGCCAGCAGCCCCACGCCACCGAGCTTGGGCACCTCTGCCAAACCCCAGCCCAGGCAGCACTCGGGATGGGCGGGTCCTGCTCCAAATGAGCTTAATCACCGTCCTCGGTGCTGGGATTGCCCTCGTTGGAGTGTCAGACCTGACACATTTCCCAGTTGGAGCTGAGCCGGGAGAAGCACTAACACCAGGGCATGTTGGAAGCCTGTCCCTGCAGTGGGATGGGTCGGCTCCCTGCGGGTGCCAAACCCAGGCAGCTCTGGGCCTTGGCGTCCTTCCCTTCCCGACCTTGGGCAGGAGCCGAAACCCGGAGTTCGGGTTCCCCCCTCTGTTTGGATTTTGCATAACGGCAGCGGGTGCCGAGCCCTGCCTGACCCCCCTCTGCCCACAGCTCACGGGCACCCCCATCTCGGAGCGCGGCCCCCACCTCCTCAACGCACTCAACAGCTACAAAAGCAGGTGAGTCCCGGGCAGGGATGGGGACAGGGTGGGATGCAGGATGCTCCCGTGCCCCCTGGCTGAGAGCTGTTCCCTCCCCTCCAGGTTTCTCTGCGGGAAGGAGATCAAAAAGAAGAAATGCATCTTCCGCCTGCGGATCCGTGTCCCACCGAACCCCCCCACCAAGGTGCTGCCGGAAAAAGCCCCTGGCGAGGGCGAGAGCGGCTCCTGTGAGCTGAAGAAGAAGGGAAAAAGCAGATGTGTCCATAACGACGGGTGAGTGGCCAGGTTCACCCGGGCACCCCCTGGCAGCAGAGCCCTGTGCCCACACTCCCTGTCCCCCTCTCTGCAGCCTCCTGCCGCGGCAGCTCCAGCAGCAGAAGCGGCGAGCGGCGCGGCGCAAGAGGGCCAAGTTCCTGCTGGAGGATGCCATTCCCAGTGTGAGTCCTTCGCCCCCTCCTCTGCATGACCAGCCTGGGATTTGGCAGCTGAATGGGACATCTGGCCCGTCCCTGGGGTTCCCCACTCCTGTGGGCAAGGAGAGCCCCTGTTCCCCACTCCTGGAAGTGTTCCGTGCCACTTCCCAGGGGCAGCAGGGCTGATGCTGGGGCATGAGCAGCACCCCTCTGCCAGGCAGTGACAAATGAGCTTTTTTGTGACACAGAGTGACTTCACCTCTGCCTGGAGCACCAATCACCACCTGGCCAGCATCTTCGACTTCACACTGGATGAGATCCAGAGCCTGAAAAGGTCTGTGTAGCCAGACCCGAGGTGTGGGTGGCCAGGGGGACCAGTGAGGGGACAGGGGTGCCACTTATACTGAGCCAAGGATGACTCTGCACCCCATCCCATCCACAGTGCCAGCTCAGGACAGACCTTCCTGTCAGACGTGGACTCCACGGATGCCGCCAGCACCTCAGGCTCGGCCACCACGAGCCTCTCCTACGAGTCCAGGTGAGGGCTGTGCCCTTTCCCCCTCTCAGAGGGGTCCCAGTGGCATGGCCAGGAGGGCGAGGGGCTGCCTTCTCCCCCCACAACACCCTCATCTCCTGGCACATCCCACATCAGGGAGCCTTTCCTGCCAGTGTCCCCAAACCGGCCGGTGATCCCAAAGCAGGTCGGAGCCGTCAGCCCTTGCCGGGCTCCCCCAAATTCCCAGCCCCGTTCAGGGCACCTTTTGGGCGCTGCCCTCACCCCTGCCCTGTCCCTCCCTGGCAGCCAGAGGACCGTGGGCAGCCGCAAGCGCAAACTGGCAGCACCAGCGTACGGCTCGGCGGGGGCGAAGAGGAGGGGTGGGGAGGTGGGTGGGCGCCCGGCCCTGGGCACCCCCGAGGGCAGCGAGGCTCCGGGAGGCCCCGACCGCCCCGACGACGGCATCGACAGCCACACCTTCGAGAGCATCAGCGAGGACGACTCCTCCCTGTCCCACCTCAAGTCCTCCATCAGCAGCTACTTCGGGGCCGCGGGCCGGCTGGTCTGCGGGGAGAAGTACCAGGTGCTGGCGCGGCGGGTGACGCTGGAGGGGAAGGTGCAGTACCTGGTGGAGTGGGAAGGCACGACCCCCTACTGAGCCCTGCCAGCCCCGGAGCCAGAGGAGATCAGGATGATGAGGAAGCCCTCGCCGTGGGGCAGAGGAGGGGTGCTGGTCCCCCCGGAACCTCCGCGGGTGGAGGCAGCGCCCAAGCCGGTGCTGTCTGCGGTGCTGCCCGGGAATGAAACCTGAAGCCTTGATGCTTTTTTTTTTTTTTTTTTTTTTTTTTTAATGTTAACAGTTTTTAGTTTCTTGGCCATTTTGTTTTCCTGGCTGTGAGTGTGGCCCAGCCACGCTGTCCTGATGGAGTCTTTGGCCAAGCCCAAGGTGCCATCACGGTGCTGGTAAGAGCAGTGAGTGGCTCTGGCCCTTCCAGAAAGGTCCCTCTGGCACAGCTGGGGGAGCTGCTTTGGGGGGCACCCCACAACCTGCTCACACAGATGGACATTGTGCCATTGCCCGGCACACCCTGACTTATCCCTGCATCCCAGCCTTACAGAGCAGCCTCAAAGGGGTCCTGCTGCCAAAGCACAAAGCCCCTCCTCACCCCAATGCTTTCACAGCCCAGCCTTGTGGAGAGTTTTCCACCTCATCCTAAATCCATTCATTAATGGAATGTGGTTTGTTTTAAATGGGGGAAATGTCCCATAAACAGCCCACATGTGGCTTTCATGGCCACAGGGCAGAAGCACGTGGCTGCTCTCATCTCACAACCTGGACTGCCTGTGATGCTGCACCAGCTTCGTTTCCCTGTTCTGACAATCATGATCTTGGAAGAGATTGGCCAAAAGCTACACCTTTGCCTTAAAACCACCATGGGCACTTCACAGACTGGAGCCCGAGGCCTTTGTTCTCCCAGGAATCTTCATCCTGAATGTGCCAAACCAGCAGACAAACCAAAAAGGCTGAAGAGGACAGTGGGGACATGGGGAGGGGGTTGTACCAGAGCCTCACTGGAGAGCAGTGTAGTGTTGATGGGGTTGATTTGTCTGTAGGAGAGAAGGAACAGTCCCCTTCTTTAACAAAGCAATACTGCCAGGTTGGGCAGGAGCAAAGCAGTTGGCTTTTTAAAAAAGATTCTAATATCAGATATATTTGTTAGATGTTTTTCTTAAGAGATATATATATATTTTTAATGTTCTCCTCATCTCTCCTCCCAGTCCCACCAGGACTGTCCCATGGGATGGAGGGTGGGTGATGCTGGGGGGGCTGGGTGGTCCTGCTCCATCAGCAGATCCTGCCCTGCAGTGCCATTGCTGTTCATACCTGTGCTTGCAGGATCTGCTGACTGGAGGGTAAGTTGAAAAGGTTGTATTACTGAAAAAGTACTTAAAAAATTCATCAGGCATTATGAACTTGGCATGAGGGAGCAGGTGGCATTTACAAACCAGAGGCCAAAGTGTGGTCCTTAAACATAAACTTCTGCTGCAGCTACTGCTAAAATGACAGTGGGACACCTGTGCTGTGGTGCAGAGCAGCAGCTTCTCTGCAGCCCTGGGCCAGGCAGGAGCTGGTTTAGTGGCTGTAGTAGGAGCCTGAATATCTGACTTGGTGAATAAAAGCATTTTAACTCCTTCCTGACCGTTGCCCAGGGCCGTGTGCCCAGTGCTGTGCTCAGAGAAGCTGTTGGCCCCTTGTGTAGGGACAGGTTTGGGAGAAAAGGCTCCATCCAGCTCCATCTGTGAGATGGTTTGGGCAGAGCAGGGTCAGATGTGCCTTGGGCAGCAGTGCTTGGCACCCTCAGGATCTGCATCTGGGCTCGTCTGGAGGGAATCACCTCCAGAGGGGCCCCTCCTTTTGGGAGACCTGCTGCCAGCACCCTCCATCCCTGGCAGGGATGGGTTCAGCAGCTGGGTCACTCCCCATCCTGCCCTGGCTTTGTCACGAAAGGATCACTTCAAATATTTCCCTTCCTCGAGTGCCTCTGGAGCCCTTGGGACTGAGGGGCTGCCAAGGGCCAAGCAGGGTTATTCCTGCAGGATGTGCCAACGGACATTACACTCATGGGAGCAAGACCTGGCCCTGGTTCCTCTCTGCTCCCTCTCTGTTCCCGCTCGTCCCCTCCTGGTTTCTTGCAGAGAACTGAGTGTGGAGCCTTTAAAAGTATTTTTGTTGCAGAGTATATTTTGCATTCGCTGTAATAGAGATTATAACGACTCTGTGCACCTTCTGATTTCTGAGTTCAGGTTGCTGCTTGTAATAACCAACTCTCGTTATACCCAAGTTGTAATTAATATGTCTGATGTACAATTAAAAAGTCTTTCTTTGGTTTTTTTTTTTAACATCACTGGTTTTTTGTAGTGTGAGGATTATTGAGTTTGGGCACTGGGGGTCAGTCTGTGCTCCTGGGGAGATGCCCAGTGCCCACTGTGGTGCTGCTGGGTCGTGTTCTGTGCCAGGTGAGGTGTCCCCTCACCTGTGAGATGCTGCTGGGAAGCACAAGAACAAGAGAAGGATGTGAAGGGGTGAAGGTGGAGGGTGTGGGGACAGCAGGGGACAGGAACACCCTTTGCAGGGATGGGTTTTGTAGAAAGGGGCTGCCCTCACAGTCCTGCTGACTGGCGAGGTCCCACATGGCCCCATCTGCTTAACCTAAAACTGGCACATTGCACACACAGCCCCAACAGGGCTAAACAAAGCTGAGCTTTGGGTGTGGTGCAGACCTGGCCTGGGGGTGCTGCTGCTGGCTTCCCGTGCTTCGTTCCTTTTTGCCAGACAAGGGGCCTTGTTGGTGCCCTGTTTCTTTGCATTTAGCACTGACAAATTTCCTGCTCTCCAAGCTCAGACCGTGTTCCCCCTCGGCTTCTCTTTCCTCCCCGTGAGCCTTCCCTGTGTCACCTCTGATGGCTGATGGGGCCAAACGTGGGCACAGCTCCCAGTGCCTGCAAAACACCCTGGACCTCTTCTCCAGGGGCCTGGGATGAGCCAGGACAGAGCAACCATCAGCATAGAGCTGGAGAGAGTCCCTGCAAGCCCAGGACAGGCCCTTCCTCCTGCCCAGCTCACTGCGACCACACCTGAGCCTGCCCAGGTACCAAACACTGCTGTTTATTCCCTTCCCAGTCACATAAATATTCCATGTTGTTCCATAACTTATATCCCACTAGACCATTAACATGAGCATCTTTTTACAAGGTTAAACTTGGCCCGAGCAGAAAGCCACTGTTCAGGTGGGGTAGAGGATGCAGGGCTGGGGCCATGTCCTGGTCCTGGTGGCACTTGGGTTCCCTGAACTGGCCGTGGATGTTGCCCAGCTCATCCCAACTCTCCCTGGCTCCGTGACAGGGCAGAGTCACACGTGTGCTGCTTGAGGCTCCTGGTAAATCCTTGAGGCATCTGCTCAGCTTTGCTGCTTCCTTGGATTTTGTAAGACTCGAGCAGCACGTTTCCTGACAGCAGGAGAGGGCGGGAGCCGGCACGTCCCAGGGTGCCCGGCCACATCCTGCTGCCTGCGGGCTGGGGAAGCAGGAGGCACAGCAGGGCAGGATGCTGGGACCGCCGCTGTGGGCGAGCAGGGGGGCCAGGCAGGGTTCAGGCGCTGGCTCTGGGGACACATGGAACTGGAGGGGCTGCCAAGCCACGGCTCCCAGCTGGAATTTGCTGCTGGCAGCCTGGAACAGCTCCCGAATGCTGCAGTGTCCTGACGCGAGTATCCCTGTGTATCCCCATCCACAGCGCTGCAGGCAGCCCTTCCCCACGTCAGCTCCAGGATGCTCCGTGCACCCCGGCCAGGCCAAGGAGGGGATGCTTCCAGCGCGAACAGAATTCCCAATCCCAAGCTTCTGTGTTACAGCAAGCCCGAGCAGATATAAACTGCCTCCTGTGTGGCTCAGCAGGGTTCACACAGTCTCCCCCCAAAGTGAGGCGCACTTTGCACTTCTCAGTCCCGTGGGACGTTTTCCCCTATCAGTTTGAGGTAGAGGGGGTTTCCTTGGTCAATAGGCAGGCTGATGATTTCGGGGATTTCAAAGGGATGGATGGATCTAAAGTGGAAACAGGCGCAGAGGAGCAGTGTCAGCAGCAGCCCCGCTCTGCTCCCGGCACAGGAAGCTGAGCCCTCCACTCCCAGCTCTGCCCCACGCTCCCCACGGACTTCAAAGCATCCACATCTTCTTTTTGCCATGTGGGAATTTTGCTTTGAGTTTGGGGTTTACCACAGGCAGCAGCCAACTGCTGGGGGCCTGGCCCAAAGCTGGCTGTGCTCACCCTTCAGTGCACAGGGAACACAGGAAATCCTGCCAGGGAATAACCCGTGTGAGGAGAAGGATAATCCCTCCTCATATCCAGCATGGAGGGGCTGGTTGAAGCCAAACAGTTGATATTTTGGCCAACATTTTCTTTTTTGCTGATGCCATCTCTGGGGTTTTCTGGCTCACAGGTACAACAGGAGCACTTAACCCACCCTGGGTGGAAAAGGGCTCAAGGAACTCCCAAAGTCTGAGCAGGAGATGACAGCCTACCTTGACTTGGATACCCAGTGCTCCCACGGAGCCAGAGCCTCACCTGACGTAGTTGGACAATTCACCTATTTTGGATGTCCTTGTTTTCACTAACTGTAAAAAAAACCCCAGTAAAAACAGGAGTAAAAAAACCAAAACAGAACTCAAGGAAGATGTAAAGGGAATGGAGCAACCCTGTACCTGCAGTTTGCTGCCATCCAGCATGGCCATGTGACAGGAGCCCTTCCCTGGGGATGAGCCAGGTTGCCATCCCAGCTGTCACTGCCATGTTCACAGACTGGTATTTGAGCTCCCTGGGTACCATCCCAAACCTTGGGCAGGTTGGTGCCACCCTCCCCAAGCCTCCCTGCAGCCCTTTTGGCTGGGGCCATTTGCCATGGGGATTTTGTCATGCAGGCCATGATCACTTACCAGCAGTATTTCAGTGGATTCCTCCAGTTCCCCTTTCCAGAAATACCTGGATTTAAAAGAAAAGCACCATCAGCAGATGCAGCTCTGGCTGCAGCCATGCCAATCCCTCCAGGGGTTATTTTCCCTGCTTGGTGCTTTCTGCACGTGGCCATTTCTTTGCAAAGTGGCTCATTAAGCATCGCTGGCCCCCAAATTGCTGAGCACATGACTGAGCACACCAGATTTATGGACCAGAGCCTCCTTGGCTGTGCCAGCCTCCAGAGAGCTGCCCAGGGGACTGGCAGGGCAGATTTGCTGGGACTGGGGTGTCCTTGGAGGGCTGTGGTGGTGGCCCCACTCTGAGCAGAGGCCGGGGGACGGTGCCAGCAGGGATTGTGACTGGGAGGCTGAGCAGGGCAACATCCTGCTTTCTTCCTCTCTTTCCCTGCAGGAGAGGAGATGTACTTCTCATGAGTCAGACATGACCTTTCAAAGCATTTCTGCTGCCAGAAGGCCATCGTGATCTCCTCTGTGTGCTGGGTTCCTGTGTGAGGAGGACTCGGAGGCGTCGCGGTGTCTCCTGAGCTGGGCATGGAGCACAAACCAGGGCTGTGCAGGAGCAACTCTGCTCCAGCTGTTGGGGCTCGTAGGGAATGAGGGATAAAGGGAAGAAGGATATTATTGGGTTTGCCCTCAGCAGGGCTATGGGTGAGCCTGGGGATGTGCTGTGAAGATCCCCTCCTGTGGGGAGGCTGAGGTGGGACCTGCTCCCCTCTCCTGGCAGGGCAAGGTCGGGGGGTTTCTATGAGGAAAAAACTGGTTTTGGGGCTTTGCTCTTTAACCTCTCTAACAAGTGCAATCCCTTTACACGGATGGCTGAGGACACCTGCAGAGCAGGTTGTGTCTCAAAGTCAAAGACACTATTCTTCCTAAAAGTGCTGCTTAATACTATAAAATCCTTTTCTTGGTCCCTATGTTGGCTTCTTTTTACAGCCTCTAATAGCAGACACCATGTCCTCAGAACCATAAATCCTAAATTGCTGGATTTCCATGTAGCCTAGTAACCAACAAATAAATGGTCCCCATGGGCAGTCAGAGCATCTGCACTTGGGGCACAGTGAGGCTCATCTTCACCATCTGCAACAACACACAGACCCAGCAGCCTTCTGGAAACTGCTTCTTCTCCCTGGGGCCATGGGGTGTCCATGTCCCCCTTCCCTCCCCAGAGAGCCCAGGATTGCCTCCTCTGTTGTGGAATGTTGAGCCCAACTTACAAGGCCGAGCTCTTGGGCAGGATGTTCACGTGGGCAGCCAGTTTCTTATCCATGATGGCCCTGGGGGAGACAGGAGGGGAGTCAGTGCCAGCCCAGCCATGGGGACATTCCCTTGTGCTGCCCAGGACTGACAGCACCACTTTTCACACTGGAGACATGGAATTTTGAGTTACTTATTACCCTGGGAAAGCAGAGCAAAGGTGATCTTCAGCTGGAGCTGCTTCAGCTCAGGCCCTCCTGGCAGAGCTCTGGGACCCTCCCTGCCACCCCCCTGTGCTGAGGAGGAAGGCAGGGTGTTGCTCCTGGCCTGGACAGTGCAAAGACCCTGCTCAGTGTCACCCCTGTGTCCCCTGGCTGTGGGGACACCAGGGCAGGGACTGGGATGGACGGGAAGGGGTTTGTTTCCCACTCATGTATTTACACTGTCAAACTGTGCCTTTTCCTTGCACAGCAGCTTCAATGTGGATCTTGTTAAATTAACAACATCAAGCTTTTTCCACCCAAAATGTCCTAGAAATCTGAAGCCCAAACAAATTCTTTCCCTCGGGCTGTTAGTTGTGGGCTGGTTTGTTATTGCAGAGCTGCCTGGCTCTGCCAGCAGGAGTGATATTTAAGTGATTACAGAGTACTGAAGCAATCTCAGGGTGGATTTTTAGAAGAAAGGGGAAAATGATGTGTTTTGTGACCACAGCAATGTCTGGCCCTTCTAATGGAGCTGCAGGGCACTGCATCAGTGACCTCACCTTTGGTTTTGTTTAACACTGACTTCCCCGGGCAATACTTTGTACCAAAGGCTTTGGTAATGCAACCTTTAATTTCTAGGTGACCTTGAACTGCAGAGGAGACAGGAATTATTAGATGTTGGAGGGCTCAATTCAACAACCTGCAAAAATTAACTCTTGAGCTAAAGAATTGAACCCATTCCAATTAACTACTGCTCCAATTCAAAACCCTCTCCAGAATGTTTTTGGCTCAGAGCAAGTTAAGAATTTGTTATCCTTACATCCAAGGTGGATGAGCCTACAAACAAACTGCAAGGAACTCTTTGCTGGGAGGAAAGCAGCCCTTCCAGATGATCCTACAACATCTTGCCACTCCAGCAGGGCACTGGAGAACCAGTGCCTGGACCTGGATAACTCCTGGAATTGTGTTTAATGTTTAAAGATAAAGGTTGTGGACATGGACTGATGGCTCAGGGGACCATGGCTGGAGGGGAGAGTATCCAAGGAGGCCCAGGGTTGTTTGCTCTCACCATGTGTAGGCAGTTGCAGGCATTTAATGCTTGTGGAGCATCTTGAGTTAATCTTTAGACCAACAAACTGCAGCAGCACAGGCAGAGACACCCCTGCTGTGATTGTCATGTCACACATGGCACAAATCACTTCGGGGTTTGCTGCTTGCAACTTGCAAGTCCCTTTTGCACAGGAACCTTTTGATTTGGGTGCTGTGTCCCAATAAACTGAGATCCTAACTGAGATCCTCAACTTTGTTCCAGCAAGCTGAGCAGGAACAAGTGGCCACCATGGGAATGGGAAACACTAAAAGAAGCTGAATGCGATCTGTGGAAAATGTCTGCATAATACATGATAGCTTTGGGTTGGGCACTTAATGTGTATTTCTTTGTCCTTGCCTCACAATAGACTCTGAATTGACAGAGATTAAATATTAATAAGCAGGAAAGCAAAGAAAATGATATGCAGAGATCTAAGGCAGCAGCAGGGGCTGAGAGGCTGCTTGGGTGTTGGGTGAGTTATGTGAGGGAAAGTGGCCACAACACCCAGCCAAGGGGGTCAAATCCTCCCAGCAGGCACAGGGGAGAGGCAGGAAGGTCTTCAGAGGCTGAATTTTGCCTGCAGCTATTCTGCTTTCACAAAGCTTGAATCCCTTTTCCTTAAAACCAGTGGAAAATGTCCTTGCAGACTGACCCACCAGAGTGCACTGAGCAAGGGAAGAATAAACATGACAGCACAGGAAAAAGGTGTGTGGGAAAATGAGTGTGGAAGGCCTGTGTCATCCCCTACAACCATCCATCCAAATTCCAGAACAAAGGAACAACTCCTCCACCAGTAAAACCACGACCAAATTAAAAATATCTCAGCATATTTTTAGAAGAATTTATTTCCTCGCCTTTCCCTGCAAGATGAGGAACAAAGAGTGGAAAATATTCACAAAGCTGTTAAGATGAGGCATTTTCAGGAACTGAGGCTCTTTTCACCAGCCATGCACAGTTACTTTTTTCAGATGAGCAGTGCAGACATAATTCTATTCGAATTTTTTAATACAGTTGCAGTATTTAAGGTGACACAAAATCCCTTTCAGGAGCCTGTCAGTTCCTGAATGACTGTTTGGGAGCACTTTACAGGAGATGGAGGGTTTTTGGCAAGCAGCAGGGCAGCAGGGAAAACAGCACAGGAGGTGTTGCAGGAAACTTCACGATCCATCATAAACACTTCCCCAGTCAACACGGGTTCAGTACTTTGAACAAACCATCTATTGAGTCAGGGGCTGACAGATGTGTGAAAAAAACCTCTGCATTCAAAATATCATGCAAAGTATCTCATATGTTAAAACAGAGGAAAAAAATCGAGGCAAAGCCCTCATTCCCTGAAGTTTCTGGTGAGCAGAGTGCAGGCTCCCAGCTGGGAGCTCACAAGTGTTTGCTGTGGACCACTTTCATCTTTTCTCTATTTTCATGGCATGTGCTTTGTCCCTCCCTATAAATATCCCTCTTGGCATTTTGTTGTCTGTGTTGCTCTAGAGAAGAAAAACTGTGGCAGATCAGAGAACACGGGACTGGGGCTTAATCCATCTGAGGACCCAGACATTTAAAATGGCTTTAAAATGGGTCTTAAAAACGAGAGGCAGTGGAATAAATTTGGAATTAACTTGATGTTACCATGGCATTGACTTCTGAGGCAACTCTTTGAGACAACAGCTCTTGGTAAGGGGTTTGTGATACAGAAAGTCAGAGAAAAGGAGAATGGCTTGGGTATCATTGAATCCCAGACTGGTTTGGGTTGGAAGGGACCTTAAAATCATCTCATTCCACCACCCTGCCATGGGCAGGGACACCTCCCACTATCCCAGGTTGCTCCAACCTGGCCTTGGACACTTGCAGGGACGGGGCAGCCACAGCTTCTCTGAGCAACCTGTGCCAGGGCCTCCCCACCCCCGAAATGCAAAGTCCCCAGAGGTACAAATCCTCCCGAGGGACAGGGCAAAGCTTTATCCCACAAGAAGCTGCTTTGGAGCCACTCAAGCAGACGAGCAGGGGGAGCCCCTGGGTACCTCGCGATGTCCTTGGCGATGTCCTCGTTGAGGCAGTTGATGAAGGCCACGGAGTGGGTCCCTGGGATGTAGCTCCCGGTGAGGGCGGAGTGGAGCTGCAGAGCCAGAGCCCTGAGCACCGGGAACATCAGCACCGACAGCGCCACCACCTCCGGGGAGAACACAGTGAGGGTGGCAGTGTCACTCTGCTTTTGGGGGGAACTAAGCATTTACATCATCCCTGGCTCACACATTGCCAGGATTCTTCCAACGTTGTGATAACCAGTTGTAATTTAAGTGAGAACGTGTTTGCAGGGGGATTCATTCCCTTCCAAAGGGGCCAATCCTGTGCTGTGCCAAGCACTCAGGGCAGGAAAAGGGCAATTCTGAGGCTGCACCAGAGGTGCCCAGACCTGTGGGAGTCACCCCTGCACTAATGGGGGTTACAGACTCCCCCACATGGCACAAGACTGGTTTTCTAAAGAAGAATAAATACACATTTCTACGCAAAAAGGAACAAGAAGGGAAAGGCTCCTACACCAAGCACATCTTTCCTGCTGAGGACACATCCTGCAGCCCTCCCTCAGCCATGTGCCAAGGGTGAGGAATGTCCATCTCTCTGGGAAATGGGAGAACATTTCCCTCAGGATGTCAGTTAGGGGTAGGGATTTGTCCATAGTAAAGAGATTCGGGCTGGAGCCTGGACCAGAGCCCCTGTCCTGTCACTCCTGGATGATTATTCTCCTCTGCCATATCTGCTGTGCAGCCCACCCAGGCTATGCTACAGCCTCACACAGGAGGGTAGGACTTCAAGGCAGGTTTTAAGTTCATTTCATCCTAATTATCTGATAGTAACAGTGAAATTGGACCCTTTCAGGCATAGAAATCCTGATGGCCACAGCCCAGGTCTGTGGGGCTGCAGAAACAGCAGCGCTGTCCCCCTGGCCTGGCACTGCAGCAGCAACAAGTGGGTTTAGCTGTACATTAGCTGTGATTCCTGGCAAGCCCCTTCACTGCTGCTTGTGCTCACATGCCATAAACAGCCTCATAAAAATATATAATTATCTCAGCAGGGATGCTGCTGGGACGGGAGGTTAATGTGGAGTGCTGAGGAACAGCCCAGGGATGGGGCCGTGCTGGGCTGCAGCACTCACAGGGTCTCCCAGCTGCTCTTCCCTTTGTCTTTTGTCTTGTTTTTGACACAAACAGCATCTGGCCCTGGTTCAGCTACAGTGATTTAAAAATGTTTATGAGACTAAGAATATATTCCTTTTTTCCTTTATTTCCATCCTCCTTTGTCCTCTGAAAAACCTTCCATTACAGCACTTTTTTTTTCAAAAAGATTGAATTAAAGCCCTCTCTTGTCACCACAAAGCCAGAAGCTCCTTTCCATTTGGAAAATGACTGATGTGTTCTGTTGCTTGTCTCCTCTTTTCCAATCCATTTGAGGAAATATTCTTTGTTATCACAAGGCTTCTCATAATAATTTTAGAGCTCCTTCTGTGCTCTTTTTTCCCACTAAGCCATTTAACAAATATTATACAACAAATCCCAGGAGCTGCACAGTTACAAGCCAGAGATATGCTGGTGTACCTAGTTTTCCAGATTAAAATGTAATCATGCTTCTTGCTCAGGAAAAAAATCCAACCTGTTCAACCTGGTGATCATTCATCTTCTTGGAAGATATATATGCATGTGATGAGGAAATAATTTGTGATTAAATAGTAGTATAAAATGAACACTTTTTTTTTTTTTTTGGGGGGGGGGGGTGTTTCCCTCCTTTTTAGTTATGAAAAGAAAAAGAAAAGACCTCCCCACAGCTTTTTTTCTTTCCAGAATAATCGCATTTGCTTAGGGATGATGGAAAGAGGAGTGAAACTTCAGGATTCCTGCTGGTAAACCAAATAAACTCATGGTGGCCAAAATATTGTACAAAACTGAAAACACCTCTGTGAGATTTTAAGCATTTCACTGAAAAGAACTGAGCAGCAAAATGACAGCTGAGCTCAGATATTCAGATTTCTGCAACACTTGTTTTGGCTTTGGTGAACTAAAAACAGTGTTAGGATTTAGAATCACCACATCAGGACTTTTTGCCTAGTTTTGACCCTGTTAAAAAAACCCCACGAACCACCACCACCCAAACACAACTCGTGGCAATGCTGAGTTTGCCCTTCCTCAGCTCAACTGGAAAAAAACTCTTCGGAAATTCGCTTTGCTCTCGGCAGACACAGGGAATACACTCCTCCCGCATGATGGATTTGTGCAGAGTCTCCCTTATAAAGGCACAGAGAGGTATTTCCATGGTGGGTGTGGGTCGGCGCCCACCCGTGTCTCCCCATCCCCATCCCAGTGCCTCCCACTTACCAGCAGCAAAGTGCCCCGGCCTGGCCGGGGGCAGCTCTGGGCAGGGGATGGCAGCGGGCAGCGCTGGCTCAGCCACTCCATGTCCGTCCCCTCCGTCCTCCACCTGCTCTGCCCGAGCTGGGAGTGCTGCCTGGGCAGGCTGCCCGAGGGAGCACTAACTCCTCCTCCTCCTCTTCCTCCCCGGCTGGTGCCCGCCTGCTGCCCAGAGCGGGGCTGGGCAGGGACAAGGGACAGCGGTGTCCCCTCCTGCCTCACCTGCCCCAAAGTGGGGTCCGACCCCAGCGGGGACAAACCAACGCAGGAGTGGGTTTGTATTTTCGTATTATCAAACTGCCCGACATGTGCTGGGAGAATCTCTCCCCTGGCAGCACTGGGGTCTTCCCAGTACAGTCCCCTCGACTGGCTGATGCCATTTGTCGCTTTAGCTTTGATTTGTTTTCTATAAAACAGCCGTTTTCTCAGATTTAATGTTGTCAGGGCTCTGTGAATAGAAACCACCAGGCAGCTGCTGAGTCCTGTTGTGTTTGTGCCCAAAACCCTCCGTGAGGAGGAACCGAGCCCTGCGTTCTGTCTCACACCGTTATTATTATGTTCCTGTTGGAACTTTATTGGGTTACAGTCAGTTCCTATAAACTGTCAGAATACATTCCTTGCCAGTCCCAGCCTGGATTTAAACTGAACCTGCCCTGGAAAATGCCGATGACACGGTGCCAGCCTGGGGGGCTGGAGAGGTGGGAAATACCCCCCCGCTCTGTAGTGCTCAATTATTTGCTTCACTTAATTGCTCAGGGGTTGAAA
>WEIV01008649.1:339830-356122 GCA_013390005.1 Calyptomena viridis | reverse complement strand
GAGCTGCGGGCGCTGCGAGTCGCCCTGCAGGCTGTTCCGCCCGCCGCGCTCCGCGCCCGCCTCGGCGAGCACCACCTGGGAGCGCTCTTCGCTCTCCTCAGCGTCAATGACCGGTGAGCTGCCCCGCCGCGTCCTCTCTGCGGTTCGCCCGGAGCGGGGGGTTCCTGCCCCCGGAGCGGGGGGTTCCTGCCGCCTCCCCGGCTCGTGAGGGGCCAGGGAGGGCACGGCTTGCACGGCGGTCGCCCCTCCTGAAGGGCTCGGTGTTCTCTCCGTCCCGCCCAGGGAACAGGTGTCTGCGTGTGTTTCCATCCTGGAGAGGCTCCTGCAGGCCCTGGACCCCGTGTATGTGATCCGGAACCTCAGAGAGGAGCTTCAGAAAGGGCTTTTCCACCCCGATGACTCCGTGAAGATCCTCAGCATAGCTCAGGTACAGGGTTTCCTCCAGGAGGAGGGGGCAGAGCTCCGTGTGGAGCCAGGCTGGGTTAATCCCCAGCTCTTACTGCTGTTTCACGCCCTGAGTTGTAATAGAAGCACGAGTGTTGTCTGCAGGAGTTGTGCTCCTACACACTCATGCCATGTAGGATAATTATTGTGTGTTTATGCTTTATGATATTTGTTATAACGTGTATCCCAGTGCTTGACAAAAGTAACCTGTAAACAAAACTTGTGCCACATGTTCTGGTTAAAGCTTTCTAAGAACTAAAAGCACCAGCACTTTGATACTCAGGATACTTTAAGCAATATTGTGGAAACACCAGAGAGGAACAAGCTGTGGGAACTTGACACTTGTTGCAATAATTGTGGGATATTGTGGTTTGGAATGGACTGGATGGTTTCAGGCTCAGCTAAAAGCAGCTGCTCAGGGGTTGAGTTTTGATCCAAAAAAGGTGCTTCTGGCTGCCTGTGGAGCTGTTCCACTGCTTGAATGCCCTTAGAGTAGAAAAAGTTTGTTTTAATGTTATTTTCTGTGTTTGTTTGATCAGGTTGGGAGGATTGTTGAAGACTCAGATGCTGTTACAGAAATTCTCAACAGCCCTGAGCTGTTACAGCAAATAATAAACTGCATTGGTGGAGAGAAAATAGCAGTGGCTAAGGAGGTGAGCTGGGCTTTGTTAATTCCTCTGCACTTTTCCATGTGTCCAAGATAAGCAGCCTCTGCTTTTCTCTGAGCACAAGGGAGCTCATGATGATTTAAAGATGCTACAAGTGCCTTAAACCCAGAAATTACTTATTTGTGGCAGAAAACTTACCTGGAGCTGTCATCTACCATTAGATATTGATGCCAAAGTGAACTCATAAATGAGAATTTGATGCTAATAACTACAACTAACTCTCATCAAAGACAGATGAATGACAATTAAATGCATAACTAGACTTAATAAGTTGATAAAGGCCATCAGAACTAAATCTGATTGTCTTGTATTTTTTCTCTTTGTGTTCTTTGGTTTTTAATAACAAGCTCCTGGCTTTGCTTGCAGGCTATCAAATCCCTGGCCAGAATAGCCCAGACACAGGAGGGTTTGGAGGCTTTGTTTGGGAGCAGTTTGTTGAGTGACTTGAAGAATGTCATGGCAGTGAGTGACATCGTTCGCTACCGAGTGTACGAGGTGGGGACACGGGGCTGCAGCACCCTGAGCCACAGCCTGCCCTTCCTGGCTTTTAAATTAGCATTTAGCACTGGTTTATCACCTTCTGAAAGTAAAATTAAAATAGCTGCTGGGATCTCTGAACCTTTGGATGTGAAGTGTTGTTGAAAGAGAGGAGGGAAAGGCAAAGGGTGTCAGTGTAGAGATGGATGGCAAAGCAGAAATAATGCAGTTTAGCCATTCTAGAGCTTCATGGGGGTGGCAGAGGGAAAGTTGGCTGTGAGTAGAAATCAAATGCATGTGCTGTAAACTTGGGACTCCTTGAACATATTTCAGGCCAACTTTTGGGTTAATCGTGAAAACATCGTGAAATTCTCTATTTAATATATGAGGGTTAATCAGCATTATAAGATATGTTTGTCACAGTGGTTTTATAAACCTTTCTTTCTGCTTTTCTTTAGTTAATTGTTGAGATTTCCTCAGTGTCAGCAGAGTCACTGAATTACTGTGCAAAGAGTGGGTTGATATCTGAGTTAATTGGGGAGCTCACTGGAGATGATGTGCTGCTCAGGTATGTTGGGGTTCCAGCCCTGCTAAAACTGAGATTCAGTCTTAAAATAACACTCTTTAAACAAGTTTGTGTTTAAAGGAAAACACTTTATCTGCCTGTTCTTAAAGTGCCTTGAATGTGAAATACTTCATACATTAGTTTGAGCCCCAAGGTGAAGTTTCCCCAGAATGTTGTGATAATTGTGATGTTTGGCTGAAATATAAACACTTTAAAGTCTTTCCAACTCTCAAAAATAAGAGCTGAATGAGCTTGGAGGAGTGTTGGGACAGTTGGGGTCATTTCTGTTTTTTTTTTCCATTTGTTTGGATTTTTTCTTACATTTTGTTTTTTTTAATCACTGAATATTTCAAACTGTACCTAAACCAAGCCAAAATACCTGTTTTTTCCAGAGCCACATGTGTGGAGATGGTGACTTCCCTGGCCCACATCCCCCATGGGCGACAGTATCTTGCTCAACAAGGAGTTATTGATAAAATTTCAAACATCATCCTTGGAGCAGAGTCTGATCCTTTCTCAAGCTTCTATTTACCAGGTGACATCATGCACTTCTTGTTTCCAGGGTTTGCTTTTGTTAATTACCTAAATTGAGGGGATTGTTAAGCCTCTGTTTTGAAAGCTCGTGTGAATTTTTGAATATTACATTGAATATATGAAATGTTTGATATATAAAAAGTGCTGAAGGACAGTCTGGCACATGAGGAATATTCCTCAGTAGTACAGGTAAGATGTGGACAGGCTTTACTGTAGTTTTTTGTGTTATTGTAGCCTTGTTTTTAAGAATTCAAACATCATGAATTAAGCAACAGCCAAAATACTGATTTGTTGCTTAGTTCTGTCTTTATTTTGATGCCTTTTGCCAACAGTATTCAGACTTAATAACACAAAACAATCTCACATTTAATTTAGTCATTGCTAAAATTACTGTTTCTCCACTCAATGCTTTTTTTTGATCGTATTTTCTCAGGATTTGTTAAATTTTTTGGGAACCTGGCTGTTGTAGACAGTCCCCAGCAGATCTGTGAGAGATACCCTGTCTTCATGGAAAAAGTCTTTGAAATGGCAGAAAGTCAGGATCCAACCATGATTGGAGTGGCTGTGGACACACTGGGAATCTTGGGATCAAATGTGGAAGGCAAACAGGTTTTACAAAAAACAAGTTAGTATCTCTTTTTCTTTAATAAAACTTTCTCAGTGAATTGGTTTGAGAAGGGACTTCGAAAACGTATTTATCTATCTAATAAATACATTTATAGCACGATTGACTGATAACTCTGTACTCCTATAGAGATCTGGCTGAATTAATCCCATCTCTTTGGTTTTGCTTTGGAAGGAAGCAGGTTTCAAAACCTGTTAAGCAGAATAGGGCACCAGGCCAAGAATGCCCCCACAGAGCTACGGCTGCGCTGCCTGGATGCCATTTCATCTCTCCTGTACTTGCCTGTAAGTTGGTGTCTGGTTGGTTTTTTCCCTTTAAATCAACAAGAATAAAATCCTTGTGCACCTGAGGAATGGTGGGAAAAGCTTTTGCAGCCTCTAGGTGAGGTACAAGTGGTGCTTTCTTGTATTCTGAGGCTGTTTTGAAATTCCCTGATTTGTTTGCTTAAGGTTGGAGTTTACAAACCCAGGTGGTCTCAAAGATATATAAAATAGGAAGTCAAGGCTTCATTGACAAGAGAAGCAGAGTGAACAGGTTGATATCCTTGTGCTTTAAGCTCCTCTAATCCCTGTGTGTGTTCTTTACATCCATTCAGGATTTTAATACTGTAGCTCTAAAAGACTGAATAAACCATTTGAACACATACTGAAAACTTGAAAGCTTTCCATAATCCTCATCAAACCCTTTCATTTCTGGGTGTGATTTGTGCAGCCAGAGCAGCAGACAGAAGACCTTTTAAGAATGACTGAATCCTGGTTCACATCCCTGTCTAGCCAGCCCCTGGAGCTGTTCAGGAGCATCAGCACTCAGCCATTCCCTGACCTGCACTGTGGGGCTTTAAGGGTGTTTACAGTAAGTACCTTTTGCTTTTAAACATCAGGGAGTGAATGTTGTTGCCATTCAGTCTCAGATTTATTTTGTATTTTTCAAGTGAATGCCACAGACTTCTTGTTGAAGGCCAGAAATTGCCTTGCATTCCCCATTTAAATAATGCAGCAGACATGTCATGTCTGTAATGCTAATTTTCTAATAAATTGGAGAGGGGAAAAAAGGCAACAGCTGTGCTCCAGGGTGCTGCTTCCATACCAGAGGCACTGCTGTGATAATTCCCCTAAAACTTTGAAGATAAGCACTGAGCTGTGCTTGTTCTCCACTGTTAAACCCTGCTGCTTGATTTGAGTTGTGTAACCACTGTGTGCAATGAATATCTCATTTAATTTTGCCTGTTCCTTGGCTATTTGCCTATAAACCTACTGTGTAACTGCTTTTTAAGGTTTTCAAATGAGATGTTTCCCCTCTCTCACATCTTTTTGTCTTTATTTAGGCTATTGCAAATCAACCATGGGCCCAGAAGCTGATGCTGGACAGCCCAGGGTTTGTGGAGTATGTTGTGGACAGGTCTGTGGAGCCTGACAAAGCTTCAAAGGATGCTAAATATGAACTGGTGAAGGCCCTGGTAAACTCCAAAACAATTGCAGAAATTTTTGGGAATCAGTACTACCTGAGGCTCAGGGCTTACCTGCAGGAGGGCCCTTATTATGTGAAGGCAGTTTCTACTACAGCTGTGGAAGGAGCAGAATAATCTCACTGGTGTCCTGGGTCCCCTTCTTGCACAACATATTCCTGAACCAGTGGTGAGGTACAGGGTGTAAAGACTCTCCACACTGGAGTGTCTTTGGGGTGTCTCTTTAAAGGAATGTGAGGATATTTTGACTCTATTTGAAATGAGTCATGAGAGGAAATTAAAGCCTATTTGATATTTCCCCATAAATGTCAAAGCAGAAATTCTGTGTGTTGTCATGAGACAACCCAGGTGAGCACTTCCCAACTACTGACTGTGTTTTATTTTGTAGAATTTATCAGTGTTGGTTAAATTGTTCTTGGGTTTGGAGTTTCTATGGTGTTTTCTCAGTAGGTTCCAGTTCAATTAAAAAAAAGAAATACCAAAAGACCTTGAGGTTTGTAACCTCAGATGCTGCCATAGTTTCTCTTTTTTTTTTTAATTGTTTTTTTATATCTGCCAAAGGTGGCACTTCCATTGAACACACTTTTTTTCTGTCAGAATCGTGTGGCTAAAAATAAGCCCCACTCTGTCCACATGAGGGAGTATGAACTGGATTCTCTTCTGTTCTCAACCTGCTGGATGTGAGTCTTGCTTGAATAAATAATCCTAAATATTGTTTACATTTTATGCTGAGGATTTAAAAAAAAAAAGAAAAGCCTTTTAAGCCCTTTTGAAAACAAATCAATGCTGTAATGGATCAAACCAAACTGGGAGCTTTGTCTCCCTTGGCTGCCTTGGTGTGGCAGTTCAGGGGCTCAAAAGGAGCCTGAGCTGGAGCACTGCAAGGCCACTTGAGAACCAAACCTTAAATTGTTTACACTATTTTGTAACAGACATAAAATTTTTTTAAAGTGTTATTTAAAGAAATGTATGATTTTAGTTGCCTGAGTTAAACTATTAGGGGTGGGAACCCAAAGCTTTTGTGTTTAAGGGCATCAGTGAACCAGGAGGATGGAAATACAGGACTTGAGGAAGGTGGGATCTTTTGAAGATGCCAGGAAGTGTGGGAGAGAATCAAGATGTCTTTGTCCATAAACAGAGACCACATTGTACTTTATATCAAAGGTTTGTATTTTTGTTGAGGACATAAATCAGAGGAATCTCTGTGGGCAGCAGAGTCAACTGAAATTCCTCCTTTTGGGTTGATTTTAGTAATGTGTCAGGTATAACTGTGGGAAGCACTTGTCCCCATGCTGCCAGGTGAGGATCCTGCAGTAACTCCCTCCTTCCCTGTAGGAGGTAGAGGTGCAGCTGCTATTTCCTCCCAAAAATTGCTGCCAAGGAGCCAACATGGGCTCAGAGGATTTGGGGAAAACATCTTCCTCTTCAAACATCTTCATGGTTGCTGAGCTGTGTGAGAGGAGATGTATTTTGTACCTCCAAGAGGTACAAAAGTTTTCCTCCTCCATGTCACTGCTGCTGCTTTCACCCCAAATGTGCCCAATAAACATCTTAGAAATGCACCACAGTGTCTCATTTGTGAACAGAGCATGGAAGCTTTGAGTCCTGCATCCAGCAAAAACACCAGAGCACTAAAAAGGAATTGAAAAGAATATAGAAGTCCTTAGTTTGCACTTGTTTTGGACTGTTGAGCTTTGTTATTTTAGGTGGCTTTGTGTGCTGGTAGCTCTGTATGAGCCATATGCTAAAATCTGAGTAAAAGAAATCAATATATAAACCTTTTCTGCAATTCATGAGTCTCTTCCATGTGTGTTTTCAGCTGTTGCTTTTGAAGGCTACTCTGTGTGCTCAGTCTTCAGCATCTGCTTTGCATGGTGTGTTTGCCAAAGACAATATTTGAGAATACACAGAGATGCCAAACAAGGGGATTTTTGTATATATGCACATATGCTTTATTTTATTGAGCTTTGAGCTCAACATTGATTAATTGATCAGACATTTTCCCCTTATTATTCACATGTAGCTCTCTGCTCATGCTGTACATTGCCATATGGGTTAATGCTGCTGCTGGTCTGTGTGATATAAATGAAAAATATGTGTTGTCTCTGTTTTCCCCCCTTTAAGTAGCAGGTGGAGATAATTGAGCTAAAAACAGAAATGGAATGATGGAGAACTGAGGTAACATGGTAAATTTTTGATTTGAAAAAGCAAACCAACCAAACAGAAAACCTTAAACCAAGACTCAGCATTTGCCTAAGATTAACAAGCAGCATAACTTGGTGTTTCAGAGTTGTGGATCCTTGGGAACACACCTCCAAATCCTTTAGTCCCAGTGGGAAGAGCAGCTGAGCCCCTCAGAGGTACATGTGTGTCTCAGTTGTGGGACAAATCTGTCCAGCTGCTTGAAGAGTGGACATGGAAATGTTTATCTGGAGGATGGAGGTGTGGGTGGATTTTGTGTTCTGGGACTTGTTCCTACTTTGGGGAGTTTTTATGGTTTGGATAATGTTGGTGTTACCAATTTGCTGGTGGGTTTATTCTGACTTAACTGCTGAGCTGTTCTCCAGTGTGGTGTTATGTCACTGAGCTGCCTTGTCAGTGTTTCTCTGACAGAAATACAGGATTCTTCAGCAGGCAAGTTGGATTTCTTGCCTGGAATTTCCTTGAGCTGTTTGCCTGAGGAATTTCTGTTCCTCCCTCTGTCATTATACTGTAACTCAGAAGCAGCTCTGATTGTGGATGGGAAGCTTCCCTTTTGTTACAGAATTCTTTGGAAGTAGGTGATGCCTAAAAAAATGCAGGGCTCAAAAGTCTGAAAAACACTGGGAACAGACAGAATTTCTTGGAATATTCTTTTTTATTTAGGTGCCTGCACTTATAGGTACTTTATACACAGAGTACATCCAGTTCTGCTGCTGTCACACACTGGAGCACTGGGAATCATTTGCTGTTGAAGAGAGGAGAATTATCTCGTGGAGGGCATTGTTAGTGCTGAACATTAACAGGATAAAACAGCTGCTAGAAGAAAATCCAGACTTTTAGTGGAGAAAGTCAAATCCTAATTGACAAAACGAAGAACCTCATTTTTTATTCTCTCCAAGTGAAACTGTTTGAACTTGTCAATGTAGGTCAAAACCCTGCAGGACACCAGGCTGTAGTAGGTTTCCAACAAGGAGCAATCTTCCCCATGGCTCGTTTCCTCCCAGCCTTTAAATAGCTCGTCCTCTTTCATGTTGGAAGAGGTGAAAATGAATTTATAGCAGCATCGATTGTAGCTGATGTGCCTTCCCCCGGCGAAGCGGGAGCTGTGCATGGGAGTGACGCCAGCTTTTTTGGCACAGATCCCTACAAAAGTGTCGGGGGGCACCGACAGTGGCACCTCCTTGGCAGCCACATAAACCTTGCGGGCGACGTCCCGGGACAGGACAAAGGCGCTGCCGTCGCAGTAATCTGGGAACGACTCCTCGGGATACTGATGGGTGGGGACAAATCCGGGGCTCCGGGGGTCCCTGTCGGGCACTCCCTGGTGAATGACCCTCCCCAGGTAGATGTCCTCCAGCTGGGTTAAACTCAGCAGGTATCCAGCCAGGCTGGGAACACCCACAAACACGTCCTCGCCTGCGCTAAGGATAAATCTCGCCTGGGGACAGAAGGTGATGGTCCACTCCACGCTCATCAACATCTTCTGTGTCTGCGTCTCGGGGGAATCGATGAAACTGCCTTCAATAATGTCTCTGTGCTTGTGAGCCTCTTGGTTGATGTCCAGCTGGGTGCTTTCTGAGGCTGCCTTTCCTACAGCAAACAGGGTCAGGACAGTGTAACCTCTGGTGTGTGTCACGTTGCCCCACGTCTGCCTGATCACGTTGCGCCTTGTCCTGTTTTCTGGGCTACTGCTCACGAGAATGAGCAAAAATACCTCTTGGTCCGAGCATGTCGCTGCAGTGCTGACACTGGAGGAGAGATTGGCCTTTAGGGCATCCATATCCAGCTTCCTGGCCCTCTCCCGGATCTCCAGAGTCTTTGCATCCGTGTAAGACAGAGGCAGGGAATGCAGGAAATATTCCTCCAGTAAATCTGCCCCGAAAAGCAGCACGTGGAAAAGCAAGAGGTTGAAGAGAATGAAGCACCACTGGTGGGTCCGGAGCCTGCAGAGTGTCAGCTGGGGGAGGGAACACATGGACACTCAGTTCTCTTGCTGCTCAGAAAGGCTTCCCTTCATTTTAAAATGCGTTTGTGCAAAGCAATCACAGCTTTGAGACTGGCCTTTGTATTGTTTGAAGCTCTTTCTCCTAAAACTTGAAGGAATCTAAAGGCACAGCAAGATCCCAAGCTGAGAAGGACTCCTCTTGGGCATCCACATGTGGAAATTTAATATTTTCTGACTATTTTTAACCTGTTATTGACAGCCTGAGGTGCCAGTGAGGACCTGTAATGTTAAAAAGTGTCCTCCAATGAGAGCTTTTGATACTTGGCCTGATAATGTCACATGAAAACTGGCAGGGGAAGAATCCAGAAGGAAAGACCACGTTGCATGAGGCTTTGAGCAACCTGGTCTAATGGAAGGTGTCCTTGTCTGTGGTAGGGGAGTGGAACAAGGTGATCTTTAAGGTCCCTTCCAACCCAAACCATTCCCTGAGAGCTGTAAGAGGCCGAAGCACTTACCTGCATGGTGCTGGGAGCTCTCCCTGCAGCAGGGGCTGTGTGGGCAGTTTCCCTGGCAGTGTCTGTATGTGGGTTTGCAGGATCCAGTTACTGCCCAGTACCTGGAGACTGTGGCTTCCACCCCACCTGTCTGGGAGGAGGAAAGATGATCCCAGGGGATGATCGTGTTGCAGCCGCATAAAATGCAAAGCGAACAAACCCCTGGCCTTTCCCTTTATTTCTGACACTTGGAATTGGGTCTCAGAAATAAGTGAAGCAACTCCTGGGGCTCACTTGGTAAAGGGGTTCATGATGCTGTTGTGAATCTGTTCTTGTTCTGCCATTTGTGCTGGTTTTTGGGGGTTGTGTTTTTTACAGCTGTGCCATTTTGCTGTAGGTTCCCCAATCCACAACACTTGACCCCTGCACCTCCTGAGCTGGAGGTTGGTGTGTGAACTTGTGGGTTTGCCTTGTTTGGGGTCGTGGGGGACACCCCAAGGCTGTGGGTGCTGTGTTGAGCACATGGAGCTCTATCCCTGGACAGGCTCCTGCCTTGGGATGTGCCGGAGCCTCCGTGTGTTACTGTTGGCTCAGCCCTGGGATGTGCTGGAATTGACTGGGCTGGGGAGCTGCAGGAGACTGGAAGTGCTGGAGGGGGAAGTGCCAAAGACACCACAAACAGGATGGAGGTGTCAGCAGGGGGGAGAGTTGGGTTTGGCAGAGGGTCTGTGGGGCCCTGAGGGGAGAGGGGCTCGTGGGTCCCCAGGGGATGGTGGCAACGATGCTGTTTGATGGGTGAATGGAGGTGGGAGGTGTCAGCCTTAATCAACACGATGTGGGAACTCCAGTCTGTGTGTGAGAGCAGAAATCATGATTTCTTTTTGATTTTAGAAAGATTTCTCATGGGTCAGGGTGCCTTTCTGTTCCTGCATCCTTGGGTGAAAGGGTGCAAGGAGAGCACAGCAGTGCTGTGGTTTGGCTCAGCTCTGACCATTCCAAACCTCCCTGAAACATCCTTAGGGGAGCCTGGATCAGCCAGATGTCCCAGGGAGATGAAGAAGAGCTTTGATTTCTGGCTTGGGGTGTCCAAAGTTAATTCCCCAGCTCTCCCACCTGCATTAAGAAATCTGCATTGACACAGGGGGCAGAGGGACTACAGAGAAAAGCAGGTCCCCAAAATGTGTTTGCAGCTTAGAAGTACATCCTGCCCCTCTGAAAGACCCCCAAACACATCCCAGTGTGGAACTCTGCTTCAGGCTCCCCAGAAGGAGGGAAAACTCCTTTCTCAGAGGTTGTGTGTCAGCTGGGCTCCAGCCTCATGCTCTGCAATCCTCACACAAGTTGTGCTTTGAAGCCTGCTGAGCTGTCAGCACGGGAAGTGTCACTTAAACGTGTGCTCTGAAGTCAAAAGCTACTAAGGAAATATTTTTCCTGTACAATAATAAAGCACTGCAACCCCAGATACCCATCCTGGGGGAAAAAAAAAGTCCTCTGAAGATGTTCTGTCTCCAGCGAAACCACTTAATAAGCAAATAAATACTGGTGTTTGAAACTCCTTACATTAAAAACGGTCTGTCTTTAGAATAATGATAAAATAATAATTATAAACCCCATATGTGTATCATCCCTGTTGCAATTAGGCCCAGCATGGTGCTTGCAGCACTGCTGAAAGTAATTTCTTTGGTTCTGCTTTGTGGTGGCAGCAGGAACTTTGATATCACATATAAAATTAACGCTCTCCACCCACAGCTGGGGAATGGGCAGCTCTTGGATGTGGGATTTTGTTTATCCACAGAGCCTGGCTGAGTCCCACTGGGAGAAAACTGAGGAACAGCAAGGAAAAGACTCCTGAAGGGTAAAATATGTGATCTGGGAGTTCCATAAAGCTCCTCAGCTCCGGGGAGTTTGCCTGGAGATGATCCCTCCAGTGCCTTTAAACCCAGATTTCAGGCAAATGCAACACAGCAGCTCCTGTGTGGCCTTACCTCATTTTCAGATGGGTGAAGTGAAGGTCATTCAGGGAAATCCTCACTCCCAGGGAGATCCAAGACTTTCCTGAAGAAGAGTGAGTTCAGGACCCCGGAGTGGCTGAAGTCAGGTCAGTGGGGGTAGGAAAGCTGTTCCTAACAGCTGCTCTGAGACCCTGCATGATCCTGTGGGTGCCAGTTAGGGAAACAACCAGGAAAGCAGGTTTTCCTGAGCCACAGGGCTATAATTTGCTTTATGTGAGATGTTTTCCCATTTTCCTTAAGTTTTATGCCCGAACAAAGCTCATTCTGGGAGCAGGGATGTACCAGTAACTCTGTGGACAACCCGATAATACCCTAAAGCTGTGAGTGTTCAGACTGAAGGATGTTTGGGTTTGATTTTTTGGAGAGGACAGGGCTCTGAACTCCTGCCATATCCAAAGATCAGAGCAGAAGTGCTGGGAAAGGGGTGGGAGATGCTGTTGAGCGGGATGAGCCTGGGGCAGGTGGAGTGGTGCAACATTCTGCAGGGGAGCAGCTGAACCCACAGCTTCTTAAAACGTCTCTTAAAGTCTCCTGGCTTCCCTCCCAATGCTGTGAACATTTGGAAGGGGGAGCAGAGCCTGGCTGGTTCCAGCTCTGCTTGACTCCACTCCATGAAAATGTGAAGGCTTTGGATGACGCACCGTTCTCAGGCAGGAGAGGGTGGATGGATGGGAGTTGTTGGGAAAATCCAGTGAAAATCGTTTCTTTTTCAATATAAATTTGTTCAAATGTAAAAGCTCGGGCTCAGCCTGCCCCAGATACCTGTGTGGTTGCTCCAGGCCGTGCTCTCTCCTTCCCTGCAGGGTGGACACCCCTCTCCATCCCCACCACAGTCCTCCCACTCTCAGGCTCTTCCCAAAAGCCAGGATGATTCCCACAAGCAGATTTTTCAAGTTTTCACTCAACCCCTTCTGCTCCAGAGACAGGTTAGAACCCATCTGTGTAACCCACGTGTAGGCAGGTGGTTTTTCTGGCACAGCATCCCTTTCCACGAGGGAATCCCTTTCCCTGTGTCTTCATGGAGCCCCTTGTCTTATTTTAAGGGTCAGAGATGACCCCTATGATGCCACTGGTCCCCAGCCAGGATGTTCTGGGAACACAAAGCACTCCCAGGTCTCCAAAGGATCCCCACTATTCCAAACTGCTCTTTGCAGTGTTTCACACAGACCCAAGAACACGAGGGACTGCAAAGGGACTTGTCTGGGTTTTAATACCAGCATCAATTGCAATAAATAGAGACAGTTGTTTTGGTCTTAGTCACCTAATAGCAATGTTTGTGCTCAAAGATGTGATTCAGCTCTTGCAGGCAGTTCTTCACCTTACGCTCTCCATGGGGTTTGGGAGATGATGGAAGAGGAGGCTTTTTGAGTTCCACAGTGTGCATTCCATTTGGTTTTGGTATTTAATGTCCCTTTGGGTGTTAAATATAAGTAGAAACCTGAAAATCAAGCCAACAAACCTGAGCACTGACACACCAGACAAACAGCTCCTGGTGTGCAGATGAAGGTGTCTTTGCCTCTCGTTTAATGGCTCACTTGACGAGACTAAAAAGATGTTTTTATAGCCAAGTTCCCTGCTTTCTTTTTTTTTTCTTTGCTTGCATCAGTCTCGGAGTTACAGAGCTCTGTCTTTTTGTATGGTATGTTTGATTATTACTTCTTGAGATTAATGACAGCTTTGACAACTACCTGCCTCTGTACTTCTGGGTAACAACAGCCTCAATCCCCTTTGTGTTCTGTAAGTGCTGCATTCAGCCTCGGAAATGCTCAGTTAAACATGAACTGAGTGGGGAGAGCAGAAACTTGTGAAAAATATCGAGTTGTGAGGCCACGGGGCTCCAGCTCTGGGGCCGAGTGGGTTCTCCCCTCCAAGATATCAACTTGACAGAAAACTTGCTTGTTTTGCAGAGGACCAGAAGTTCCCCTGTTGTTACTAATTCTCACAGTGTACTTTGCCCTTTCATTCCCTGAAGCCAGACTCGAGCTGTATTTGTGCCTGGCAAATGGAGATTCACATGAAATTCATTTGACACACACAACATCCGCAGCGTTGGAGTCTTGAGTCAGGCTGTGCTTTGATGAAATTCAGTCCATGCTCTGACAATATTTACAGCTGGGAGCAGATCCGGTGTCGCTGTTCCCGACTCTGTGGCCCCTCTGTAGCTGCTGGGCAGCAGCTGGGGCGTTTCTCCCGGGGCCCTCCTTGCCCTGGGGGTCTGTGTGTGTCTGTGTGAGGCACCCGAAAATGCAAAGCTGCCCAAGGTCATGGAGGGAAACAGGAGCTGGATGCAGGTCCTGAGGCTCGAGCATTGCCCCAGTCCATTCTCTCCGGGTCCTGTGGTGCTGGATGGATCCAGCTGTGCTCCCACTGGTGCCTCAGGGCTGGGGAGGGGCTGCAGCCCCCCGGCCATGGCCAAGGCTCCCACCAGCAGGTCCCCCACTGCCCTCCTTGCAGGGGATTATTGGAGACCTCAAACAGGACAAGGACACCCTCAGACACGAATCCTTGGAGCACCGTGGTGAGCTGGACCTGGGTAATGTGCTCTCCAGAAATTACTTTCTCTCCCTCCTGCCTCTGACTCATCCCATTTTTGCTTCCCACAGATTTATTTATTGCTCTCCCAGACACAGAAACAGCAGAGTTGTGTCCCTGCCCTGTGCCAAAGCATCCAGACCTTCCCTCACAATCAACCCTTCGGGGGGTCTCGCACTGGGGGTTTGCTTTTCCCAGGAGCCCCATGTGAGCCCCCCCCGTGCTGCTCCCCCAGCCTGGCTCTGCTCTGGGGAACTCGTGTGTTCACATACAGCTCATGGCCATGTAAAAGGCACTCAGCATCCCTGGATGTGCCCATTCCCTGGTGTGCTGCTCACTCCTTGCCTGGGTGGGAGACAGCCCCTCGGGATCTGTGCTGTCCTGCTCTGAGGTGTGGCAGGAACACCGGGATCTGAAGGGAATCCCCAGCAGAGCTGTCGGGACTGAGGGAGTGGAGAGGATGAGGGATGTTCCCGCAGTAGGTATATAGAATCCTGGTTAATTGTTTTGTGTTAATAAGGTGGCTGTTGGGAAATGAGGACTGCAGGGAGGAAGAACCCACCCAGACAGACCCATGCCCCCCAAATGCTGAACGGTGCCTTTGCTGAGAGCACTGCCCTGCCTTCCCCCTTGGCTTTGGGGTGCAGGGAATTGCTCAGTGATGGAGCTGGGAGCAATCCCAGGGCAAGGGCTCTCCTTCCTCAGGTAGGACCCGACCAAGTGGGACAGCTTGTCCCTCTGCCTCTGCAGCCCCCTGTTCCACAGGGGCAGGAGCAGGTGAGACCAGGCTCCCTTTGCCGCTCAAGCTCCAGCATTTGGAAGGGGTTGTTCTCTTCTCTGGCTCATTTTCATTTTTCTCTTTTCTCACCGTCCCCACCCCCCGTAACTGTTTTAAATAATTCCTCCCCCATGCCTGTGTTATCACCCAGCATGTCAATACGCTGCTGTGCCACCCACCCCCCTCCTCCCAGAGCTGCACGCTAACGATTTGCACCAGATAATGTGAAGCAATTAGTGAATGAAGAATAACCTTCCCACTTGAAAGCACGATGGGTCGGGAAGCATCACGCGGGTGGATTGCACGGGGAGTATTAATTGCTTTTCTCTCCAATGACTCCTAGTGTAGGAGAGTCCATATGGAGAGAGAGGAGGAGGAAGAGATGCTGCGGGAGAAACAAAGTCTCCAGGCCTGGAGGGAAGCGTAAAGCCCTGACAATCCGAGTGGGCACTTCCCTCTGGAGCTGGGGGCTGTGGCACAGCGGGGGCTGTGGCAGGGAGCGGGCACCGTGTGCCGATGGATCACACGAGGGATGGGGCTCCCGGGAGCAGTGGATGGGGAAGGCGAGTGTGGGGGTATCCCGGGGTCGGGAGAGCTGAGGGATGATGAAGCCACCCCTCTGGAAGCAGTGAATTCCAGCCTGGATGGTGTCACCTTCCTCTGGGGTGTGGCTGCGGTGGGCTTTGGTGTTTTGGGTGACTGAGGTGGCAGAGGAGCGTTGCCCCAGGCATGGGGGCTGTCTGCCCACTGTGTCTGCGAGCAATTCCGTTGTTGGTGGTATTTGCTCACCTGTACAGCTCTGGGGTCCCACCAGTCGGCACCTTGGGGAACTTCCCCGGCCCATACAGCGGCGTGGGCTCTGAAAGAGAAATTAGAGAAGCAAAAGAGGAGAGGAGTGTGTCTCAGCCGGGGCAAATCCGCCTGGTGGGGCACTTTGTACACTACGGTGGCACCTCCCGACTCCTGGCACATGGGGCTGAACTTCGAGGGCAGAGCAGGCGCCTTGGAGTCCATCCCGTTAACTCTTTCCTGGAGTCAACCGGTTCGTTTCCAGGCTGTCCCCGCTGTCCCTGGGCTGGGGCCATTCCCCAGCGGGGCCGTGTTATTGCAGCAGGGCCCCCCTGGAAGATCAACGCTCCCGGCCCGGGCGCGCTGCAGGGCACAGGAATTCCCCCGCAGGCAGGGGCTTGGCCGGGCTGTTTGCTTTCGGCACAACCCCGAGGCGCAGCAGCGCTCAACGCAAATATTTGTGTGGGATGTAGAAGAGAAAACCAAATTAAAAAAAAAAAAAAAAAGAAAAAGAAAAAAGAAAAGGAAATAAAGAGAAAGAAAAAAAAACAAGAAAGAGGGAAAAAAAGAAGGGGAAAAAGAAAAGGGGAAAGGAGAAAGGAAAAAAAAAAGAAGGGAAAAAGGAAAAGGAAAAAGAAAACGAGAGAAGGGGAAAAGGAAAGGAGAGAGGGAAAAGGAAAGGAGAGAGGGAAAAGGAAAGGTGAGAGGGAAAAGGAAAGGTGAGAGGGAAAAGGAAAGGAAAGAGAAAAGGAAAGGATAGAG
>WEIV01008649.1:326446-339633 GCA_013390005.1 Calyptomena viridis | reverse complement strand
CCCGCGGGGCTGGGGCAGCGCGGAGCCCCCCGTGCAGCCGGGGGAGCCCCTTCCCCTCCCGGAGGGAGCCGGGCGCGGTGGGCAGGACCCCCACCACACATCCCCACCGCCCTCCCCGTGCCCCGAGCCTGGAGGGAAGTTTCTGCGTGTCTTCCTGGCCTGGCAGGGGTCCCTTCGAACGCCCCTCCGGGCACAACACCGTGGGAATGGAGCAGTCGGGGGCTGCCCGGGCACGGGGAAGGGGTGCTTGGAGACCCCCGAGCAGTTCTCAGTCACATCTTTCTTTGAAAGAGGGTTGATGCTGGTCCTTTGTTGAGTCCTGCACGGACCGAGGCTGTGCTCTGGGGTGTGCAGGTCAGGCAGTGTTTGGCTGAGCCCTGAAGCTACCCCAAAGCCAAGGGGCAAAAATGCATGCAGGCAAAAATCTACATTTCTGTAGGTGGATCACAGCCCCCACTCCAGTTGTGGGCTGGTTTTATGCCAAAGTTAAAATGTCCAGTCTGAGGGAGGGGCTGTGGTGTAGAGGGGAAGAGCTGCTCGAGGGGATCACAGAGACTTTTGTCCTCTTGTGCCCGACAGCAGCAGCTGTTTCTCACAAGGGAATGAGTGCTCATTGCTGACGTATCCCAGCTTTTCCTCATAAATCCTTTATACTATCATTGTTCCAATTAAATTTTCTAGTGTAGTTCTTATGACTGTCACACTAATCAAATGTGTCAGCTCAAATGAGCAAGTGAAGTGTGTGTCTATCAATTCGTGCTTGGCAGATAAGGACCTTGGCTGAGTCTCTGCCCTGGGCTGCTCAGCTGGGGTTTTCTGGGTTGGCACCTGCTCGCTATGATTTAGGGAAATGATCTTCTATTCCTAAAAACCTAGATGAAAAAAGAAGGGTCAGTCTGTTCGGTGAGCTCCTTAACTCTCAGTACATTGCTACTGAGTGGGTAATTAGTGGAATACTTGAATACTGGTTTTTGGGATTAAGTCCCTCATCATTACCCATGCTGTCCTCTTTGTGAGAGGCACAATGCCCAGTGTGTCCAAGGACTGCAGTGCCTCAGGACCCCCAACTCCTGCAAACACCCTTTGGTTGCCTTGGGCACATGGGGGTGGCCACAGAGCACAGTGCTTCCTCCAAAACCAGCTGCCTCATTTTGCAGCTGTGCTTGGTGTGTTTGCAGAAATGACGTCCTTGAGGCAGTTATTGAATGTGTCTGTGTGTGTGGGAAGATCAGGGATCAGGCTGGAGATGGCAGCTTGAGGAGGGTTCTGACTGACATTACGGGGTGATGATGAGTTGCTCCTTGTTGCTCACACTGCAGCCCTGCCTGGGTTCATTTATCCTCATCTAATGCACAACAAAGTCCTTCTTCAAAGGTCCTCCTGCTTGTCTCTTTCAATTGGAATAGAAGAGCTTTGTTTCATAATTATTGTTATACAGCTTGATGTGTTTCTAACCCCCTCAGGCTCTGGGGAGGTTGAAATGCCATTGCTTTCCATGGCTTGTCTTGCCTGCCCTTGTGTTCAGCCCTTTGCCACCCTTATGAAGATATTAAACAAGCTGGTTGGAGCCCTCAGGACTCAGCAGCATTTCCCCAGCTCCATCTCGGAGCAACCTGATCTTTAATGTACTTTTTCAGAGCTGTTCAGCTGAAGAAGTAGAAAATGATTGTAAACAGGCTAAAGAGAAAGGGCAGGAGCAGGCAGAGAAAAGAGCACCATCTCCCCCATTAGATGATCCCAAGGGCCTCGTGGCTAATCTGCTGTTTGGTTTCCTCTTGTGCAGCTTGAACTGAGGGTGCACATCCCCTGTCAGGGATTTAACAACCTGCTGTCACTCAGCTTCTGACTGGTACAGGAGTTTCTTCCTCACTGCCCACGGGTTTCACCTCAAAAAGGCTGTGGGGTTTGTGTCTGGTGGGTGCAGAATCCCCAGGGCAGAGCAGGGCTCAGGAGACCTGTGGTGTCTCCTTGTCTTGTCTCCTCTCTGTGCTCCCAGGACTGTACTTGTAGCTGTAGGTGTGATGGCAGACAAGCAGACCTGTCACCAGAGGTGTGTGTGAAGGATGTGAAAACCAGAATATATCTGAGCAGCAAAGATGTAGAACCTGTTCACTGAACCTTTTGCTGAATGTTCAAGGGATTTCAGCTCAAATAAATGGGAGCCTCAATTATCCCCTCACTTAGCAAAGCTAGAGATTGCTTAAAACTCTGAAAGGAAGATTCTACCTTCTCAATTGCCCGAGTGTAGAGATATATGTATAAATGTCTGTGAACTTCCTCCTGGCCCTCTTTACAAGGGGATGATGGTCCTCACAGTCCCTTCCAGGTGGAAAGCAAGGGGTTAACTGTAAAAGCATTTGAAAGTTTGTTTAGAGAGTAAATACACATTCCCGGCACCCAGAGAATACAAATAGCCTAATTTTTACTTTTCTGGCTCATGGGAAATCTGGGTAGATGCTTGTACAAGGAGCCAGCCTGTCACTTAGGGGAACACAAGATTTCCTCCTGTCTATGGTTCTGCTTCCCCTGCCTTGCCCATGTAAGGGCACTGTGGGCACCAGCTGTGATGGGTGAGCTGCCAGATGGAAGGACTCACACAAAAATATCCTGCACAAGTCAGGGGCCAGAGGGAGAGGCAGGGACAGGCGAGAGGAGACTCGGGTTTTCCGTGCACTGCCTCCCGCTGCCATGGCTTGTTTAAGAAGAAAAAGAGGGAAGAAGGAGGCTCACACCCTGCTACCTGGAGCAGCTGCTTAGGAAGATCACATGCTTGCATTAGACGTATGTGGCTTTTGTCATTTCTGTTATAAATGTGTCTTGCAAAGGTCTGTCTGGCTGCAGGACTGCACTGCCCAGCTCGGGCTCCCTGGTGCTGTTCGTACCCTGAGTAACCAGCTGATGTCCTGTGCCAAGGATTTGGGCACCATGCCGTGGGTTTGGGAGTGGGATGTGGTGGGAAGATGGATCCCAGTTGCTCCAGAGCAAGTTGCTGAGGAGCTGAATTTTGGGGCTGGAGAGCAGCAACCAAACAGACTCTTGAGTGCTGCTGGCCTGGAAGTTTGGGATGTGCCTATGGAATGGCATCCCAAGGGGGATTGGTTTGGCAGGGGCTGTGCTGTGGGGGGGTCTGGCCTCAGTCCCACCTGGCTGGGAAAGCAGGACAGGTCTTTTGGCCCTGGAAATTCCAGCAAGATTTGGAGCAAGGTTAAAAATGTCCATAGGCACCTTCTGCCCCTCTGGCCAAAGCCTCTGCCAGAGTCCAGAGGCAGAAGGAAAGACAAAAGCATTGGTTAAATGGGATTCTTGCTCAGTGGGAGCACTCATCCAGACCAGGATGGCTCTCCCTTGGCTTCTGCTAATCTTTAGATGCATCCAAAGAACTGTCTCAGGTTAGCACAAGGATGGTCCCAGCAGCTGACAGCTTGTTGTTGTCTCTTAAGTTTTGCATTTTCTGGAAACAAAGGGAAAGATGCTTCTTTGGCAGAGCTTGCACTGAACCAGACTGTGTAGCTGATTAATAACCAGTTCCTCCAGGCTAGATTACTGGCTTGGACACTCATCAGCTTCCAAAGAGTCAGCCTTGTGCATTGCAGCAACTGTTGCTTTGGCTGCCCATGGGGATCCTGGTCCTGCTGTTCCAAGAGAAATTGCAATAAGGAGCCATAAAACTACAGGGCCAAATGCTCTATATTTTCAGAGTGTTTATGTAGCAGAGATAAGAGGGAGTTTTGCTTTTGTTTTCCTCAGATAGGAAAGAGAAGTGTGTGGCTCTGGTCTGCTGCAGGAGAGCACCTGCCAGCACACCTGGGTCAGTGGGAAGAGGTTTTGGGACTCCCAAAAACAAGTCTAACAAAGACCCCCTGATGTGCTCCTTAGAAACTGCCCTTGGGTTCTGGCATGGCTGTGTCACCCTTCACTTGAGAACAGCAAAATAGGTCATTGCCTGTGCTCAGGGCTCTTTCTGCTCTGCAAAAATATTTACAGCATCTATTTGAATCCTCCCAATTCTCCTCCAGTGACCTCTCCCTGACCCCCACGCCTGGTTCCCAATGCTGCCCTCAATTTGTTTTGGAGCCTGTTAACATTTCTCTTGCATCCTTGCCAGACTGGGCTGGAGTGTGGAACATCTCATTCATCCTTCTCATGAATAAAAACAGGCCAGGAGCTGTGTCTGAGCACAGGTGCCTCTGGCCTGGTGTCCTTTTGAAGGGGCTGGTGACAGAAACTGCCAGAGGGAAGGTTTAGGTCAGATACTGGGAAGAAATTCCTCCATGTGAGGGTGGGGAGGCCCTGGCACAGGTTTCCCAGAGAAGCTGTGGCTGCTCCATCCCTGGAAGTGTCCAAGGCCAGGTTGGAGCAGCCTGGGATAGTGGGAGCTGTCCCTGCCCATGGCAGGGGAGGAAGGAGATGAGCTTTAAGGTCCCTTCCACCCCAAACCATTCTGGGATTCTGTGACAGGGACAGAGGGCAGGACAGAGCAGCCCCTCCCCAGGGCTGTGCTGCTGCAGCCTGTCCTGGGCATCCTGAGCTGCAGGTTGTACCCAGTGACTGTGCTTTGACAACCTGCGTGGATGTCCTGGGATTTACCTGCTTCATTTTGAACCTGTTGGTACTTTCAACCTCCACCAGAGGATGTGACTTCTTTGATGCAGCTGCTCTGTGACAAAACATGCTGCTTTTGCTTTGAGCCTGCTGGCCTGTGATCTCCCTGGGCTCCTTCAGCTCCTGTGATGGGTTTGCTCCCTGGTTGTCTGCTCTGATTTTATCTGCCTTTCATCAGGTCTCTTTCCAGGCTAAAGACTCCTCCTGATCTACTGGGCCTCTCCTTGCACAAAACACTTTATTGCCCATCGTTATCTCTGAAGAGGGGAACCAGGAGTGTCTGTGAGTGACTCCGTGGTGGGTTATCTGGAGTATTAGAGCCTCCTCTAACATTTTGGGGTTTGACCACCACTGACAGCTGTTTGTGGCATTATCTGCTGTGAATTTGGCTCTTTTCTGAGTGCTGATTTGCAGACCTCCTGGGGCCTGTGCAGGAAGGTGATTACCCCCTCTCCTGTTGAATTAGTTGGCATTTGCTGATGCTAATTTTTGTCTGACATTTTATCATCGGGTCACTCAGTGCCACAAGATCCTCCTGCAACTGTTTGCAGTCTGGTTTCAGTTTGACTGTGGTGGATAATTTTCAGACATCCCCATCACTTCTGGAGCCGTGGAATAGCAGAGAGCCTTGTGGGACCCCACAGATGTTTGCTTCAGCATTCCCCTTCTGTTTGCCTCCTGTCTTCTAATCCAGGAGACATCTCCCTCTTTGTCCCATCACATCCTGGCCCAGCAGGTGTGTTGACAAGCCTCCCTCCTGGGGTTTATTTCTGGAAGACTTTGTATTTTTGAACAGTGTGAAAAGTCTCTTCCTCCTCCCACGCCCCTCTATTATTTTCTGCTTTCAATAGCAGAGACTGTTCTGCAGGGGTCTGGAGCAAGGAGAAGTTTCTTCTCCATCCTCCATCCCTCACTGCTTGGGGCTGTGGAAGGGAGGATTTTCCCAGCAGTTTATTAGCAAGAATGAGCAGTTTCTTGATTTTGAAGCCTTATTTTTTTTTTTTTCCCACATGAGCCTGAAAACTACTGGGCACTGACAAACGTGGTAGAGGATCCAACAGCTTGGGGTGAGGGGGAGTGAGACACTGCCAGGATCGTGTCCTGTGGGATATCACATTCAATCCTGTGAATAATGATTTGGGAGAGTAAAGAGCTCTGCCCTGGGAGCATCTCCTGCCTCATCCTGAGGGCTGGGAGCAGATAACGTGTCCTGCTTGGAGCTGGTCACCTGCCAGGATGAGGGTTTTGGCTGGTTCCCAAGGTGGAGAGGGGGACAGCAGTCCCAGGTAAGCTCCATGTGGAAGGGGAAGTGCCAGGAAAAGGCAGGTTGGGCAATAATAAGAGGGCAAAGGATTTCTAAGCTTCGTTTTAGGAGAGGTGTCCCCTGGGCTGGAGGAGGGAGGGCTGCTGTGATCTGCAGAAGGGTTGGTGTTGGCTGGAGCCAGGTTGTGGTGGAGCATTAGGATTTGTGGGGACTAAATAAAATCCTTGTGGGACAACTATTACTGGCCAAGATCCACTTGGATTTTTGGTGTTCTCATGATCCCAGCTGCTGCATCAGGGATTTGTGGGACAGCCAAGGGGGAAAGCTGGGCAATACCTCGTGTCTGTGAGTGGGGAAGTGGGGGATAGACTGGCTGTGGTGTCTGTAGGAATTATATTCCCTTGGTTAAGCAGGTGATGGTAAAGGATTGGCTATTGGCTCTGGGAGCAGAGCTGGAGGCTGTGATGATGGAATCGCTCTCATTTCACTTTAACCTGTTTAGGTTTAAGATTTTTCATGCTTGGTTGACATGAATCATGATCCTGGTGTTATCCCTGTGTGCAGCAGCCCCCTGTCATTAAGGCTGGGTGGTTTCCCTGGGCAGTCTGGTGTGCACAGCCTCCAAAATCCCCCGTGGGACTGACTCCTTCTGGATTCTTTGTGCTGGATTCTTTCTCCAGCAGTGTCAGTCCTGGTTGCTTCATTTCCTGAGCACTGGGGTTGCTTCTGCTTTTAAATGAACTCGCCTGTGTTCCCAGGCCCCCTTACCAACCCAACATCAGGATAGGCAAAAAAGGTTGATGTTCTTGCTGGAAAGGGCTGGATACTCCTGGAAATCTGCTCCTCTTTCAGCACAGAGCTCCTACAACCAAGATATAGTCTGATGTTGTCATCCATAAATAGCCCTGGAAATGGCTGAGTCAGGAATTTCCTGGCAGGGTTGGTGACCTTGGCTCAGCAAGCTGAGTGTGTTTGGGGTTTGCTCTTTCTTCTGAGGTTGTTCATGGATGAGATGCTGGGAGTGGGACCCTTGGAGACCTTTGCTGAAGGGTGTTGGGGTGGGGAGCAGAGCTGTGGCCTTGGGAAAGCAGGGGTTAGTGTGTTGTGCTGTAAGTGATCATCTGAGCTAATTTGCATTCTATTTGCATAGTTACACAGTAGAATAATCCAGTTGCAAGCCATAGAACGGGTTTTAAGACACTTTAAGATCATCCAGTTCCAACCCCGTGCCATGGGCAAGGACACCTTGCATGGACCTGGTTGCTCAGGTTGGGTCCACCAGACTTGTCACCAGGTTGTTTTGTCATTTGGTATCACTTAGTGCTGCCAAGAAAAGATGAGGAGGCTCCAGCCCAGACTTAGGGAGTGGGAGCTGGTCCCCTCACCTGCCAGGAACCAGGGGTGTGTAGGATGTGCTTTCCCTCCCTCCTTTCTCCCAGTCCAATTTGGGCTCTGCAGTCACCAGGGACATCAGCATGACTTGTTTGCCTTTGCTTCTGCTGGAACCCCCCCAAAACTGCCAGGATGCTCTGAAAGAAGGGGATGGCTGTGGCTCACTGCTCCTGGATCCCTTGCTGGTGGTAGAGCCACTGATGGAAAACTTCCCTGGCCTCCCAGCCAGGAGAACTGAGCTGCCTCTGCCACTGGTGTGCTCCGTGTGCTGCTGGGAGAGAAAAGAAGAGTGAAAAAGCTTCTCACTGGGCTCTGCCTTCTGTGAGCTTTACCCTGTCATACAGAGCATTCGTGTGCATCAGGCCAGAAGGGAATGGGGAGATGTGGGGCTGAATTGCTAATAAGGAGCTGTCTAAGAAGAAAACCAGCTTTGGACCTGGAAGGTACAATTTTTACTTTTATCTTCTAGAAAATAGCATTTGCCAGCAGGGGAAAGGCTTGTGGAGCTTTGCACTGACTCACTCTTCCTGTTCGTTTTCCACGTGAAATACACGAAATGCTAATTTTTCCATGAGGCCTGTGGTGCTAAATTGCCTGTGCTTGTTGAAAGCCAAGCAATGGATGGATTTGTCACAGGGCTTGGCAGTTCTGGAGAAGATTTGAGCAACTCCTGATATGGACAGTCCCTCTGTCTGTGGAGATGCCAATTTGAAGGCAGGAATGTAATCTGGGACACTGAGCACTTCATATATTGTTTGTGGATGTATATATGTATATATCTGTGTTCTGCAGCTGTTGTACCCACAAAACATGACTTGGTTCAAAGCTGCTCAGAATATCTGGAAATAATGACTTGGATGTTCTGACAGACCTGTTCACATCCCTCAGGGCACTTCAAACCCCTTAAATCAAAAGCTATTAAATCCACAGCCATCAGACAAGTAACTTTATGAAGTAACTGCTTCTCCATGAACAGTGTCAGTGAGTCACTGTGTGACCTCTGGGGAGGGACAGGGGATGGTGGGATGAGAGTCCCTCCCTCTGCCAAGCTGAGCCACAACCAGCAATGACGTTGGCTGGTGCTCAAAGGGAGGTGAGGAACATGCACTGCTGAGGTGTTGGCAGGAAAAACACCTCTGAGCCTCAAATGAGCCCCCCAACTCTTCCCTGGGGGTGTCCCTGTGGGGAAATCCTGCCCTGGCAGCTGCTGAGGTTGGTGCCCAGGGAAGGGCAGTGCCCAGCTGGGGTGTGTGGTGGGACCTGGGCTGCACGTGTGCTGGTCCACGTGTGTGCAGATCTGCTGCTCTCCCTCCCTGCGTGGTCTGTGCCCTCTCCTCCGCCTGTGCCGTGGTGCTGTGCCAGTTCCCTGCCCCTCCTTGCCAAGAGAGCTGTGCCAACGCCTGCTGCAGCCGTGTGTCCCTGTCAGGAGAGGCTGTGTAGCTTTCCAGCCTGGCTCTGGAGACAGAGCCCGTGTCTCCCCACGCACTCAGGCCATTAGGACACCCCACAGGGTTGTCACTCAGAGGAGAAAAAAACCTCCAAAACCAAAAAGAGAGGGGAGAACAACTGTAACCTGGTAACCATAAGAGCTGTGGGAGGAGAAACAAACACAAGATGAATGTATATATTTAAATAACTATAGAAAAAGAAAGGGCAGAATTTCCTGAGTGGCTTGGTTCCCTGGAGAGGCTCTGAGAGCCTGGTGGCACCTGAGCTTGCCAAGGATGGCAAAGATGGCTCAGGATGCAGGGCCAGACTCTGGTGGAACTCTGTGGCAGGGAGAAGAGGACATCCAGGGTCCTTGGTGTCCTGGGCAGCCTGGCTTTGAGAGAAGTGTCCCATCCCTTGAGTGTAGTCCAGACTTTTTGTCCCATGTCACTGCCAACAGCAAGAGAAAGGTCATTCCCTGTGTCTGACTCCTGCTTCACCTTTGCCTCAGCCTTGTCCTTTCCATCCCATTAGAGGTGACACAAGACTGTGGTTTGTGTTGTGTGCTGGGTACCAAAGCTTGAGGGAAAGTGGCTTTGCCTGGAAAGGGGATGTTGATATTGGACACGAGGTACTTGCTTTCCTGGCTGCACATCCAGACTCCCTGGCCATCCTCCTGGGGAAGAGATGGAGTTGGAACAGATGGCTGGCAGCAGGACCTTGTGCCTCTGGCTCTTTTTACAGCTTGGAGTGGGAGAGGAGGGGTTTAGACTGTAGGTTATGCAAGGTTTTGCCCCAAATGTAGGTTCAATTGGTCTCTTTTACTTCTCTTTTAATTCCCACAAGGAGGAGAGGAAGAGCATTTTTGGGAGGGCCTTCAATAAGGGGAGTCACAGAAAGTTTTGGAGTTCGTGATGGTGCCTGGGCAGTTGCACCGTGGAGGGCAGATCATGTGAGTGGGATCTGTGATGACCCTGGGTGGTTTGGGATTGGTTTGTGGTGGGAAGCAGAGGATGCTCCGTGGTTTTTGTGGTGTATACTGGGCAAGAAAGCAGAAGAGGATCTTGGCTTGTGTCCTTCCTCTTCTTTGACATATATAGTCAAAAATAAAATCAAAAACCCTAAAATACATTACAACACACTCCCAGACCATGGACTTTTCACTGAGGCAAAGGTTCCTCTTGGGTGCTGGGAGCCTCAACAGCCTCTGATCCACAGGGCACTGCAGTGCCCATGGCCTGGTGCAGCCCCTGCCAGCACTGAGCTCCTGCTGGCACTTCCAGGGGATGGTGCTGCCAGCAGTGAGCCTTTCCTGCGTGTCCCAGGTGGAATCAGCAAGGGAAGAACGTGGCTGTGACATCCCCCACACCCAAATCTGATCGAAGGAACCCAAGGCTGGATCCTCCCCAGGCTCCTGGCAGAGCGAGCTGCGTTTAACTGGGATGGTGGCTGCAGTTTAATGGCAGGAGGGATGTCTGGTGGGATCACAGGCACTTTGATCCCACTTCCCATGTTCCCAAGAGGCTGAGCAGTGGGGGGGTCCCCTCCCAGTGTGCCAATGCTACTGGGGATTTGGCCAAGCTGGGAGAGAGACGGTGTCATAGCGAGAGAGTGGAGTAGTGTTGAGGTTCCCATATGCTGATTGCTGTGTGCTTTTTTAGTGGTACATGGTTCTGGAGGAAGAAAGGGAAGGGATGATAAAAATAAAGCTGCAGTTCTGTATTTAGCTATAAACCACTTCAGGATATTTTTTTTTTTTTCAGTAGTATTTGAAGACTGTGCAATAAATGAGCTTGTTCATGAATTTTTTATTTGATACCACTACAGCTTTGAGAAAGTAGCCAGGTAGCTGTGGAGTTTCTGTAGCTCAGAATCCCTATATTTGGAGGGTTGTAAATCCTCTGTGCCGATGTCAGGAGATCTGTGTGCAGTGCAAGGAGCAATTTTTTCTGAGACATTGGTGTGCACATTATCCCAGTCACTGTGTAATTGATAGAGACATCTTAACAATAAGTGAATGCAGCATTTGTCTTAGTGTAGCTTCATCCAGAATGAACAAATGTGCCAAAAATTTAAAATTCTGAATGATTTTGCATGCAAGAATAAGAGAAAATACATTAAAAATGTAGTTGCTCCTGCCAATGGGAGAAAAAGCTCAGATGCAAATAGATTGCAGAGATTGTGTTCCCAGAGATACTGATATAATTTGATTTTACTACAGTTTCTACATGCTAGTAAAGGACAGTGATAAATATTTGCTTTGTTTCATGAATTGGACACAGGATCTGAGGCCAAGAGAGATGGATTAATTGGGTTGGAAAAGAATCATGTGGAGTTAAACCAAAAAAACCACCCCCCAACCCCAAAAGATGATTGTTTGATCTCCAAGGGGATGGCTGGGTACAGCTCCCAGTGGGTGCAGGATGATGATGGACCCACAGTGGGATCTGTGGAGTGTCAGACAGGGTGGCAGCTCTGTGTAAAGGTGCCCTTTCCACATGGCAGTCAGTGTGTCCATGGCTGTGCAGTCGTAGCACTTGGCCTTTCCTCCAGGAAAGGAAACAACCTGCTCCTTTAAACAGGCACTTCACAATCAATGGAGATCACTGGGTGTGACATTCTCCTTCAAACACAATTATAATCGCCCACATTTGGAGTCAGGCACCTGGTTCCCCACTTTAAACTATAATTATAATGAGAGGGTGGATAATTTTCAAAATTTGCCTTTCTTTTCCTCACTGAAATTCCGGTTTTAGGGTGCTGTCCTGCTTCACAGCAATAAGAAATCTCAACTGGGCTAGAATTTTACTGGAGGTGGCCTAGAAACAGTATGTTTTTTGCCTAATTTATCATAGTTAAGTTCTAAGAAAGACTTCATTGTGGCTTGGGTTTTTTTTTTAATGTGTGTGCTTAATGTTAGATCCTCCTTTGTGATATGAGCTGGAGAGATGGTCAGCTAACTTTAGTGTTTATATCAGTCAATCCAGAGGGAGTGCTTGAGCTGACAGGAGTTTGGCTTGATTTATCTTAAAGACCAAGTTTTGGATCAATGAATATCAGAAATAACCTCTGTGATGCCCAAGGCCCTGCACAGATGCATTACCCAGTGCAGAGCCTTGGCTGCACTGTGCATATGGCAGCTGAAAGGAACTGAAAAGCTCTGGGGGTACAGAATTAAGTGGCAAATAACATCAGTGAAAATCTGAAGCTCTGAAAGGGAGCTGGGTTGCCTTTTGGGGCTGTGCTCAGCAGAAATTTTGCATGCTGATTGCTCTTCTGGAAAACTCAGGAACAACAGCTGAGCAGGACTTTGGAATCTGGTCAGCTGGGAGCTGATTTACAAGGGTTGGAATTGTTAAAGGGAAAAGATGATCTGATGAGCCTCAGGTCCCATCCCTGCAGCCAGCAGCAAACCCTTACATGTCTGCTCAGTGCCACTTCACCATTCAGCTGTTGGAAGCTCTTTTGCCTCTGTCCAGCTTGTACTGCAGGGAAAGCTGTGGGAAAGTGGTTGGAATGGGTTGGAGAGGCTTTGTGTGAGACTCTTGGAAGCAGATCAGACAGGAGTTGGAGTCTTTCAGCTATGTGCTGCCTCACATCCCCAAAATTCGATGTGAGGGGCAAAGAATCAGCTCACTGCAGAGTCACCATGTCTTCTGTTCCAAGCTCTCACAGACCTCCCCACTTCCCAAAAAGAGTCTGTGAAAGTGGTGTTCCTGTCATGGCATGGATGAATTTCACTGATGAAGCCAGGACAGAAAGGATCAGGAGCTGGGATCCTGCACTGTGTGTCTGTGCTCTGGCTTTACAGCATCGAATGGCTTTGTTGCCTTGTGATTCTGTGAAGGGACGTTTCATCTTAACCCAAATCTGCTGTAATTAATGCCTTGAGCTGTCACGGGCAGCAGTGTTGTACCCATGTTCTGGCTGATAAGTGTGGCCCGAAAAAGGAAACCAAAGAAAACCCTTAACCCTCTGAAATGACCATTTGAGAGCTGTTTTCTTGTCCTTTCCCTGTGTCAGGCAGACTGTGTGTGACTGGCCATACCCAGCTGTCTGTGAGCCATCCCTCTGGGTTTCTCCATCCCTGAACCCCCTGACATGGGCACACCGAGGGATGGGTGATATATGGCCACGACACTTGGCAGCTGGACAGAACGACTGAGTCATCAGTGTTCGTGGTTTCTCATTTAATACTGGGGTTGTTGGGATGATTTAAGTGCCAGCATCCGGAGAGGAGGTTTTGCTTCTGCTTCCAGTGTGGCCATGGAGCCACCGCCTCGCCCGCCCTCCCATCCCTACTTTTCGTCGCGGGGAGAGGCTGGGGGTGGATCTGGGTTTGGCTGGCAGCTGTAGATTATCTTGCGAGCAGTTTTGTTTCCTCCTGGCGACTGGGCTCGTCCATTGGCTCCTCTTGCTCTCCGTCGGTCGCCGGCTGAGAAGCAAATGTCCTGTGCCCAGCGCTGCTCCGCGGGACCGCGCTCCGCGCCCTGCCCGCCCC
>WEIV01008649.1:237096-326188 GCA_013390005.1 Calyptomena viridis | reverse complement strand
CGGTGCTGACCGCGGGTCCCGCTGCGGGCGGGAGGCTGCTGGGGGGACATTGGGGTGCGGGGGTATTCGGAGCCTGCGGGCACCGGGAGGTGGTCGCCGAAAGCATTGGCATGCTCGGGAGAGGGGCATTGGAGTGGGTGGGTGTGCAGGCCACGGGGGTGGGCACGGCTGTGCCTCGGACAGCAGGCACTGGGAACATCTGGGTGCTCCAGGGTGGTGGGACGTGCTGGAGCTGCTGGTATTGGGAGCTGTGGATGTACTGGGCCAGCAGACACTGGGCTGTTGGATGTGCTTGGCAGCTGGATGTGTTTGGAAGTCCCATCAAGGGCTGGCAAGGAGGAAGAGAGACCAATGTCTGGGAGATGAATGGGATGGAATTGGTGAGCTGAGGGGCTGTGGTGCTCCCTGTTACACTGTATGCAGAGTTTGGGCTGAGCACGTACATTTATTTAGGAGGTGAAGCTCCTCCAGGCTGTCTTTGCAGCAGGGGATGCTGATGGGAGCAGGGAAACTCTAAAGAGCTGCTGGGGTTTTGGTGCAACTCTCCCTTTCTTGGGCTGCCTAGAGAAATGGCCTTTATGTGTCTGGCACCAGGCCTGCTGTTCCTGGCTGAGTGGAAGGGATTTATTATCAGGTTGGGTGAACAACAGAAGGAATGTCATGAGAGGCAAGTGAATTCCATGGGCAGAACAGTTAAATGAAGAGGAACAAGAACCTTCCCTTCAAATCTGTTCATATCATAAATATTCAGGAGCTGCAGTGCTAATGGGGAGTCAGTAAGGTTGTTATCTTTTCCTACCAATTAATTGTGTGATGCTATCAGAGAGACATGCAATGCTTGTTGAAAAAATCCAACTGCTGGTGAGTTAGCCTTTGGCTAACTGTGTGTTTGGTACACTTGCATCAAGGCTTTTGTGCATCTGTCTTAAAAGGTTATTTCATTTTTTTATGTGTACAAGTGTCGTGAAAAAAAAAAAGTGAATTTGCCTTTGAGAATGTGGGATTTACAAATGTTCTGTGTAAGTCTTCCAAACTTTTATAGCTGCATAAAATTGGTCTGTCTCGAAAATGAGTCTGTGATCCTGAAGGTTTTAAAGGCTAGATTTCCTTAACAGGCACTTAAACATTAATATAGTTTTATGGCAGAAAGCAAGAAGTTAATACGAAATTCACACTGCAGAAAATGTCTGGATTTCAGAATGGTTATGATATGGCTCATTTGGTTCAGTTTGAAGGTTTAATACTTTTCATATTTAAGTATTTGAAAGTGTCTGAAATGCAGGAGATGGCAATTGCTTATTGTGGTCTTTCTATATTTCACTGGTTATAGCCCTTAACCTTTATTTTCATCTAAATTTTAGTGTTTGTGATTCAGAATCTCTAATTTTAATGAGGAGCTACTCTCGATTACCTTGTTAATTCATTAGCCTTGTTTTTCAGGAATTCATTAGCCTTGTTTCTCAAGATACCTTTGTTTCCCTGGCTTTAAGTGCTGCTTTCTTTAGTTGTCTGATTCCCCTTTGATCTAGAAAATATTGATAATTTCACAGTGTGTTTGGGAATGCAAATCTGTGAGTCCACATTTGCTGTTCACTGGAGTCCTCTTGACTTTGCTGAGAGTTGAGATGAGCTGTAGGCTTTTGGAAATATTGCTCTTAGGCCTAAGTCTCAGTTCAATTGGATCAGGAGCTGATTTAGGTTAGCAGAAAGAAAAATAAAAGCAGAGAGACTTTTTGGCTTTCCTCTGCTATAAATGATAAAAAGCTCAGAGTTGGGCTTTGAAGTGCTTTGTTACATCCTGACAGGGATGTGCTGGGGAAAATTCATCCACCTAAATACTATGGGGAACTATGAATGGTAAAATAGAGCTCACTGGACTTACAGATGTAACACTGGAGGAAAACACCCACACCAATAAATATCTCATTTATTTATAAAAGAAATGCCTAAAACATTAGTGTCTCAAATATCTGCTTCTGGAAACTACCCTGGAGTGATAAAGTGAGGAGGTTTCTGAGGTCAGCAGAAGACTGAAAGGATGGGAGGCCATAGGGGAATCCAGATTTTGCTGCTTCTGGACAATGAAAATGGTTTCTGTTAGAGATGAATTAGTGCCTCCTCATCACAGAGGATGCTGAGGAGACACGAGCCCTGGGCTGAGCTCAGGGAATGAGGTAATGCTGGATCTTGAGGAGATGAGAGCTTGTTGGAACAAGTAGTTAATTAGAGAGCTGTGGTATGGCAGGAGGAGAGAGCATGTCCAGATAACCTCCAGAACTGAAAGAAATAGTCAGTGATTGTGAGGTGGAATAGGTAAAATAGGCTGCTCTTAATGTGTTTTTAAAATGTGAAAGGTGAAGGCAATCAGTCTAACTAGGCAGGGCTTACTTTTTGTCAGGTAGGCTGATTGATGTGAGCCCTAAAATAACACTTTGAATGTTGTGTGGAGGATGCAATAAATTGGCCAGGAAGCAAATAGGAAACGACCAACTGGAAGAGGAATGTGGGAGGTAAATGGATTTGTGAAGCAGAGAGAGAAAAGCCTAATGACAGCTGAATCTAGAGTTGTCAAGTGAAAGTGCTCCTTCCACTATCATCTTACTCATCTTTGGAATTCACCACCACAGGGCATGTGAAAGGCTTTGGGCTTAGCTGGGCTTAAATTCTCTGCTTGGCATTTCTGCAAGGCAGATCTTTGGGTTATAGAAACAGGATTAACTGTCATACAGCTCTGAATTTCCAGAGGGTACAAACTGCTGTCTCAGGGCATGAATCTGACTGATAGGGACTGGGATTTCTCCTTTGGGGAAGGAAAGTTGCTTGCAGTTTCCTCAGTTGTCTGGTATTAGTCCTGCCTAATTTAGAAGCTTCTTTCCCTTTTGGAAGGTTCTGTCACTGTCAATACTGGGAGAAAAAGGGATTTGTTCTGCTCTCTTTTGTCAGTATTGCATTTCTTATCTCCCTGATGTTTTGTTGACATGAAAGTATTCAGAGCCACTGGAATATAACAGTAAAGGCAGAGTTTAAGATGTTGAGCCTGTAACAAAAAGAAGGTGAAGAACTGGGGGCACAAATATTGCTGGTACCTGGCTGCCCTTTTCCTGGCACAGGACTGCTCTGGACATGGGAATCCTCTGTGCAGTGGAGGATGTGTCAGAGTGAGGCCAAGAGGTGCTGGAGGGAGGGAGAAGGAGCTCAGCTCAGCATCCCATTAGTGCTGAGGGTTTGGGCTCTGTGAGGAAGCTCCTGTTCTGAAGTGATACTGGAATTGCTGATTAAAGGCAGCTGAGAAAGCACATCTGCTGAATTAATAAATATTGTCTTATACCACAAGCTGTGGCATCCCTTTGATCTTTGCTGTCCTGACTATGGCAGGTTTTGATTGCCTGCATTCTCTTTTGTTGGGCAGTGCTGACAGCTGGGTTGGAGCACGTATTAAAAAACCCCCATAAACAAAATTAAACTGTGTCTCAGAAAAGTGTCATTAGGAGCTTATTTGTAGCCTAATTTAAATACTCTGAACACTTTCCAGAAAGTCATTGTCAGAAGCCACAGTCCTATTTACAGTAGCGAGAAGTAATGGATGTCACTTTGATTAAGTGCATTTTTCTGAGCCTAATTATTGGCAAAGAATCATTTTGATGGATGAGGGTGTTTGTGAAAGCTGCTTGTGCAGAAGAATTCAGCAACATCTCTATAAAATTTTTAACGTCTTCTGTTTTGAATCAAAGATTTTTTGGATTTGCATAACCAAGAAAAGAGGCTTTTAACAGCTGGGGCAAGTTCTTTTTAGTTTCTGCTTCCAGGTTTGATAGAGTCTGAAAGCTGCTTTTTCTGTGGACTGACATCTGGTCTTTGTCTCTTTAATTTGTCACTAAGTGGTGGCTCTAAATCATAGGTCAGATTATGCTTGGCATGAGCAAACTGAAGTGCTGCAATATTAGGTTTGTAGGATCTTTTCCTTGCAGACTTCATTGTTAACATGCCCCAAGTGATTTCTTCATCAAATGCATCATTACATTAGTGGAGCTGGGCAGTTTTGTGTTCCTGAGTCAGTTCCTTCAACATGTCTGTGCTGATCCCCACTCCATTGTCATTTGATTTAATGGGTGATTTCCCTCATTTTATTTGGAAAATGCAGATGCTAATTTGAAAATTCCAGAAGTTAGACACACTTATTTCTGTGATGATGATGTAATGGCCAATATTTTAAATTACTGCAATGCCTCTTCAGGCTGTACCATCTGTGCTAGTGAAGGTTTGTACCTGGAATTATGAAAGCCAGATCTGCTACCTGTGTGCCACAAAATTCCATAGGGAAAGGCTCTTCATCCCCCAGCAGTGTAAGTTGCTTGTAAAGCAGGGTGAAGGTATTTATTGCTAATATCCATTCCCTCACTAAGAGTATTTAGACCCATCTCCCACCAGCCCTGGGTGCAGAATCTCCCAAAGGGTTGCTCAGTTGTGATGCCTGAGCCCATCCCCAAAGTAATAAATCACCCTGGAGAAGTTGGTGGCATCCCAAACAGAAACTTGGGATTGCCTGTGTGGCCACTGGAATTAAATCACATCTCTGCCTTTGCCACCTGGCAAAGCAAAATGAGAGGAGTTATTACTTGGACTGGGCTGTTTTCCTGAGTCAACGCTTTGTCAGGAAGTTTCTGTCTGACAGCACAAGCAAGAGTTTCCTCCTGACAGCCCAGCCAGCCTGTGGCAGGAGCCTGTTCCTGGCTGGAATGCTCGTTGTTCCATGTTTGCTCCTCTGCCAGGGAAGCACAGCAAGTAGGGCAGGTGATATGTGCACATCTCTTTCCAAAATGGGATGCACTGGGATGAAGAGCATTGGAAGCCTGAGGCAACTTTATAAAAATGATTTGGGTTTTCCTGTGTTTGTACATTTTTTTTTAAATGACAGATAACATTCTTAATCCAGGTTTGCTTTGCTAGTTGTTCTGAAAGGCTTCAGGGATGATTCCTAACACAGTGCCTTAATTGCAGAGCTGTTTGGAGTTTTTTAAATGGATGTTTCCTTGTAGTTATTGGTGTGATGTTGAGTATTCATCATAGGGCAGGTACCCCTAGACATCAGCAGGAATATTAGGAAAGTTATGAAAGTAATAGAGCAAAGAAGAAATGCAGTTCTCTTATAATTATATCTCTTATTTTATTTTAAAAAATTGTCATTACTGGTTTCAGGGATATTGTTTTTGCTGCCAGTAATGGGCCCTCATGGCAATAAAAGTAGGAGCACGTAGCAGCCTGGTGGAAGGAGCAGAGGTGTCCCTGAAGTGCTGCAGAATGTACAGCTGTGCCCTGATGAAAAGGAGGAACAACATTGATTTTCAGTTATTTAGTGCAATTTAACACAGTGGGCTCAAATTTCCATCCTTCCCTGGGGTGTTTTTTTCCCCACTTATTTACTTTCCCTTTGGTTTCTTGTCAATTTATTGGGAGAATGGACTTGAAAAAGAAAACAGTGTTTGGAGTCACTGGAGAGTACCTGTCTGAGGGATGGGGAGAGCAAGAGAAAGGGGGTCATTCTTGCTGGGAGAGGTGTGTGCAGCCCCAGCAAAGACTTATAGTGGTTGAAAACATGTTTTTTTTTGGTTTATGATGTATAGAAGAGCAAAGGAGAAGGGCAGGGCACAGGGAGGAGTGACAAGCCCCCATCCCAGCCATGAGCACTGGTGGGCACATTCCCAGGGAAGCACCTTCAGGAAAACCTGGCATTACTTCAGGAAAACTGGACACACTGGCAAAATGAATGGTTTTACTCCACTCAGGACACACCAAAAGTCCTCACTGAAAAGTTTCTTGTGAAAGGAGTGTAGAGGGGAAGGAAAAATGCTGGAGTCTCAGGTCCTGCAGTGGTTAACTGGGGCAAATCTCCTTCCACGTGTCCTTGGAGTGAGACTGAAGCCTGGTGGGGACATCACCAGCTGTTCCAGCTGTTCATGGCCTGGTGCACCTTTCTGCCTGGGGCTCCTTGGAGCTCCTGTGCTGCTTAAACCTGCTGGGAAAGAGCAGGGAACAGAACTCATGGGGGCCAGAGGGAGAAGCTTGGTTGCTTGTAAGACCTTGGCTGAGATCTAGAGGGACGTGGGTCTCTTGAGCACCAGAGGAGTGTCATGGTTGTGGGTCTGTGTCCACAGATCTGCTGCTGTTTGTCATCACAGCAAACCCCTGTGCTTGCAGAAATCCATGGCAGTGTCTTGTTGCCTTGGGTGAGGGTGGAAGGTCAGGCTGAGCCCAAAGCTGTCACCACTGCTGTAGTGACAGCAAGAGAAACAACCTGGCAGCTGTGGCTGTAATTGCAGAGAATACATCAAATTTTTCTGCCATGTTTTCCAAGTGTGTTATCTCGTCACAGTTGCATCTTTGTTCCCAAGGGAAATAATTTATTGCTGTTCTGAAGGTGGTGCTCGTTGCTTTTCCTCTGCACAACCTGTTCAGTGACTGACTGTGTGTAGGGAGTGTCAGAGCTCAGGCATCCCCCGCTCACAGCCTTGAGGGAGTTGGGGGGCTCAGCTCCTTCTGCACCCAGCCCTGTCCTAATGCCAGCCCTGCTCTGGTGTGAGCTGCCCTCTCCCAGACCCCTCTGTGGTCGTGGTAAAAGAGATCACAAGCAGATCCTAAATAACTTCCTAAATCCATTCTGCCACAAGGCATCTCAGAGACTCACTTCGTGGTAGACTGTGCAGCAGAGGGGTTTAGAGGAGAATAGAAGGCTGAAACTTGAATCCAAACATCTGTGTTTCTGAGAAGTTCTGCCAACAGAGAGGACTAATCCTTTGCTGTCTACTATTTTCAGCATTGCTTATCAAGACAGACATGAGCACGTTGCCTGTGCAGCCCTGCAGCAAGTGCAGATTTCTGTGCCAGGCTGCATTTGCCTCTGCTCCACTGGCACTTGCCTGGATGTGCAGAAAAGATGTAGGTATTAATTTGCAACTAAAGTACCTCGTATTCCTCCTGAGTGACAGCTCAGAGAGTGGGTCATATGGGCACTTGGCAGCTGCCAACAGGACTCTGTTGGCTGTGGTTTCCCAGGAAGGGTTGGCAGTGAAAGGAGAAGCAGCACCAGCCTCCCAACCCCCAGATCTGGAGATTCCTTCTAGTATCAGCCTATTAACAATGAAAAAGGTTTTATCTTCCATTCTTTATCTTGCAGCAAGTTCAGAGTTTAGATTCCGTTGCTACATCACACTCTGTATAAAATAATAAACTGAATTTCATCTGCTGCATGACCTTATTTCTTCTCTTTGTGAAGCGTTTTAGCAAAATGCCATTTTAGCAGATTTATGGCTGTTTTACTGCAGGGAGATGATCAAAGTCCAACCTCCTGGAGAAGTCAGGTCCCTGTGGTGACAGTCTCTGCTCTCTGTTCTGTCCCCACAACCTCAGTTTGGTGTCTTAAGGTCTTTCCTGCATAACCAGCGGGCTGGAAGGAAGTTTTCAGGGTTGCAGATCCCCTAGTAGGCTTCAGCATCACCCCTTTAATTATTCTCAGTAATAAATAATTGATAATGAAGAAGTTTGTGGTGACAGTGTCTTGGTGGCACAGAGAGGTTGTGGATGTTACACGTTACTAACAGATTAAAGGTTAAGGGAAAGGCACATTTCCCAAATCAGAAAACCTGTCCCTTCAAGCAGGAGACCTGGAGTAGTGGGTGAAAAAGTTCTTGCAAGAACTTTAAAGACTTATTTTCTGTTCTAAAACTAATCAGCCATGTGGTTCAGGGACAGACATGCTCTGCAAGGGCCATCCATGGCTTTCTGGAAGAACTCCAGGAGCTTTGAATTGGCTTTGCCTCTTTGGACTTGCACCGGGGCCACAATTGCTTGGTCTGGCTTTTTCTTTCCTCAACACAGACCATCTGGTTCTCTTCTGCTCATCTTCCTCCAAGAGACAGCCTGGAGCTGTTTGCAAAGGACACAGCAGTGGAGTTTGGTGAGAGGAAGGTGGGAAGTGGAGTCTGTGGACAGGCACAACCTGTTGGGATCATGGCACGTCCAAAGCAATAGCTCTGTGGGCAGTTCCCATGTGCTCTGTGCAATCCCTCTGTTCCAGGGCTGGAAGTTTCTGCAGTCAGATGGATTTGCTGCCTGTGAGGGCTCCTGTCACAGGTGTGTTTCCCCCATGGTTTTGCTGTTCTTCCCCCAAGGAATAAGATCCCTCTCACATCTTGCCTGCACTCTCTCCGATCCACTGCCATCGTTGTTTTTCCTGCCTGCCACTCTGAGCAGTTGTGTGGGTGTGCATGAATGTGTAGCATGGTGTACAAGTAGCCAAGTGGCCACAGCCTTTGAGGGTTCAGAGCTGGGCCAGGGCATGGGCACAGCCAGAGGGGAGGGAGAGAGGAGGAATGGTGTGGAAGGCTGAGGATAACAGCTCTTAGCTGGGGGTGGGTGGCTCCTGAGTTCAGCTGGGTGACCTGAAGAGTGACACAGCAATGAATTTGGTGGCTGAGATGAGTGATTGGCTTCAAGGGCAGAAGACTGAAGTGTGGTGAGAGGGGGAACATGCAGAGCCAGGTGTCCCTTGGTGAAGCTGAGAGGTTCATTCACCTCTTCCCTCTGTGGCGTTGCTGTTTTGATGAACTCAAGTCCTGCCTGATGTGAGCTAAGAAATAGTGAGGGTTGTTTTTGGTAGTGCAGAAATAACCTGGTTTTGCCCATTGTGCAGCTGCTGTGTGTAAAGCTGGGCACTGGTGAGGTGCTGGCTGTCCCACAGCACTGTGTCACCCTGTCACCCTGCTGATGTGATGGTATCTCCAGTGGGCTACAACTGCAGCTCCCTTGGCTCCCTGGCACCAGAGCTGCTGCCAGCTGTGGTGGGAGAAGCAAGGCCAAGCCTTTGTCTCCTCTCTCAGGAGCAGGACAGCCCTGTGCCACCCACGGGGCGGTTTGTGCCCCTGAACGGGTTTTTGGGTTATTTCATGACCTGATGGAGGAGAAATGTTTGTTCACTGTGATCAATACAAACCTCAGGGTGTCCATCTCAGACATGAGCTGTTTTCTCAGCCGTGTGGCATCACTCCCCTGACTTGTGTGGGGCTGCCAGTGCCTGTCCCTTGCTCTGTGTCCCAGTGCCATCGGTTTGCTGAGCCGGATTTCATGTCCACTGCTGTCAACAGTTCCTTTGTCACAGCTGATTTTTGCTGCTGCTCTGCTATAGCACTGTGGAGGGGCCCTCTTGAGGCCAACGCACATATCACTCCTGTCCAACACCTCCCCAAATCCAGGCAAATTGTCGTTTTGTTGCTCTCTCCAGGACTCTTTGCTGTCACCTGTCGACAAGCTTTGGGTTGTAGCTTTGCGTAAAGCTGACCGCTTTTGTGTTTGCTGATGTGTTTGCGTGTGAGATGCTGGATATGCCGTCTCTGGAGTGCAGGGGAGTGAGGAGGAGGTTATAGCCGTGTCTCCTGTCTGGGCAGCCGTCCCTGTGCTCCCCCAGCCACAGCCTGGGGGGGGGCTGGAGACTGGATCCTCCACCCAGCCTGGGGGTGTGTGAGGGTCGTGAGGAAGGTGCTGTCATCCTCCTCTCTGCAGCCCCTGAAACTTTTGGAGTTAAACATGGATCTGCAGGTTGTAACCCCCTTCCTCAAGTGCTCTTTCCGTGCTGGCTGTTCCCCGGTCCTGGTTTGCAGGGGATTGTGATGAGTCTGTCACTCTGGGCTGGGGCTTGTACCTCTCCTGCACCCCTGGGGATGGACACGGGTCCTGTGTGCTGCCAGCCCCTGCTACAGCAGCAGGAGTTTTAAAGAAGCTTCACTTTACGGTGAGGCAAAACCCACCCCATCACCTGTGATTACCCTGTGCTGGAGATCTGCAGGATTTGGTTAAATTTGGGTGGCGATGTCTCTGCGTGGTGACCACCCCTGCTCCTCACTCTGCCGGCCGTGGCTCCCGTGGGTCCTTTCCCAGTTCATTCCTGCTCTGAGCTGCTCAGACCCTCTTCCCCAGCCCTGGGGATGGTGTCTCCTCATCCATGAGCGCCGTGGATCGGCAGCTCTGCGGCATCTCCGGGAGGAACCGGGGGAGTGCGGCGGCTGTGTTTGGATTAGTGACTCTGTCGCGCTTCCTGCAGCCCCCGCAGGCTCCCGAGCAGCGGGAATGTGGCTCTGCAAATTTAGCAGCTCCCTTTAGGCAGAGGACTATTACTTTTTGGGCTGCGGGCAGAGTCATCGAGCCGCTCTGCCTGTCTCCTACCCATTCCCCATAAGCCGGGGGTGAGTGTTAGCGAAGTCATTGCTTTGCCTGAGCTTTGCTGCAGTAAGTTTTTGGCTTCAGATCGCTACGAGGAGATTTATTTAGGAATTAGACTTTCCAAATCCTGTGCATGCTGCTCACAGCCCTCTGTGAGCCTCGGCCATGGGGCAGTGCCCCTGTGAATCCAGCACCCATCGCTGGGGTGTCTCGAAGCACTTGGAGCTTGAAGCACAGGAAGGTATGTGTTACCTCCCTGGTGGCAGGAGCTGTCAAGAAAAAGGTCTCTTCTGTCTAGGAGAGAGGAACATTTCTGGGGAGCAGGTGGTGAAGATGTTTAGCAAATGTCAGCTTGAGACCTTGCCATGCTGTGGGCAGAAGTGACATTGCTGAGAAACGTGTTACCCTGTCAGAAAGCAGCAAAAAATCCACCAGTTCAGTGTTTACGAGCGAGGAGGACCTTTGCCAAAAGTGGGTGTTTTTCCACCACGGAGGCTGATGGAGCGTGAGCTCCTTGGAGCAGTGGGAATCCTGCTCCAGCACATGTAACTCTTCCCATTAGGACATGAGCATCTGGCCAAGCCACACTGCCTTATTTCTGAATGCCTTAATCATCCCCCAGAGCAATTTAATTTGAAAGTGGCCTTTTCGCTGCGTGCAAGTACCGGATTGTAGGTGAGCAAAAAGCAGCTTAAACAGAAGGTGTTCCTGCAGACAGATGCTAAATATGGATTATCAAAGCTAAAATGCTGCCTAAAACTTCTCCTTTCAGACAAACTGTGCCTGTGATTGCGTTGCAGAGACTGAGAGAAACTTGTTTGCTCCGTGTCCACATGTGTGAAGCACATAATTGTATCTGGGCTGATAGTTCCGTATGGGAGTATTGTTTGAAAATTTTCTAATTTAATAAAATGGGTGGTAATTGGCTCTTAGGAGAGAGTTTAATTGAAATAATTGGCATGGACACTAGTGTGCTGATTTAGTTTGGCATTTCTAATGCGCAGTCACGGTGTTTGTTCAAGGACAGAAATGGGTATTAGGTGGTGCCCATATTTCTCAGCAAGAAGATACAGCTGGTCTCAGGAAAGACATTTATTTGAGGAAGTTATTTAGTCACTGTTCTTGAGCTTGGATTTTGAAGATGGATTTGCTTCATTACAGTTTGATGCAATTACACCCACACTGCTGAGAGTGAAGGCCTTCTCTGACACTTCAGTTCCCACTTCAGATGACTTGAGACTGGTCTTTCTAGTCCCCTGGAGCAGCTCCAGCTCCCTGGCACAGGGACAACCCCTTCCTGAGATGCTCTCTCACACATACAGGCATGAAAGTGCTCACTCATGTGTCAGCAAGGCTGTTCATGTTCTCTATCCACCCTTTCATCCCTGCTTGTCTGAAGTTCCTCAAGATTCATCTGTTCCAGGTCAGTAAATCGGCACCACGAGGTTTTTCCATGTGGAGAAAGACTTTATGGTCTCATAGTTACATGGAGATCTCAAGGACTGCCATGAGCTGGATCTGTGGGGTCACTGCAAGTGTGGGGTGGTGACACAAAGAGCCATTACAGCTCATCACCCTCTTACAGAGCTGACGTTCTACAATTTGTCCTTTTCATCAGTCTCCAAAGTGCTTTTAAAGCTCGATATTGTCACCATGTTTGGGTTCTTCCCACACAGTATCTGCACTTAGAACTGCCCAGTGCTGATGGAGAGATTTATTGCCAGCAGCTATTGTGTGAAAATTGAGAGGAAAACCAATTTCTAGTCAGCTCTCGTTACGGTCTCTGGTGGGAAATATTTCTTTCTTGCTAAGAACTTGTAAATGGTTTTAGTGCTGGATGCACATTTCTGTGGCTCAGAAATGTTCACTCTCCCAGGCTTCAGCAGCACAAATGTCTCTGCTTATGTGCAAACCACCCTGTGCATGTTTGAGAGTGGATTCCTTCCTAACGGTGTGAATTAAAATAAAAACCAACAAAAACCTCTGACAAGGAGCAAAGCCCAGCTCTCAAACTCCAGGGGCTGAGGTGCCTTGGTGGGGACAAGTGAGGGGAGCAGGGTTCAGGAATTGAGCAGGAGGGAGAAGGCACAGAAGGGACATTCCTCTCTGTTGCAGGGAATTACGAGACTGAGGTGAAATGCATGGCTGGATGAGTTCCATGCCCTTTTCCAGCAGTGTTTTGATGTGCTGGTGTGGTTCCCCCATTGCCTTTTTGAAGGAGGATGATTCATGGAAGGCACAGCAGGTGCTGCTGATCCAGAGTGTGTTAGTGAGCACAGGAGAGCTCTGAGATCCCCTCTGGGACCTGATGGCTGCTTTTCCTGGGAAACTTTGGAGAGCTGCAACAATTATCCCAACTTTTAAGGCTTTTTTTGCCCCTGAGCTTTTTTTCCCCTGTTTCCCATTAGCAGATTTTAGGGAGAGAAAGGAGCAGAGCTGAACCTGCTGGTGAAGATATTAACACAATCATGATAAAATTTAATTTTAATCCCATTTGACACTCTTAGTGATCAGGGAGTTTTTCACTTGGTTTAATGGACTCTTTTCCACATGATGAAGCTGCAAGATCTGACACTTGTTATGAATGTCTGTTTATTAAACCATCTTTTGTCCTAAAAGCTTCTGCCTGGCCAGGATGGATATAAATGGAGAGGATGATGTTTGCAGCTCAGTCTTTAAGGAGACACTGCATAAAAAATTGCAGCCTATTCATTTTTTTGCGTGTGTGTCTTTATGTGAGAGATGAGGGCAGGCCAAGACAATTTTTTACCAATGTGCTTTTTACTGTAAATGTATGAGGCAGTCAAGACCTGGCACCCATGAAACAGCATCTGCTGTCACACCAACTCCTGGAGCAGATATTCCCTTCATGACAGATGAGTTGGTCATGGGAGTTGAACCAAAAGCTGATGAGAGGGGATAATAACTTGATTTAAAACCTTCTTCTGTGACTTTAGGTCAACTCTGGCTCCTGACTGGGTGTGCTCTGCACAAGGCAGAGCAGCTCTCACATGGGTGGCACCTTTGAGGAGAATTTCAGGGGTTTTTTTTTTGTGCAGAAGAGGCTCCTGGAGCCTCAGGGACACAGAGTTTCATGCAGTCATTGCCCACCTTCCTCATTTATTTCTGTGTACACAAGCTGGGTAGACACCTCCCATTGTAAAAGACCTTCTCCATGGCATAAATGCTGTGTTAAAGCTTTTGGGAACATGGTGCCTCTTCCTAGTGGTTTGGATGACCCAAGCATTACAGGAGGAACATTCCTTTTCCACTTAATGCCTTGGTGCTGACCCCTGCTTTGGGCTCAATGTGTAAGGAGAGAGACCCTGTTTGTCACATCTCAACAACCTCTGGGCACAGCATGAGCTGTGGCTTGGGAATTACAAATCCCCTGGATGCAGGGACTCCTGGCTCCCAGCAGAACCCTCAGCTACAGCGTGAGGTTGATGGGTAAGCAAATTTTTCTCATTGGAGTTAAAATAAGAAACATTCTTGGAGATCAATGGTCTGGTACAACCTCTTGTTCTAGTCCTTCCCACACACCCTGATGAGGCTGTCACAGACTGTGGAGTTCATGCCTCATTTCTGCAGCACGTTGTGAGCTTATCTTTATATGGACTTGCCATTTTCTCTGTCTTATATAATGTATTACAAAAAGAATAGTGACAGAAGGGAAAAATGTATGGGAAGATGGTACCTGGCATGATCCAGTGACCCTGGGGAGGGCAGAAAATTTTATTACCTTGAGACATAATTGGCAGAGCCCCAAACCCAAACTTTCTCCTTTGAATGTTGATCCTTTTTTCTTGGAATTTTTTTTGGACTTTATTTTTTTAAAAAGCTTTTAAGAAAGTTTTTAGATGCTAAAATTCTCCACATTTTTAAGCAGAAACTCTTTGAGCCATTTAATAAGTAAACACTGCTTTGTGTTTCGTTACAATTTTAGAACTTTAGAAGCAAAGTTGCTGCAAAAACCTCGTGCCAAAAAAAAAAAAAAAAAAGGCTCAGAGTCTTTAAAACTGCAAAGTGGGAATCACTTTGGCATTGAAAGTCTCTGTGAAATTGCTTCCTGGTGAGCTCTGCCACAGAGCCCAGGGAGGTGTTTTGCAGCACTGAGGGAGCTGCCTGTGCCTCGGGCTGATGGAATGTCGTGTCTCCATCCGGAGCATCACCAGCTCCTGGTGGCACTTTGCTGCTGGGCTGGAAACCAAGTGCTGGAAGGCTTCCTGAGAGGTGTGGGGGGAGGCACAAGGCACCTTTCCAGCTTTTGCTGCCTGTCACATCCCCTGGGAAAAGCTGGAGTAGGTGTGAGGGGAAGAGGGAACCTGGAGCAGAGGGTGACTGGATGATGTGCCACAGGAGCTGGGGAAGAAGCTGCTGCCTGTCCTGCTGTTGGCCAAGGATGCCCAGAGCATCCCTGTGCTTTCTGTGGGTCTTGGCTCAGGCACCTGCAGAAGGTGGGCAGTTGGGAAAGGTCATGGCCTTGGAGGGGCTCGGGCCTTTGGAGAGGCTGGAGGGACATTAGAGAACTGCTGTGGTAATTCTGTCACACAGTGTGGGCTCAGTGCCCCTGCTGACCCACAGTGTGGGCTCAGTGCCCCTCCTGACCCACAGCTTGGGCTCAGTGCCCCTGCTGACCCACAGTGTGGGCTCAGTGCCCCTCCTGACCCATAGCTTGGGCTCAGTGCCCCTCCTGACCCACAGTGTGGGCTCAGTGCCCCTCCTGACCCACAGTGTGGGCTCAGTGCCCCTCCTGACCCACAGTGTGGGCTCAGTGCCCCTCCTGACCCATAGCTTGGGCTCAGTGCCCCTCCCGACCCATAGCTTGGGTGTGGGAACCTCTCCTGTCCTTCTCCTCCTATGGGTATCACCAGCAGTACCCAGGGGTATTTCCAAGGTGTTTTCAGGTTCCCGGGAAGAAATTACTTGCAGGAATGCTGAAAGTGATGAACATTTATGGTGCAAAGATCGCTGCTGCTGGGAGGCAACAACCAGCAGCCGCTGGCAGAGGGCAGTCACCCAACGTGCTGCTCCCTGGGTTTGGGTGCTGCTCTGCCACCTCCTCTGCATCGCTGCCTCCCTTCCCTCCTGCTCCCGCATTGCTCCGCTCCCTGCGCAGGGCCGGGGCTGACTCATGCTCTGGAAAGCGCTGCCTGTCCCTGCCGGCACCGGCTGCCAGTTCAGGGGGAGGACCCGGCGCTGGTCTCATTAAATCTTGGGAAGCAGATAGTGACCCCGTTATGTACTCACCTGGAAAAGTGACTTGGCCGTGCCTGATTACTGTGCTCTGCCTGGAGACTTTTCTTGCTTCCCTTGCAGATATATATTTAGATTTTACCCCAGGGCTTTTAATTTCCTCGCTGGCTCGAGCAGCTGTGACAGGTAGACACTTACCTTCCCTTTTTCCTCCGGCCATTTTAACCTGCCATCGGCTTTGTGAAGAAGTGGGAAGAGATTAGGAGTCACTTCGGGGTCTCATTGCTCTGCTCGTGAGCTTCTAAAATGCACCACAGAAACAGGAACCGTGTCGGAGGCATCGTGGCTTTGGAGGGATATTTGTTCAGCAGCTGCACGAGTCTGCTCTATTTCTCCTTCTCCCTGCTAAGCAGTCCCAAGTTAACATGCTGGGTTTGCAGCTTTCATGTTCGTTGCTGATGAGCCACACTTAGAGAGGTAAAAATGGCTTTGCAAAGGCTGCGATGACAGTTCTGGGATTCAGCCCGCGAGGCTCTTGCGTCGCAGTTATATAAGGGCTCTTCCAACTCGGGATAGTTGGGGAGTTACTTGGTGAAAGGGACCCGCTGTCCCTCCTCCGGGCCGGCCAGGAGAGGTTTGGTTTGGGAATCCCCTCCATCCGTCCGTGGGGAGAAGGGTTGAAGTGCTGGCAGCGGGAGCAGCGGGTGCTGGGGCTGCTCGTGGTGGGAGGGAAACCAGAGGGCACTGCTGCCTATTGCTGTGCAGTTTCTGAAGTCCTGGGTGCTCTCTTTTAAACACCGACATTTAGAAACTGTTCACATCTGAAATGTTTGAACTGTGAGAAAAGAAGAGAAATCAAAGGTTTTTCCAGTATGAGCCCGTCCCCCTCTGGGCTCACAGCCTGCCTGCAAGCTCTGGATGTGTTCTCTTATTTTACATAATTTTTCTGTCTCTCTCAATCAACCCAGCTCTTCAAAGGCTTCCTTCTGTTTCCAGCTCTCTTGCTGCTGCTAAATATGCTTTCCTGTGTGCTTTCCAAAATGTTACTTCTTCCCTGAAACTCCAGTGCTCTGGTTTATTAGGGAAGTCTCCCAACCTCTGCTCAGGAGTCACTGGGTGATGCAGGGAGCTGCTGTTTGGTTGTGCTGCCTGGCTCAGCTGTCAAGGCTCAATAGGGGAAGCAGAATAAAAAACAGCCAGTGAATTTCTGTCTTGATCATGTCAATCTTCCAGGGGCCCTTGAGTGCCTGGTGTCTGCAGCTGTGGGATGGTGTCAGTGAATATCAGTGATCCCCTGCTCCAGGCTCTCTCCTGGTGGTTTTCTTTGGTTTATTGTGGTGCTGAGAACCCTCCAGAAGTGCAGTGGGGATGGAAGAGCCCCCCAGTCCCCCCGTGGTGGGGGCAGGCACTGAAACAGGGGGAGATCTTTGAGGGTGAGTCCCTTCCAAAGGTGGTCGTGGCTCCAGTGGAGACTCCAGAGTGGAGACAGGGAATTTGGTACAGTTGTGATTTTGGCACTAATGCTCAGCCCCACTGCTGTCCCAGCCAGCTGCTGTGATGACAGAAATCCCTGCAGTTTGTGAACTTTTCCTGAAATGCTTTTAATGACAGTTTAATAATAACACTTAGTGCTTTGTACAGAGCTTCTCACCCCTGAAATGCTTTACTGAGGAGGTTTAGGACCATTATCCCCCGTGTTTGCAGGGGGGATAGCTGGTTTTAGTTGTGAGAATAATTATAACAAGTGGAATTAATCAACTTTTCGTATAAGTGGTGTTGCTTTTTAAGGACAAACGTCAGGAAGGAGTCGTGGATACAAAGGAGAGCTCACAGTGGTGTAGATCCATCTGACAGCTTCTCAGGGAACTTGTCAGAGCCTGTGGTGCAAAGGCATTAACCCTGCCAAGGCAGCCTGTGGAGGGAACAGAAACCAAGGAAATTCGAGGCAAAGGCTCGCACAGACCCTGAGTCTTGGTGAGTGGGCCCTTCCAAGAGCTGCTGCTGCCCTAAATCCCTCCTGTGTTGCTCCCTCAGCCCTTCCCCTCTGGCTGCTCAAAGCCCCATTGCTTGGGAATGTTCTTCCAGCCCCTGAATGTCCTTGGTGAGCTCCTTGTACTGCCTCAAAAAATTCCACTAGAATTATTACTTCAGTAATTGTTTAGTTTCTTAGCTGGAGGACTCAGAGGCCACAATTTTTTCCTGTGTAATCACCGAGTTTTGGGCTTTTTTCCCCCTCTTCTCTGTGCTGCTTTGCATCCTCCTGGTGCATCTCCAGACTGCAGGGAAAAGGGCTGGTTCTTGTGCTGAGCCCAGGGAAATAGAGGCTTATTTTGGCTGGGACCTCTTGGCGTGTCAGTAATGGACATTCTGAATAAGAATACTCTGGGAACACAGGGGGGAGAGTCCCCGAGATGCTTCTCATGTGTCACTGCCCTGCTGCTCACAGCCCACTACTGGTGCTGTTTGTGGAGATGCCAAGGCATGGATTGACCCCAAAGAAAGCTGAAATTCTGGGAAATCCTCCCATTATCTTTGGCACTCTGCTGCTGAGGGGCAGGAAAGGCAGGACCCTGGATCCTGGGATACAGATGCTACAGGAGCTTCAGTGCAGGACACGTTTGCAAGTGCTTTGAATTGCAAAGTGCTGCTGTGGCCTCACCTGGCCCTGAGCTGGCAGAGCTCAGCAGCACCAGCCCTGGGATGTGAGAAGGATCCATCTGTCTCCCATGGGAAGCAGCCCCTGGGAAGCCTCAGGTCACCTGGATGCATCTCTCTGGGAACAACAGGTAGGAGTCACCATCCACCCCTGGGTTTTTCCAGCCCCTTCAGGAAGGATTTCATCATCTAAACCCTGATTTTCCACTGCACGACTCATCTCATCTCTGCTTGCTCCTGCTCCCAGGCCATGGGCCAGAGAGGACCTTCCTCTCCAGGCTAATGGAAAGAAAATGGAGAAAAGTTTTGTAATAGACTGGGAATCAATAGGTAAACTATTTTCTAAGCACTTTTATTGATAAATATATATATCCTCGCTGGCCAGAGAGGGTTGCCAAGCATCTTGGGTATATTCTAATATCTGCAGTCTGAATTAATCAGTGTATTGGTATCATGTTTTTGACTGTAAAAGTAACTGAATCTCATTAACTGCAACTCCAGCTGTTGATGGATAATTAAAATACAGGCAGAAGGACCTGTCTTGTTAGGAAAAAGGTTACTTGGGCTGTTCTGGAGTGGGGTGTGCTGTTCAGAGAAGCAGGTGAGGGGCTTCTGGGGGCCTCAGAGAATTCTGAGTGTGTCCATGCTCCCACCCCATCCCTGTGTGTGGGAGCAGCACTGACACTACGTGGGGATGGAAAGGCCAAGTCCTACACAAAGAAGGAGGATGGCGCATCAACCCTCTTTTTTTTTTATTGTTNGCTCCCACCACATCCCTGTGTGTGGGGATGGAAAGGCCAAGTCCTACACAAAGAAGGAGGATGGAGCATCAACCCTTTTTTTTTTTTAATGATTTTTTCTTTCTGGAACATTTGTTATTTCACTGAAACAAATGCTGGAGGAAAAAAATATTCTGATGAGGAAGCAGCAGCTCAGTCTTCTGTGATTTTGGCTTCTCATTGGAACCGACAACAATCAGTTAACAGGAAAAAAAAGTCAAATTTTCAGATTTCCTCAAAAATATGGACATTTGCAGGCAGCTCTGTTGCAGAGGGATGTGTGTGCTGGTGTTTTTTGTGGCTTGGTGCTGGTTTGGCTGCAGGTTTGCAGCCTCAGTGAGGTGGGGAGAGTTTTTTTGCAGGGCTCTGCCCGAGCCTTGGCAACCTCCAAACATTGGCAGCTTTTGAAAAGCAATTTTGCAAAGTGCCTGGTGACAATGTAGGGCATTCCCTGGTGACTCCAGGGCAAAACTGATGCGTGTGCTCTTCGTGAAAAACACTTCAGCAAGAGGCTGGGCCAGGGGGGTTGTAGCATTTGTCAAAGTATTGGTTGTGCTTTGAAGTTTATTGGGCTGTTAATGTCGTGCCATGGCATTTGTTGGGGGCTTGAAATATAGGAAGTGTTTGTGGTGGTAATAAATTGTGTGGGATCTGCTTTTCCTTGGTGTTGGCAAATAAAGGGAGGTCAGGGGTGCCCTGCAAAGGTATTTTCCTAGAGCTGCTTGCCAGCAGTGCAAAGAACCAGGTGGCTCCTGGAGGGATAATAATGAGTTTTAATGACTTTTCAGCTCAGGGTCCCTTGAGTTGACACTCTTTTTTGTATGAACACAGCCCCCCCTGTAGAGCAGGAGCTCTGCCATGGCTGATAACATCTCCTGTGAGATACTGATGCTGTTGTGAGCACAAGCATCTTCTGGAAAAATGTGCTTTCTTACCCAAGTTCCCTTTTGTAGGTTTGGAATTGTCTTTGCAGAGCTTTCAGGGTGACTGTTGAAGATTTTTAAATACATTAAACTGGCTTTCCTTGCAGAAGGCTTTGTGCTCTAACATCCTTGGGTGGTATCTCGACAGAACAGGTTTGTTTGCCAGAAGAATATGAGAAAAACCCAACCCCTTCCTGTTTCATCAACCAGTTCTAATGGACTGGGTCATGCTTTATTAATAATTAGTTGAATATGTGTGTAAAGGGAGTTTTGGCAGTCAGGACAGAAAACAACCTGGGTAAAAGAGAGAATATTTAACAATGCAGTTGCTGGGGATTCAATTAGGAGCAATGAAGAATCATCTGCTTCTTTCTAAATCTTATTTTCAGAAATATTATTACCCCTTCAGCTGCTGCTCAGCGATTCCCAGCCATGTCTCCAGCCCCGAGCACAGCAGTGGTCTCTGCATAATGTAGACACTGAAATGAGAAATCAGCACTTTGTAATGGGCTCTCAAACTAAAATTAAACATCGATTTCCTGGCTTACAGTCAGATGGTTGGCATTCAGTTGGCCCAGGGAGTGTTTCTGGACCAGAGGCATTCTTCCTCAGACTTTGATGTCACCAAGGTTGTGTTTTGTTGGTTTTTCCCTCCTGGATTCCCTTGGAGAACGTGCTGTACAAACAAGGTGCTTGTCCCTTGTACACCACGGGTGCAAACCATCCCCACAGAGCTGCCTCGGGGAGCTGCACTTCAGGTGACACTTCTTTCCAGGAACAGCCAGAATGAGTGTTCTGGGTGTACTGGATGGACTGGGCTGCCTTTGCTCTGAGTTCCTGCTTTATTCCTTTTCCTCCAGCTGCTCTTGCTGACACATCAGCACTTGGTGGTTGTCAGGGGGTGGTTTGGGAGAGGAGATGCTGCAGGGGCTGCAGGTCTTTGGGTGAAGTGGGGAACACATTGCATTGCTGAGACAGGGATGTTTTTCTGACAGAAGTGCAGCAAAGGAGCTGCTTCAGCAGCTCGGGGAGCACTGAGCACTGAGTAACTCTGTGGGATCATCCAGCCCTGCAGATGTTCTCGGCATCGGGCGACCTGTTTTCTCCCCTGGAGAGGGAATTGTTCTCCAGAGCCACAGCCCTGTTTGCAGCTTCTCATCACCTGGGGTTGGATCACTCCACTCTCTCTGGTTTTCCTTGGTTTGTGTTTGAGTGCTTAACAGAAGAAGGAAGTTCATGGAAAGGTTCCTGCAGGCAGGAACTGAGTTCCTTAAGGGGTTCTTTGTCATTTTATATCCAGCAAAAGTATGATAGGAGAGTTTCTGTTTCCTGTTAAAATTCTCCAGGTCTTTCCCTAATCCCTCCTCTGTTGTGCTGCTGTGTGATGGCATTAGTGCTGAGATGGTAATTTAAGCATAAGCCACTTTTCATAGCCAATCTCAATCCTAAAATTAATGTTCTTCTGCAATCAGGAATACAATAGAATGTAGAATTCTCCCAAAAAAGAGAGACCTGGCTGCCCCGTGCCAGTGGCTCCTGTGGTCCAAGAGGATTCATCAGGTCCTGAGCTGGGCACACTCCAATCCAGAGGGCTGACAGCAGTGATTATAGTGGGGTTTGAGAACAACTCTCTGAAATAAAGAGATATGGAGCAATAAATTGAAGATGAGGCTGAATCAAACCATGAAACAGAAAGGAATGACTCGGGGAGGAAATGAATGCACTGAGCTAATGAATCATTTTGAGGCAAAACAAGAAATTAAATGTACTCTGAAAGCTGGCACATTAGCAAATGGGCTGTGGGTTTTTATCCATTTTACATTTCAAGAAGTATGTCATATGGTGAAATCCTATTAAGGAATAATAAGGGAAACAAGGATTTGGTTAACAGGAAACGGGGACTTTGTTTCCCTTCCTAGAGCAGCTGGGGACTGACTTTGTGTCACTGGTTACTGATCTCTGGGGGAAGAGCAGAGCTTGTCGTGCCTGAGAGCTCCCTGGTAAGAGAGGGGAAGGGAAGGACTGGCCTTTTCTTCCCAGAGTTTGGTTCAGGACGGTGTAGCCGGGTGCTCCAACAGCCTGGTGGGATTATGGAAGTGTGTGGTGGGAATAGAGCTGGTGCCAAAGGGAATTGTCAGCTTTTCATTCTGAAAGGGAACTACTTTTCATCCCAGATTTCCCATTTCAGGGCAGCTCCTGCCCTCCCCTCCCAGGCAGCTTTTACACAGCTGCTGTTCCCGGGCTCTGGGAAGACCCTTCCAGGTGCCAATATGTTGACACATCAATTTTAAAGAAATCCTGTGGTGAAGCCAGATTATTTGCCTTGGTTCATGTCACGATGTCCCACTGTGATCAGTCCATGAATTTACTCTTTATCCAAATTCTGCCACCCAGCAGTGCTGGGCTGTGGGGCAGCGTTGGCGTGAGGTGTTGTCACGACACGGGGTGAGCTTGGCAGGCCCTGGGGTGACATTGCCGTGCTGTGGGTTGATGTGGCACGAGTTGGGGTGATGGAGACACACCGTGGGGATGTCGGGCCGCCGCTGTCCGTGGTGCTGAGCCCTGTGCCACACCCAGCACTGCGGCACCGCCGAGGGCCACTGGGAGATGCTCTTTGTTGCCATCGAGCGCCAGCAGGGGCAGTTATGGACTGGTAGCGTTCACAAAAGAGGGTGGGATACAGGACCCTTCCCACCTCCTCCCTTTCCAATCCCACCACTGAGGGACTCGGGGGTTTTCACCTGCTCAGGTCTCCCCTGGCCACAATGAATTTCCCTTTTGGTTTGACACCTTGATAAATCAATGCCAAGGATGTTTGAGGAGCAGCAGCTTTTGTGGTCACCTGAAGAGGGAAATGTGGGTCGTTCTGGGACAGGTAACATGCACCTGCCTGGCCAGGTGAGCAGAGCCTGAGTCCCAGCAGTGAGTTCTCTCCTCTCAGTTCACAGAGGGTGTGTTTAGGAGGGGACCTTGCTTTGCTGCTTGGTGTCTGTGAGCCAAACCCGCTGAGTGTTCCCTGGCACACAGTCCACACACTGCTCTGTACACAGAGGAATAAGATAAAAAAGCTTCCTCCCCCTCATGCTGCTACTGAAAAACAGGGATGGGGAAAAAAATAATCCTTCAGTCCCTTCCCTGCCAGTGGTGATAAGAGCAATGCAATCCTTTCTTTAACGGAGGCAAATTCATTATTCAGCAAACAAAGCCCTTTCAGAGATTTCTGCACTGGGGATGTTTTCCCGGTCGTTTTGCACCAAATTCCTTGCAGCAGCAAGGCCAGAGAGTTTGCCTTGACTCCCCTCACTACCAAAATAAATGCACAGGGCAGGATTGTTCCACTGAGCAGCCGTGACTGGGGAGAGAGAAGAAGGAAGGAGATGGTACGTGCCGACAGCTCTGAACTGATTGCGGTGAGGATTGCTATGTATGAGAGAGTTCAGGGGGGAAACAGGAGGGAGTCACAGAGGCAGCCAAAGCTTGCAGGATGGCAAGAGCCAAGCTGAAGAATTCCCCTTCTGAGAGCAATTCCCATGTCAAAACTGTCCCACCAGCGACGACAGAAGATGTCCATGGGGTGAGCCCCTTGTTGCCGTCTCGGAGGATGGGATCCATGGGGAGTGATGTCGGACAAAGGTATTGCAGGACTGCAGTGGTGCGTGGGGAGGGTGGGGGGGGAGGCAGCACCTTTTATCTTTTAAATGAGAGGGAAAGGATTAGTGCCTCCATGGGCTGGAGGGGTGGTGGATCAAATCCTGATGGAGCCACACCAGCTCCAAAGTTGTATTATGAAATAGGGAGCTGGGGCAGAAGCAAATCGGTTCCTTTAAATTTTTTATAAGTGTTTCTTGGTTTTTATATGCCTAAAGCATGTCTGAATGCAGCCTGAGACCGTGGGGCTGCCACACACCACTGTTAACTTGCACTGCACCTTCTCTGTGCAGTATGAACCTGGAGCTTATTTACACTGCTGGTGCCACAGTCTGCACTGTACATAATCACCATGTTTGCATGGCAGGAGAGATGCTCCATCTGAGCAATAATTTATTTGTGACTGCAATAAAAAAAAAAAAATAAGCTGCCATAGGAAATGCTGCAGCCTTTCTGCAAGCTCACAGCTGAGTGTACAGCAAGGAAGGAGCTGTTTTTCAGGAGGATGAAAATGCTTTACACTGCACTGGCATTACAGTATTTCAGAAGCAGCCAGGTCCCCTAGTTATGATGAGGATTCGTATGTCACTAATTCAGCTCTTGTTCTGTTCATTCCATTTTCTTTTTTTTTCCCCCCATCTATCCAACCTTTCAGCCCATCCCTGCTGCCTTCCCTCCTGGCAGGAACTGCCTCACCTGTGACTGTGTACTGTATGTCTTCTAGGATGTAATTTGGTGCAAATGAGCACGGTAGGAAAGCTTCTGCTCATGGTGAATTTTACTTGTTTGGCTTTAGATTGGAATGAATTAACGCCTCAGCTTCAGTCTCTTGGCATATCTGGGGGGGAGGATGGCACCAAGCCAGGACTGGCAGCTGTGGTGCCCGCGGGGGAAGCCGAGGAGGGAGGTGTGTGTTGTGGGAACATCGGAGTGGCCGTTCCTGGTGCTGAGCTGGGCACATGCTTCAGTCTCCAGGTCTGGGAGGCAGAGTCCTGGGGTGTCTGTGGTGTGATGTGCCACCTCTCCAGATGGCACCAGTGCTGGTGCTCTGGTGAGCAAACACTTGGGATCTGGCGGGTCTGACTTTGCCAGGCGAGGGCTTACACATGTGGAGAGCTGCAAATGGGCATCGTGTGGGTGCTAAATCCCTGGAGCTGGTGTGGTCCCAGCAGGTTTGGACCAACGATCTGTGTCTGCTCTCAGTGCTGATCAGGCTGCTCGTGCTCTGGTCTCGTGTCTTGCTTTCATTGCTTCAAGAGACACCTGAACCTGACCCGGGTTACCTGCACCTCTGTGGGCAAAGTCTTTGGAGCAAGTGCTTCCTCTCTGTGCCATTCCAGGTTCTGCTGGTGTACTCCTGAGGGCACATCTGGCCAAATCCAGATGTGCTGAGCCTAGAAAAACGCAGATAGGAGACTTACAAACCCGTCTCAACCACTGCTAATTATCTGTGATTAGACATGCAAGAGGGGTTTCTCTTCTCCTATGCTGCCCAGGACCAGAGAGCTAAATCTTCATCCCAGGGCTGTGTAAAAGACCCAATTCCCCAAGTTTCAGTGGGATTTTAGGTGTTTTGCTGCAATCCTGTTGTAAGAAGCTGATGCTGTGAGGTAGGGAAGTTGGTGGAACACTTTTATACTCGTGTGGCTGCAGGCAGAGAGCCCTGTGAGCTGCAGCTTGTGGTGCCTGGGTTCCTGAGTGCCAGGCTTCCCTCCTTCCCTGTGCGCTGCTTCCCAAAAATGAGTTGGCAATTAGGATTTGTGCACTTCTCTTTCACTGCCTATGCAAGCAACAAAGGCAGGAAGATTGGTTTGGAAGTGAAGAACAGTGTGTTTGAGGTGCTTCCTCTCCTCCAAAGCCGGACACAAGCAGCATTATCAAGTCAGCAGCGACAATTGTCACTGGGAGTTGAGTGAATTACAAAGTGCTGGTGGAATGAGATGTGTGTTAGAGGATGTTCTCAGGGATGCAAATGATTTCTCCAGATGACTGAAGCCAGTGAAATAATTCTCACCTACTTTATTTACCTCTTTACCCTGTCTCTTAGTCACTGCAGCATCTCAAAGCTTTTATGGGTTCCCAGTCAAAACAGCAGGAAAGGATTTGAATACATCAGAGGAGGAACCACTCCACAGCTGTGTGTTATTCCACACTTGGAGACAAAAAGAGGAGTTTGGGGCTGTCCCTGGGCATCCAGGATAGGGATTTTTTCCTGTGGGTGGAGAGCTGTGGGCAGGATGGGACTAGCCCAGGCTCCTCATGTGGAAGAATCTCCCACCAAAGATGCTTGGAGCTACTTCTGTACATCAGGAACTGCTCTGAGATGGGGATGGAATGGGGCAGCTTCCCAGCCATGCCAGGAAGGACAGACTCAGCTGCAGAGCAGCTCCTGGCACCCAGTGATAGTGGCTGGAGCCAGCCAGGAGAGGCTGAGTCTTTCCCCTGCAAGCTGGGTTTTAACTGAGGCAGGTTGGTCCCTTGTTTTGGGGGAGATTTGAAAGGAGAAGGTACTATGGGGAACAAAGTCAGAGAAAAGCCCAACTCTGTGTGGTTCTTTCCAGTGAGTGCTCTGTGTTTGGGGAGAAGCTGCTGGCAGGAAGCAGGAAGTGTAAATATCTGTTTGGATCCCATTCCATGGGCTGGTGATCTCCCAGTAATACCGGAGATGTGGCTTTAAAAACACAACCAAACGTTTTTACAAGATAACCATGTCCTGTTTGTGCAGCTCTGCTGGAAGCAGGGGAAGCTCTGGCCTCTCTCCATCCCAGGGCACACTGGTATTCCAAAGGGATTGCAAACATTCCCTTTAGGTGTCTGGTTTGGATGCTCTGCCCCAGGTCTTGGCAGAGCTGTTCCCTCCCTGTCCCATGGTCCCCCTGTTGCCTCCTTGAGTTGTGTTTGTTGAGCTGCTGAAATCTGAACTGCTGAGATTTGGAGATGAAAATTATTGTTGCAGAAGAGCTGGGATGGGAGAGGACCCTGGAGGGCTCTGCTCCAACCCTGCTGGACTGGCTTTAAAGTTGTCCCAGCTGGCTCAGGACCAGTCCTGCTGAGTTCTGAACATCCTGCTGGACGTTTCTCAGCTTCTCTGGGTGCAGGGTTTGATCACTCTCAGGGTGAATAATTTTTCCCTTGCTCCCTCTTGTCCCTTCGCTGTGTGTGTCCCAGAGGAGTCTGGCTGCTGTTGGATAGCCAAGGGCAGCAGTTGGATCCTTGCCTCCCTCCTTCTCTCCTTCAGGCTGCACACTCCCACCTCCTGCAGCCTTGTCTTGTCTCTCGGTTCGAGATATTTTTGGCAGGAATAAATGGGACTTTGCTTCAGCCCTGTTACAGTCAACAAGGTGGCTGGAGTCTCCTCAGAGGGAAACAGCAGCACTCTGCTGGGCTGAGTTTAATGCAGGGTTTCTTGGAGGTAAAGCACTCTGGGGAGTGAGGAATTCACCCAGATGTGGCTGAAAATGGAATTTCTGACCGATCGATGTTTGTTCTCGCCAGAACCAGCCAGGTATTAACAAACAAATGTGTTTTCATTGCCTGGCACTTGCACACAAACAGACCACAGACAGGTCCAGTCTGGCCAGTGAAAATATTCCAGCTGCTCTGTCCTTGCAGGAGCAGCCTGGATACAATTCCCTTCTGAACCACTGCTGTGCTGCTGAATCCCCTCCCAGGGGATCGATAAGTCAACAGCTAATTTATTTATTTTTAACATTTCTTTAACCAGAGCTCTCCTGGCCGTGGATGAGGATTTCTACCTGACATTTGAGCAGTGCTGAGGCCGGGGGTGTGGGGATGGTTTGGCGAAGGGAGGATTTCTGTGGCTGTGTCAGACCTGGCTCCTGCACTGCTCCTCTCTGAGCCAAGATTGTTGGTGCCACTTTGTGAGGGAGGGCAGGAACTGGCTCCACTGTGGGAGCCTTTATGGAGAAAACCTGAAAGAGAGCCTGGGGAGTCCAGCAGATTTTGCTTACAAAGTTTTTTGGCCTTGATCTGCTTTCCCAGCCTTGGGTGTGTTTTCCTTGGCATTGTCAGGTCTGGGGGGTGGCACTGCTCACACACCATTTAACCTGGGCATTTCTGGGCACTGCTGGGTGATGCTGAAGGTGTTTTCAGTGTGGGACTGGTGCAGAAACAGGGCAGGGTGCTCAGCTGCTGAACTCCACTCTAAGGGCAATATGCAAATGCACTTCTGGGTTCTGGTGAACAGGAAACTGTCCCAGATCCTGCTGCCAGCACAGTGAGCTGACAGTTGGCATCCTTTGCACTAAACAGAGCTGTTCATAAACACAGCAGTGATTCCATCCCAGGCTTGAGCTTGGCTGCTTCTTGTCCTTGTCCCGGAACTGCTGGAACACTCTGCTCATCCTCCCCATTTTGTTCCCACTCCTCTGTGCAGGGACAGGACTTACATCCTGGATGTTTCCCATCCAGAGCTCAGCCCTGAGCTCCCTCCTGCAGGTTTCAGACGTGTTTTGTGGCTGGTCCTGTGTTTGTGCTCCCCATCCCTCAAACCTCTGTCCCCAGCACGCTCCGGCAGAGTGTTTGCCCTCTGGGCACGGGGTGATGCCACTCCCTGAGCTGGGTGCTGGAGGGGAACAGGCTGGGGTTGGGAAGTGCTGAGCTCTCCTCCCACGGCTGCTGGGGAGCTGCCAGGACTGCTGAGAATGTCGGTGCCCTATATAGCACTGCCAGGCAGACACCATCCTCACCTAAGGATGCCACACTCGGCACAGCTCTTGGGCTTTTGATCTGTTGATTTTAGATCCCTCATTCCCACCAGGTCCCACCAGGGCACAGGGATTAGCATGTTCTTCCTCCAGGGAAGGCTTTCCTGCCTGCTGGAAGAGCGGGATGCCAGCCATGCCCATCCCTCTGAGTGGGCACATGGGGCCATGCAGGACTGTGGCACAGGGGGGTCTCCAAACTTGTGCCCAGTCCTTCCTCCACGAGGATCAATCGCTTGTTGGGACTGCAGGGATTTGTTCAGCTCTTTAGCAAAGGCAGGAGGCTGTGTGTTAGAGCAGCCTCAGCATCTGTAGGGCCTTTTTTTCCCAGAGGGCAGAAAGTCTTGGCAGTGAAAGGAGATTGTAGCCAGGTAGGATCAGTCTTTTCTCCCAAGTAATAATCACTAGGACAAGAGGAAACAGCCTCAGATTGTGCCAGGGAAGATTTAGATTGGATTTTGAGAAAGATTTCTTCACCAAAACCAATTGTCCAGGCCTGGCACAGACTGCCCAGGGCAGTAGTGGAATTACCATCCCCTGAGGAATTTAAATGTTCTGTGGTTGTGGCTCTTGGAGATGGGTTAGTGGTGGGCTGGGCAGTGCTGGGTTAAAAGTTGGACTTGATGATCTTAGAGCTGCTTTCCAAACTATGATTTGATGATTCTGGGGGAGACCCAACTTTGTGAAAGGTACATGCAGGCAGTGCTGGGCACTGGGCTGGGAGCAGCTTGTCCAGCAGCAGCAAGTGATGCTGCAGCTTTGGCACCGCCCCTGTTTGTCTCCAAACTTTATGTATTTTAGTTGTGATACGTATTTTGCAGAGGAATGCCAAGGAAAAGTACGTCTGTGATTAAAGAAGCACCTTGAGGAGGCAGCTGAGCCCACGCTGCCTGTCTGTCTGTGCTGGTGCTTTGCTGTCCATGTGGCACTTCCCCAGCTGTCAGCATGTGCCTGGGGCAGTTGGTGGCTTTTCCAGAACATCTTGCTGGGCTTCCTCCAAAACAGGGGTGCTGGAGGCTTCCCTGGGGCCCTCCCTGCTGCATCCCACAGCCAGGAAGGTGGGCTGCCCTTCCCCTCCCCTCTCACACGTGTTTGTGAGCAGGACGTGGTGCATCTTCCTCTCCCTTTCCCCTTCCTCTTGCTCGTTCCTTCTCCCCCTCTTTACTTTCTTTTTTCATCTCCTTCCATCTGTCCTTCTCACATCAGGCTATTTTGGGCTGAGTTTCTCACTGTCAATATGGTAGGAACTGTGGTGCAGCTCCTGTCTTTAGAGGATGAGCAGCACTTTGGGAAGCCTTCCCCAGCACTTACCTTGCTTGGCTCATCTTAACCCCCCTGCCTTGACCCTGTCTTGAAGTCATTTCAAGATCAGGGTGAAAAGACTTTAAATCCTCCTCAGAGCCAGAGGAGAAAGCCATCAGATTTAATACTTTTTGCCCTGGTCTCAGAACGCCTCTGAGCCTTGCAAGTGGTTATTAAGCAACCCGAAGCCAAGCGTGGTGTTGGCAGGTCATTACTCGTGTCTCTGTGACTCTCAGAGGCTTTAAGTCAAGGCATGATTTTATTTTTTTTTGGTTTGGAAACGATGGCTGTAAATTGAATAGAGCAATGCACAACCAGAGGTGGATTTTTAACACTCTTCTTTTACCAAAAAATCAGGGGACAGCGGTGAAGGTGCAGAGCTGGCAGGGAGTTTGTTGGGAGGGAGCAGCTCTCTATGTGAGCTCAGCTGCTGTGCCTTGCTGCTCTCTCCCTCTGAGCATCCTCAAGCACCACAAAAGCCTCAAATTTTCAGTTTTTAGCCTCAAATTATCTGCGTGAGGCAGATGAGCTAAATGCCACCCAGATCCTGCAGTGCCCTGGCAGAGCTGGGAGGAGAGCTGGGGCTTGGGGCACCTGCCTTCCTTCCCTGGAGGGAAGAGGACTTATCCTGCTGCCTAAATTCTTGGGATACCAGGACCTGAAGATGCTGTCCACATCCCTGCCCAGCTCAAGGGAATAAAACTGCTGTTGTAGGGTGTGCTGGAGCTAAAGCTGAGGAGGCAGGATGAGGTGGAAGGTGGCTGCTCAGCCAAGGAGGGTGGGCAGGTGATTGCTCTCTCTTTTACATAAGCAACGTTTATTATGGCTTTTGTTCTAATAATAAATGTGCCTTTGTCTCTTCACCTTCTAATAAAACCTTTCTATTCTGTAAGGGGTGCAGCTTGAAAGGTGGGGGCAGATCTGTCTCTGGAGCAGCGAAGTCTCTTCCCTCTCTGCTCTCCTTTCTCCCCTCCTTCCCTGCTCTGCCCTTCTCTCTGGGAGATGCTGTTTGTGCCAACCAGGACCTTGGCATTGTGGTTTAATGCTTGGCAACACCAGGACAGGGGGGCTCAGCTTTTCCTGTCTGGATAAGGCACTTGTCTCCCAGACCCTGTGCCGTAGTTGTTTTCCAGGGTAGGAATGAAACGAGTTGAGGTTTGTCTGCACAGGGGTGGGATACCCAGGAAGGCAGATCTGAATGAAATGGAAAGGTGAATTTAAAGTAGATTGTCTAAAACACATTAAAAGCCAATGTGGCCTTTTTAACTCACCTAAATGGCTTTAGTTCTGTGTTGTAAATCACCCTTAGTAAGTTTTTGGACTCTGGAAAACAGCTGTTTTTCAGATGAGATTTGGAATGATTTTTGGTTCTCTTAGAAAAATTTCTGTATTTTCTCAGCAATTGGACTGTTTATGAGAATTTGGGTGCCTGGTGGGAAGAGGGAGAGGTTTCAGTGGGATACCTCAAGTTGTTTTTCTCTCTGTGAACAGCACAAAGCACTTCATTCATTTGGAAGCCAAAAACACCTTTTTGTAATGAAAGAAGGTTATTTTATTGCATGTGCTTTAACCACAGCACAGAGTGGCCAAAGGCACCCTTGGAGAGGTTTATGTCTGTCCATCATTTTGGAATCCCTTTTGTTCATGGGGCCTTTTTGTGAGAGAGATGTTTGTTCTCGTGAGCTCGTGGCTTGCCTGTCTGGGAAAGATATCCTGGGAATCCTGCTGGCTCATCCTGGTGCTCTGGAACCCACAGTGGTGATGCCAGACCTGCAGGGTCTTCAGGACCCCACGAGCTGTGTGATTAAATGTGCCTTTGCTGTTTGGTTTTCAGGAGTGTTCTGCATGGGAATAAATGCAGCTGGAATAAACCCCTGTTCCTGCAGCTTTCCCGGCTGCCAGCTGGCATTAGATTAGGAGAAAACCAAATAATTCACTGATTCTTTCCCCATAAACATCTCTGTGAAGCATAAAAGGCTACTGTTCAAAACCAAATGCAAGTGGAGGGGCTTGAACAGCCCCTGCTGCTAACGGGGGATAATCCAATTTAGCGGGAGAGAGGCTGAGCTGGCGACTTCTTCCCGGGGCTGCACCAGCCTCTGGTTTACAGCTGGAGAAAATCTGGAGAAAATCTGGGATGTTTGTCACTAAAAAATGCCAGGACTGCTCTGAGGGACAGCACAGCTGAGAGACCTGGAGGGACAGGACAGGGGGAATGGCTTCCAACTGACAGAGGGCAGGGTTAGATTGGATATTAGGATATTAGGAAGGAATTCTTCCCTGTGAGGCCCTGGCACAGGTTGCCCAGAGAAGCTGTGGCTGCTCCATCCCTGGAAGTGTCCAAGGCCAGGTTGGAGCCACCTGGGATAGTGAAGGTGTCCCTGCCCATGGCAGGGTGTGAAATGAGATGAGCTTTAAGGCCCCTTCCAGCCCAAACCATTCCATGATTCCATGATTATGCTGCTTTTAAGGGAGCCGATAAGCACCAGATTTGTCCTATTTGTCCCCAGCCCCTCCTGTCCCAAGGCCCACCTTGTAGGGCTGGGGCTCCATCTCCTTGTGCAGCCTCCTGCTCGTGGGAACTGGAGCTGTGTGGGAGCCTCTTGTCTGGACAGCATCACCCCAGCCCTGTGTCAGATCCCTGCTCCAGGGCCCAGCATCATTCCCAAACGGAGCATCTCCTGGGGCTGAGCTGTGGGGACATTGCTGTCGGTGTCCCCTGGGGTGGTGGCTCTGCTGGGCACATCCTGTGCTCCCTCTGAGCTCCTCCTGCAGCCTCCACACAGATCAGAGCCCGGGAGCAGCAGCAAAGTAAATCACATTGCAGGGAGGCTGCTCTGTGTGCCCGGGAGCTCAGGGATGGATCAGCTTCCTTTGGACTCGCATTTTTGTTGGAATGGGAATTTATTGCTTTTATTTAGTTTGCACTTTGCTGGAGTGCTGTGGCCTCATAAAGCACAAGCAAAATACAAGAAAAATCTTTATGAGTTGCAAGTGCCCCCTTAGCTTGGATGATATTTTTTGGTTATCCTGGCTCATGGTAAATAAGGGGAGGAGAGAGGGCACTGCTGGAGCAGGGAAGGGCTCAGGCTCAGCTAACAGTGGTGGTGGCTGGGATGGGGATGCTTGAAGAGAAAATTTGTTTTGCAAAGGGAATTTTTTCCTTTGCAGCTGGAATTGTGTTTCAAAGCCCTGTGCTGTCTGTGGGATGTACAGTACACGAGCACAGGCCCTTTGCCTCCCACATGCTCTTTTTGTTCTTCTTTCTCCCCTGTCCTGACCCCATTACCTTCATTATTCCTTTCTGTTACTTGGTTCGATTAATTTTTTATTCCATTTTATTTTCCCTTCTCTGCTCATCACCTGAGTCTGTAAAACCAGCCCAGGAGAAACACAACGCTGAGCTCTTAAAAACACCCCAACTCCTAAACCCACCAACCTCCCAAAGTCTAATTTCTCTGCAGAAAGTGTGACACTGATTTCAGGCAGAGCAGCGATGCCATTTGTGAGGCTCATTTAGAAAAAACAGGCATAAAAATTGTTTTTATCCATGGAGCTGAGCCCTTCAAGGGGATGTTCCTCGACAAAGCCACCAGAGCATCACCATGTCCCTGCACTGGAACCTCCACGGGGACACATTCCAGGCATGGTGTGACCCCCATGGAGCATCTGGGGGACCATTTGTCCCTCGGTGTTGGCATTCCTGGTGGCACAGCCCCAGGTTTGGCCCTGGTGGCTGGACATTCCCTCACCTCCTGTGCTGCTCTCGCTCCATAGGCCTCACGCCGAGGATTTCAGCGTGGATTCCTCCTTCTCACAGTAAGTTCTCCGTGTTTCCTCGCGCCGGGAGGAGGGGTGAGGGCTGTGCTGGCACCTCTGGCACTGGGGACCATCACTCTGCCAACAGGAAGGCCCAACTGTGTTCTCCAGAGAGGAAAAACCCCTTGGAATTTGGGGGGTTTGTGCGGCGCGTGGGCAGCCGGTGCCTGGTGCCAAGGACAGTGGCTGGACTTGGATTTAGATTAGTGCTAGATCAGGGTGGATTAGATTAGGAACTTTGACAAAGGTGTGGAATTACAGGACAAGGAGGAATGGCTTCAAACTGACAGAGGGCACATTTAGATTGGATATCAGGAAGAAATTCCTCCCTGTGAGGGTGGGGAGGCCCTGGCACAGGTTGCCCAGAGAAGCTGTGGCTGATCCATCCCTGGAAGTGTCCAAGGCCAGGTTGGAGCCACCTGGGATAGTGAAGTTGTCCCTGCCCATGGAACCAGATGACCTTTAAAGGTCCCTTCCAACCCAATCCAATCTGTGATTACTCTGCTTTTATTGGATCTGATAAGGACAAATTTTGTCCTTTACTGCTCTTGGCACCAAGGAATTGCGTACAGGACCACAACCTTTCTGAAGTGATTCCCAGCATGGGGAGGGTTATCTGCACCCAGGGACAGACCAGTTTCTTGGGGAAGGAGTGATATCCTTGGCAACAAATTGGCGATTATCTGTTAACGATGAGCTCCATGCACAGACCCTAATTAACAATGCAGATTCATCAGCACAAGCAATTACAGGAGCAGACTCATGAGTGTGAGTCTCCAATGTTGCAAAACAAATAAGCCAAACAAAACACAGCATGTTATTCCATTGCTTCTTACCTTTTTGGGGTTTAATCTTCGGTATTATTATAATTATTATAATTATTTTATTACATTTATTCTGTGAGAATGGGGAGGCCCTGGCACAGGTTGCCCAGAGAAGCTGTGGCTGATCCATCCCTGGGAGTGTCCAAGGCCAGGTTGGAGCAACCTGGGATAGTGGAAGGTGTCTCTATCCCCTGTCCTCATGGCAGGGGATGGAACTGGATGAGCTTTAAGGTCTCTTTCAACCAAACCATTCTATGATCTTGAACTTGAACCACTGAGTGTGTCCCTGCTTCCTCCAGTGCTTGGTTTGGTGCCTGGAAATGAGCTTTGCAACTGCTGAATACAGTTGGAGAGGAATTGCAGCTGCCTTCCGGCAGCGAGGAATCGATAAAAATCCCATTTCCATTGCAATGTCCTTCCTAATAAAAAATTATATATATATATAAAAAGGACAAAAACTCCAGCAGGAGATTTCTTTCATATCATTGCAGATTCATGAAGTCTTCCCTACAGCATTTCAGGGCTGGCCAGAGCAAATGTCCCAGCTCAGTGCCCTCAACCTGGTGCTCCTGCCCAGCCCTTGTCCCACTGGCACACGAGTTCAGGGAATTGCTCTTCTCATGGTGCAAGATGAGTTGCCCTAAGGACTGGCCTGGAAGCCAGCCTTGATCTTGGCAGGGTTTTTCCAGAAGTGGCTGCTTGGAGCTCGCTTTTCTTCCCCCCCAAAATAAAATTGCACCATTACTGCTGGAGCCAGGATGACATTACCTGCACCCAGCTGGGTTTAATTTGCTGCAGACTGGTTGGCAATATCAATTCTTTCTCTGGGCAAAAATCACACTCCATAATAAAACAGGAGATTTTTTTTTCCTCCTGATTTTTTCCCATGGTAAACGCACGAAATCTTGAAGAAACCCATTTTTGAGCTTGTGGGGTGCAGCATCCTGGCTCCTTGTGTGGTGTGTCTGTTGAGGTGGGACTCAATCTTGCTAATCACTGGTTGTGATGTGCCTCAGCACGTCCTCTGTCCTGAGCCTGGGCAGATCAGCAGAGTCATTGCTGGTGCTGCTGGAGCCAGAGGGAGCAGCTGCCTTTCCACGTGTGACAGTGCCATGGTGGCTGCAGTGGTGGCACAGTGGCTGTGAAGGTGCCACGGTGGCTGTGACAGTGGTGGCAGTGACAGTGGTGGCTGTGACACTGCCCTGGTGGGTGTGGTGGTGGCACAATGGCTGTGACAATGCCAGGGTGGCTGCAATGGTGCCATGGTGGCTGTGACAGTGCCAGGTTGGCTGTGACAGTGCCATGGTGGCTGTGGTGGTGGCACAATGGCTGTGACAATGCCAGGGTGGCTGCAATGGGGCCATGGGGGCTGTGACAGTGCCAGGGTGGCTGTGACAGTGGTGGCTGCGGTGGTGGCACAATGGCTGTGACAGTGCCAGGTTGGCTGTGACAGTGCCAGGGTGGCTGTGACAGTGGTGGCTGCGGTGGTGGCACAATGGCTGTGACAGTGCCATGGTGGCAGTGACAGTGGTGGCTGTGACAGTGCCATGGTGGCAGTGACAGTGCCATGGTGGCTGTGGTGGTGGCACAATGGCTGTGACAGTGCCATGGTGGCAGTGACAGTGCTGTGGTGGCTTTGGTGGTGGCACAATGGCTGTGACAGTGCCATGGTGGCAGTGACAGTGCCGTGGTGGCTGTGGTGGTGGCACAATGGCCCGTGGTGGCTGCAATGGTGTCATGGTGGGTGTGACAGTGCCACGGTGGCTGTGACAGTGCCAGGTTGGCTGTGACAGTGCCAGGGTGGCTGTGACAGTGGTGGCTGCGGTGGTGGCACAATGGCTGTGACAGTGCCAGGGTGGCTGTGACAGTGGTGGCTGCGGTGGTGGCACAATGGCTGTGACAGTGCCAGGGTGGCTGTGACTGTGCCTGCCAGAGGCTGATGTGGCACCTGCTGAGCATCTCAGGCCTGGCTGTTGCCCAGATCCATCGGGATCATCTGGGACTCTGCAGGACGAGGGGGGAAGTGGCTTCAATTCTGCATCTGCTAAGGGATGTGAGATGAGAGTGATTCAGTAAAAACGGGCAGATTCCCATCTTTTGGGCCATGCAGACCCTGCCACTGGTCTCATCTACCTGCAGGAGCTGAACCCACCCCCCTGCTCAGCCCCTCACCCTGAGGCAGCTCTCCCCTCTCCCCTTCCCTCTGTGGGTCAGCACTGTTGTCCAGGGAGGAGCTCTGCCCTGCACAGTGTGAGAGGCAATGATGCCCCATCCTCCTCTGTCTGCTTTGTGCTTTCTTGTTTAAACTTGTGCCAGAGATTTATCAGAGGCTCTGCTGCAGTGGGAGCTGCTCTCAGGTGTTTGATGATGCCCTGGAGAAGCTGAGACACTCAGAGGAAGCTCCTGCACGGCTGGGGGGAGTAGGGGGGTGTCCAGCTGCCTTTGGCTCATGGCACAGCACCAATCCTGCCCAGCTCCTCCACAGGGATGAACCCCCACACCCCCCTGGCCGATGAGGGACCCGGCGTGGCAGGAGATCTGTGCACTCCAAGCTTTGGGGCTGTTCTCCTACACACTCAGCTTTGCTGAAACCACAACCCTCCTCCTCTGAGTAATTGTTCAATTACTGCTTATTGAGTGTGGGGGCAGCTTGTTCCCTGTGTCTCCCCAGGCAGGTGCCCAGGTTGTGGATGCACAACCTTCCCCTTCCCATCTCCAAACCCTGCACTCGTCGTGTCGGTGAGTCGGGAGCTCGGCTGGGAAGGGCTGGAGCTGCTCCCCATCCTTTGCTTGCCCTGGGATGGACAAATGGGTGGCAAACACAGATCACAGCCGTGGTCAGTATGCAAAGCTCACTTTGCCATCTGTCTTGCTGTCACCACCAAGAAAACAGTGGGGAAAAAAAAAGGAAAGAGCATCCCAAAGGGAATTGGGAGGGCTGGAGCTGCAGGAGATGTGCCTGGGTGGTTAGTGGGGTTACCACTGCAGGTAGCTGAGCCTCAGGCTGGCTGGTTGGGTGGTTTATTTGGGAAGGACTTGGCCTCAGCTTCCTCTGGTGCCCATGGGGCCCAGCTGGCACCAGCTGCTCCCTGTGCTGTGCCAGGGGCTGAGCAAAGGACCGGAGGCAGCCTGGCCGTGGTGTGGAGCCTTTAGAGCATCCTGCCTTTTGCACATTATCCTCTGCTGCTCCTCATGCCACAGGGCTCTGCCCAGAGCTGTGTCTGGCACCTACAGCCCATCCCTGGGAGCCCACCTGGCCCTTCAGCACATTGACATCATTCCAGACTTGGCCAAAATGGCGTTTTTTATGTGTTTGATTCGGGTGCATTTGCATGGAGGATGCAGAGATGTTCTCTGGGCTGAGCTGGAGTGGAGGGGTGAAGCAGGGTCTCACTTGGGACTGGGCTGCCTTGGCAGAGGTGGGTGCTGGCACCCACCAGATTGCAGAGATTTTGGTTTGGTTTGTTTGGTTTTATTGTTTTTGAGAGTTTGGTTTTGTGTTTCTGTTTTTTTTTGGGAGGGTTTTTTTTTTAATTTTTTTTTTTAACCCAAGGAATCTCTGAAAAGTCCCATTTACATCTTGTTACATGATGGGGAAAATTTCTTGAGAAGTTTCCTGGGACAAGAAACTGTCCCAGGTTGGATGGGGCTTGGAGCAACCAAGTTGAAGGTGTCCCTTCCCATGGCAGGGGTTTGGAATGAGATGATCTTTTAAAGTCCCTCCCAACCCAAACCATTCTGGGGTTCTGTTGAAAACATAATTTCCCACCCAGCTGAAGTGTGAGGGCAAGGAATGGAGCTGTGGAGAGACAAAGGCTTTTCCTTTCCTATCAAGAGCCACATTTATTTGAAAACACAAGAAGCGTCTGTTATAAAACACAGCAAAAACACCCTGGGAACCCAAGTCCTTCTTCAGAAAGGAGCAGGGTCCCAGGGCAGGGCTGGCCGGTGGATTTTGGAGCTGTCTCAGCTTTCAGGCCAAGCCCAGCACTTGTCACATGCCGTGGGGATCGGAGGGAGCTGCCTGCACCCGACTGCCCATGTAAGTGTCCTGGGAATGCAGGTTTTGGGGGGATACCTCAGTCCCCCATCCCTGCCTGCACTGCCCAGCTGGGGGACTGCACCTGGGTTGCTCTTTTTTTGTGTTTTCCTCTCTTTTAAGAGAACTGTGTTTGTCCCCAGCCCCGGGGAAGGTACAAGGTGGAGCCAGGGCTGTGCTCCTCGGTGTCTATTTTAGTGCCAGTGGGTCGGGATGTGCCCGTCCTGCTCTTTCATCCCGCACTTTCCCGAACAAACTATTGTGTCTTTTTTTGGGAGCTCATCATCTTACAACAAATTGCCTCTAATCTTAGATTAATAAAGTACAATAAATAACGGGAGCGAAGAAAATGAAATCGCTCAGGCATTATGAAGTACATAATAGCAGTAATTACACTTCCAAGCACAGGGTTTATAACTAAACTTGTGCTCTGATCATTATCTGCATGGCCTGGGGGGGTTCAGCGGGGGCGAGGTGGGGGGAGAGATGTGCTGCCTGCTCCCTGCCTGCTCCCTGCCTGCTGCTAGTGAGCCTTGGAGCTGCCTGGGCTGAGTTGGCACCACGCTGCCCAGCCACAGGGAGGGATGCTCAGCTGCTGGGAGGGATACTTGGCTTGTGGTAAGGATGCTCTGCTGGTGGGGAGGATGCTCCCTGTGGAAGGGATGCTTGGCCAGTTGGACAGATGTTTGGCCAGTGGGAAGGATGCTCCTGGCAGGGAGGATGCTCCCAGTAGGAGGGATGCTTGGCCACGGCAGTGAGGAGGAGGCAGTTTAAATGTTCCTCTTCTTGTGGAAGCAGAGCCCTCAGGGTGTGTTTTGGGGTGGTAACGCAGTCAGAGTTTCACTTGATTTTTATTTCAAGTTAATTCTTGACAATGAAATTAAAGGGTACGTTTTATATGATATCATCTCCTTCCCTCAGCTGGAAACAGAGTAGGAGCTTTGATACTCTGGGATGGTGCAGCTGCCTGGTAAAAGCCATCCCTCATTCAGCTGTGGGCAGGTGGGGTTTTGTCTTCACGTGCAGAGCAGGTGCTGGAGCAGGACCCCAACACAGCTCCAGCTCCCAGGGAGGGCAGATTGTCTGCACAGGAACATGTTTCTTCTACATTCTTTTATTCCTTCATCCCTTTGCAGGGATAAACACACTCTTCCTCCCCGCCTGAGATCTACTCCTGTTGCTTTCCAAGTGTTCCTTATTCCTGCAGCCACCACAGCAGACGAATACATGGGCTACTTTGTCATAAAAAGTTAGATCTAATCATTTAGTTCTTTTATCCACCAGCAATTATGTTCATTGTCTCGAGGTGGGCTGCAGTGCTATAGATCAGTGAACCATCTGTCTGGAGACAGAGATTTATGTGGCTGTTTGTTTCTTTGATAACAGAGACAAATGTCTGGGAGAGGAATCGTGATCCCTGAAGTCTCCGTCTCCTCAAGGCTCTTAGTCCTCGGGGACTCTGATAAATGGGGTGCTCAGTGCTTCTGTCAAAGCTGAAAGGCAGTTCTCAGAATTTCATGGCATTTTTAATATGCAGAAGGAGCAATTACCTTGTGTGCAGTGTTGTGAGCAGTTGTGGCAGCTGATTTATGCCGTGGCGCAGGAAAATAATTTGCCAAGTCTGGCTTTGGAAGCGATTAATTCTGACACGTGTTAAAGCTGGGCTTCTGAGGGTCTGCATTAATGCTGCTTGCTCCTGAGGCATCGTGCTGCTGAGCCAGGGGCTCATAAATTCTCCTGCTCTCCCTGCAGTGGGGTCTGTGCTCGCCCACCTTCCTCCTTGTTCCCTTCTCATGGTGAGCAAACAGCAGGTTTGGTGCAAAACCCCTCTGGCCGTGCTGATGTGGGGCCCAGGATGTGGGACCCCTGAGCATTGAGGGTCTTATTAACCCCCTTCCCCATCTGCCACCTGATCAGCTCAGCATTAATGCTCAGTAAATATTTATCCTTGTGTGTCAGAGCGAGTAGCAGCTGTTTCCCAATAAATCCCAATCCGGTGGCTGTGCCAGAGACACACTTGGCCAGAGCTGGCACCACGTGTGCACGGGCAAAACGACCTGGGATGGTTAAATGACTCTGGCTGGGAACTCACTCACCTTGATTTATGCCTTGCCTGGGAAATAAGCGTGATTAATGAGGTCTTGATGACCTCTTTCCTCCTTAAAAAAGGAATAATAACAGTAGCACTTACTTAAGAGACTTGTTGAATACAGTGAATGGGAGAAGTGTCTAATTCATTGCACTTAACTCCATTATGGGCTGTACCAGTAATGAGCAGACTTTGTCTTGCTCAGGCTGAGGCTGAGGCAGGAGGAACTGGTCCTGTTTTGCCAGCACTTGGCAGGAGCTGTGTGGTTTATAACCTGCCTGGGGTGAACAGTGCCTTTGCCAGGGGCTGCAGGTCTTTATAAAGTACCAGGGGAAGCGAGGACAGATGAGCTGAGCTGGGACTGGTTTTGCCCACACCCCCTTCATCCAGGTGGGCTTAATCCCAGCCCCTGCTGGCATCCGTGGGGAGGAACCTCCAGCCTTGGTGAGGTTTTATCCCCATCCACCCGGAATGTGGGACTGGCAGGAGGGCTGTGGGTGGGTGTCAGTGGTGGAGACAGGAAAAGCCAATGGAGAAATGCTCGTGGTGGTCACAGCAGTGGGTGAGACATTTTTGGATTCACCTGTGGCTCCTCCCTGCTGGTTTCTGGGAAGTGCCCTGGCAGGTGACTTTGTGCCAGGGCCTTGTCCCTGTGCCTGTGTCCCTCCAGATGCTGAGTGGTGTTTGGAGTTGGTTGTCAGCTCCTGGGTTTTTCTGGAATGACCAAATGTGGTATCTTAGCAACAAAGGGAAATTTTCTCCTTTTAGACCAGAATTGTTTTTTAACAGCTTCGATGCTGAATGTTTTTCCTACCCAGGCAGAGCCAGGGCAGTGCCAGGGACGTTGTCCTTGGCAGCTCCTGCTCTGCTGCAGCTGAGGGGGTTGGAGCAGACAAAACATTAGAGGAGGCTGCTCCAAGGCCCCTGCTTTTCTGAGAGGTTTTAAACTTTGTAAAGTGTGTGTGAAAGGAATTTGTAAGTCTGATGCCAGCTGGTTTTGTGTGAAAGAAAGCAAAGCCCTGGGCCCAAAGCAGACCTTTGTGGCCCTGTGGGTCACATCTGCACCACTGATGTGTCCTGGTGCTCACTGCTGGTGGTTTGGTGCTGTGGGAAAAGCGTGAGCCCGAGTTCAGGGTCATCTGGGGGCTGCCAGGGTGGTCACCCAGCTGGGATGGAGGGATGGGGCTCCCGGGGTTCTCCTGCTCTGATGTGCCACCCCACTGACGGGCTGCTCTGCCCCTTTCCCCACAGGGTGCAGGTCGAGTTCTACGTGAATGAAAACACCTTCAAGGAGCGGCTGAAACTCTTCTTCATCAAAAACCAGCGGTCGAGTGAGTGCTCCGTGCACAGAGTGTGTGTCTGCCGGGAGAAACCAAACCCTGCCCGAGCCAGGAGAGCCTCCCTCTGTCCTCTGGGATGAGAATCCATTGCCATCTGCTGGTGGCTGTGTCCCCCTGTGTCCCCAGCCCAGGGCTGCTGCCTCTTGGCCCTTGTGTTGGGTGTTGGCCGGTTTGGTTTGGGGACACAGTTGCACGGGGAGGAGGGGATGCCTCCTTCCACCTTTGCTCCCTGGGAACAGCCACAGCACAGGGACCAGCTGGGACAAACTGGCTGGGAGCAGAGCGGGGTGCCTGTGGTTATCAGGGAGCAAATGTCCCCATCAGGGAGCAAATGTCCCTGTCACGGAGCTGGCTGTGCCTCCCCGAGGCTGTGGGGACAGCCAGGACAGGCTGTGAGTTACCCACTCCAGCTCCAGCCATCCAGATGAGCCCCCACTTGACTAATGGTGTTTTTATTTTCCTTCTCTGAGATGTCATTAGCTGTCTGGAGGGAGCCTGCTTGTTAATTTATAAATTCACGTTTTCTTTTTCCTCCCTGCATCCTGTTATTTTATGAAAAAGCTGGAGCCCAGCACAACAGGGTGCCCACGGGGAAGTTTTTAATGAAAATGTGATGAATTTCTCACTTGAAATTTGAGTAATGACCCAAAGAACTGGCTGGGGAGGGAGAGTGGATAAAGCAGCAGTTTTTCCTTGCTGTCCCTGCTCCTACAAACTGGTTGCAGTGTGGTGAGCACTGGTCTGGTGCTTTTTAATGGATGCCTGCTAACGAGGGGGATGCACCAGCAGCTCCTCACTCATCTCTCACATCTATTGGGGTCAGCGAGGAGCTGACTCATCCTTATTTATTTCTGTATTAGTCTCCTGTGTATGTGACATGGGTAGGACTCATAGAGCCCTGGGCAAAGTGTGAGCAACACTTGTGTGCTGCCCTGGCCTCAGAGGGGTCCTGTGTGGGGCTGGGAAACCAAAGGGTGCTGTGGGGCACAGGAGGTGCCCGGGATACATGGGGTGAGTGGATGCAGAGGGTGTTTGGGGTGCCCAGCAATGCTCCCTGCCCCACTCCATGCCCCCCTCCACCACAGGCCTGAGGATCCGGCTCTTCAACTTCTCCCTGAAGCTGCTCACGTGCCTCCTGTACATCGTGCGGGTCCTGCTGGACAACCCCGAGGAGGGCATAGGCTGGTGAGTGCCCCTGGCCCCACACAACTTCCCAGGCTGGAGGGCTTTGCTCCCTGCCCACAGCTCATGGATGGGTGAGTGGGCATCTTCTGGCCCTGCCCAGCACAAGGTGGGGGAAAAATTCAGGTCACGTTCATTTGCAAATGCTGCCTGACTTGGTCTGGGGACAATGTGGCCTTCAGACACAGGTGAGAGCTCATGCAAAAGGTTTCTGAACACTGGTGACCCTGAAGGCACTTAGACTAAATCCCATTTAAGCATTTGGGAGGGAAATACATTGTGCTGTTTAGATCCCCGAGGTGACAGATGATTCCATACATCAGCTTCACTCTGGGTTTCAGCATAAGCCTGTTTTTAACATGTCCTTGCTTTGTTTAGCTCACATACAGCATGAGGGTTTTTTCAAGAGCTCAGAGAACTGGCAATTTGATTTTCTCTTTGTGAAGCTTGCAGACTACCAAGTAACCCCCCTGCACGTTCCAAAAGTGCTTTCAAACCTGTGGCAATGAAGCAGGATGCAGATGCTCATCCTTGAAAGGTTTAGCACAGCTGCAGTTCAGGGAATTCCACTTTCCTGAGGGTGTGTGGCAGGATAAAAGCTGGACAGTGGGAACACATTCCTTGCAGCAAAGCAGGGAGAGCCTGGCTCTGTGCTGCTGCCTGGCAGGATGCTCAGGGCCCAGCCAGCCTTTCCTGGAATGTGAAGCTCAGCAGCTTTTGCTAATTGCAACCTGATAATTCCCAGTTCCCAATTCCCTGTGTTCCACACTGATGAATATCAACATTCTGCAGCATCTCTGGTATGGGCAGAAGTACCTGAGGGGTTTTATTCTCCAGTAATAAGATAATCAAGGCTACATGGGCGAGATACTCAGGAAAGCCCTGGCAATAGGGACCAGTGTGTTTGGATCCATGGAATTGTTGTCCAGGTGCCTCCCCCAGAGATGAGGGCCTGGGGACTCGATCCCAGCATCCCTGTTCCTCTCTCCCCCTCACTGACTGCTTTTACCTGCTCTTTCTCTCCTAGCTGGGAATGTGAAAAGCAGAATTACACAGCATTCAACCAGTCCACAAATATAAACTGGTGAGTCAAGAGCTGCTCCAGTGCTGGGGTCCGGCTCTGCCAGGATGTGGGAATGCAGGGAGGGAGGTGGCTGGTGCTCTCAGCTACCCCTGGCCATTTCTTGGTCATGGGGCTGCTCGAGGGATGAGCAGCAGCATCCCAGGATCAAATCCATTGACAAGTGCCTGTGGCTGCACCTTTGGGAAAGGCTTATTTCCAGTGCAGAGGCTGCTTGAACAAACTGCAGTAGGGAACACCAACCTGTGCTGGTCCTGCACCAGTTATGACCTTGGATTTGCATTTGATGGGGGGTAAAGACACTGATAGGTGGGCTACAGCCTAGATCCATCTAGATCCATTTGGGATTTTCTTTGCAGGTCACACATTTTCTGGGTGGATAGAAAAACACCACTGTGGGCTGTGCAGGTGAGCACCCAGACCTTGGCACAGAGGAGCTGGGCTTGGAGCTGGGGCCCATCTGTGATACCCAGGGGGGGTTTGGTGAGCTCTGACCAACTGGCAGAGCACAGAGAGAGCCCTCCCCGTGTGTCCCTGCAGGTCAGCATCGCTCTCATCAGCTTCCTGGAGACAATGCTGCTCATCTATCTCAGCTACAAGGTGAGTGCCCGGGGCAGGCAGGGGGTGGTGATGTACAGCCTGGCTCTGTCCCCCTGGCATGGAGTCATTTCTCCTGCCTGGAGCTGCCTGAAGCTGGAGTATCCTGGGGGGATGTTTGTCTGGGTGTTTTCCTTTCTCATTCCCCCTCGGGCTGCTGGATAAATGTTGTGCAGTGCAGAATCTCTTCTTTTTTCTGCTTTCCCTGAAATTCAGACCTGTTTTACACATGCTCAGTGTTCTTAAGGGAGGACAGACTGACACACACTGACATTCCTCAGGCTGAGGAGCTGGAGCTGAGCTTGACAGCGTGACTCCTGCCTGAGCTCTGCTGCCTCCGGAGGGGGCACTGCTCCAATCCAGACAGGGAGAGGCACAAGCTGACTCTTTTGGACGAAAACCCCTTAAAACGTCCAAAAAAAGTGACCTTAACAAATGGCATCTTTTCAGGGATCCGGGGAGAGTTGGCAGGAGAGACTCAGACCCTGCGTCACCCCCTGATTTCAATGCTGGTGATTTTTAACAGCCACCTCATTCTCCTTCCTTGCATGAAGCATTGTTGTCCCCCAGCTCTGGGCAGCAGCAGTGACAGACAGAGGGATGCAGTGGCTGTGGAGAGGACCTAAGGGTTTGGGAATGTTTCCTGACCTCAGTGTTCCTGCCACATCCACTGCATCTCTCCCACAGGCAGACCAGAGCATGTTTCTGGTTCTTGTGGCATATTGCCCTCATCTAGCAGGGGCTGTGGCAGAGTGGGAGCATTTTAATTGTCCTTTTGGCAAGGTTTTAAGCTTATTTAATTCTTATTTGTTTTTAATTCCTCAGGGGAACATCTGGGAACAGATTTTTCGCATTTCATTCATCCTTGAGATGATCAACACGGTGCCATTTATTATCACAGTGAGTGTTACCCTGTGACATTTGGGAAGCCACTTAAGTGTAGTAATTGCTGTAGTTTTGGGGGGTGAAATGAAGAAAAATGGATGTCTGGCCAAGTGGTATTTAAAGCTGGCAGGATATTTTTCCTTCAGTATTTTATAATGACTTTCTCTGGAGCGTTATCCCAAAATCCATTCTCCCTTGTCAGCTGCTCTGCTGCAGTGGGGGAGTAAGACCATGCAGCTTGGAGCTGGATCCTTCCAGAGAGGGCTTGAATTGACTGTTTACATTTTTATTTTTTAAAGGAGCATGGATTTTTCTGTGATTCTTGCCTTTTTAGATATTCTGGCCTCCTTTGAGGAATTTGTTCATTCCTGTGTTTCTGAACTGCTGGCTGGCCAAGTACGCCCTGGAGAACATGATTGTGAGTGATGCCTTTTGTGCAGCTCCTTGGGGATGCAGAGGGCAGTGGGACTGGGAGGGGGGTCTTTTGGTGCCCCTGGCTCTGGGGCAAGATTTGGGGCAGGTTTTGGTGCTCAGTGGAGCTGTGCTGGGCTGGCTGGAGCTGAGGCTTTGCCAGCTGGGAATGCCAGGCTGTGGAGTAGGAGCCCTTTGGTGTCTGAACCACTCTGTTGGCTGCACATTCCCAAGGATGGCCAGGGACAGGGTGTTTCAGCCATTCCCAGGTGCCCACTGGAGCAGATCCCAGACCTGCTCACAGGAACACACATCCCTTTCCAAAGGCCTCTGGCCTGACCTTCATTTGGGAGGCATTGCTGGAGCCAGCAAGACAACAGTTGGCACTTGGAGTCTTTTCCCTCTCCTCTGAGTCCTCTCCTCCCTCTCAGAACGACCTGCACAGAGCCATCCAAAGGACCCAGTCTGCAATGTTTAACCAGGTGCTCATTCTCATCTGCACCCTCCTGTGTCTCGTGTTCACGGGGTGAGTGTTGCTCTTCACTTCCCTACACCACCTTCCTCATGCAAGGAAACCAGCCAGGCCCATCCCGGGGTGACTGGCAGAGCTGAGCTCTTGCAGGGCTTACATCCCCCTGCCTTGCTTCATTCTCTCACTGAACACTGGGAGGGAGTTTCTAAACCGAACTAATTATCCTCGTTAATTCTGTGGTTTTAACAGAAACATTTTAGCAGGCGTGGGGGAGGGTGTTGTCAGAGGGAGCTGGATGATATGGATACGAGTCAGGGTCAAGGGCAGGGACAGCAGCTCGTCCCAGGGACACAGGCTCTGATGGTGGGATGGCTCATTCATCAGAACCCACTGCACTCACTGGCTCTGACCACACCCTTCCACCCTCACATTTGGGTAACAGGCCACTGAGACTCCTGCTAATAAACCGAGCCCTTTACCTTGTGTTTCCAGCAACAGGGGCATTCCTTTGGGGTGGGGATGCATGCTCAGTGCTGGCTGCTTAGCTCTGAATTAGGCTTTGAATCTTCCTCTGGCTCCCTTGGTCTGGATTTGAGGCATATTACACCATTAAGTTGCTGAATGGAGAGGAAATGAAGCTTTTAAGCTCACGAGCTTTTGCCAATAAAGATGGTGCTCTGATGTGGGTGACTAATGCCATTTCAGAGCTCAGCAGTGCTCCTGGCCCATGGCACATTCTGCTGCTGGGACCATGGATGTGTCTCTTGGTGGGGCTACAATTTGGGTCCAGGAAGACTGAGGTGACAGCTGTGTTTAGTGAGATGGCTTTGAACTGCAGCTTTGTGGGGTTCTGCTGCCTTTTCTCCCCTGTTGTGATGGGGCTTTCTCCCTTCAGGACCTGTGGCATCCAGCATTTAGAAAGAGCAGGTGAGAAGCTCTCCCTCTTCAAGTCCTTCTATTTCTGCATCGTTACCTTTTCCACCGTGGGCTACGGAGATGTGACACCAAAGATTTGGCCTTCCCAGCTCCTCGTCGTGATCATGATCTGCGTCGCCCTGGTCGTGCTGCCCCTCCAGGTTAGACCTGCACAGCTGAGGATGGAGAGGGATGCAGAGCCTGCCCCAGGGCAGCCCTGCCGAGGGGGACATCAGCTCTGTGCCTTGGTTTGCAGTTCGAGGAGCTCGTCTACCTGTGGATGGAGCGGCAGAAGTCGGGAGGGAATTACAGCCGTCACCGCGCCCAGACGGAGAAACACGTCGTCCTTTGCGTCAGCTCCCTCAAGATCGACCTCCTCATGGACTTCCTCAACGAGTTCTATGCCCACCCACGGCTGCAGGTGAGGACCAGGCGTGTTGCCAGGTGGTGCTTGGTCAGTATTTGCCCTGGCAGCCTCTCTGGGCTGTGGCACCACTGGCTCACACCAGCTCTGTGTTCCAGGATTACTACGTGGTGATCCTTTGCCCGACAGAGATGGACATCCAGGTGCGGCGGGTGCTGCAGATCCCTCTGTGGTCACAGAGAGTGATTTACCTCCAGGGCTCTGCACTGAAGGACCAGGACCTCATGAGAGCCAAGTGAGCAGAGGGACACGCTGCACATCCCTGGCGAGGCTGGTCCTGCCACACTGATGAGCTGCCCATAGGTCCCAGAGGAGGGTCCCCAGTAAGGTCACCCCAGATGTGTGATGAGGGGTGTCCCCATGTGCCTTTGCTGGGTCTGGGAGGGGGGTTGGCAGCAACCTGACTGGTACAGGCAGTGCCCAGCCTTGTGGGGCCATGGAATTCATGGGGTTTCTGCTGTCTCTTTGCAGGATGGACAATGGAGAGGCCTGTTTCATTCTCAGCAGCCGAAACGAGGTGGACCGGACTGCGGCGGTGAGCCCAGCCTGGGGCATGGCACAGTGGGAGACAGTTCATTTCTCAGGCAGTAGGGACTGGGGTGATGGGTGCACAGCAGGGTGCTGTGGGTGGGAGGCAGCTGGGATGAGACCATGGGTGCCATGGAGAACCACAGGGATGGCACAGGGATGGCATGGGGACATGCAGCAGCACACTGGTGGCTGAGTCTGTGTGGCCTCACCTTCCTCCTGCTGTCCCGGCTTCCCATCACTGCTGGGTTTTGGGAAGCAGGAGGGGACAGTTACCCCCCATTAGCAGTGGGTGCTGGAGGAGCTCTTGCTGTGCATCTCCAGCTGGTGGGTGCTTTGCATCTTGGGTGTAGAAGCATTGGGGAAAGTAAACCATCAACCAAGTAGCTCTTGCTCTTCTCCTTGGTCAGGACCACCAGACCATCCTGAGGGCCTGGGCTGTTAAAGACTTTGCTCCGAACTGCCCCCTCTACGTTCAGATCTTAAAGCCAGAAAACAAATTTCATGTGAAGTTTGCAGGTGAGCTGGAGGGGCTGTGAGGCAGCTGCTGGTCAGCTGAAAGCCCTCCTGGATTGGCAGGAGGAGGAAACACCCACTCCCCAACAGCACCTCAAAGTTACCCCATCCCCAGGCACTGCCAGCCACGGAAACTCTCCGGCCCCTTCCCCACTGTGACAGTCCCCTCTGCCTTTCAGATCACGTCGTCTGTGAAGAGGAGTGCAAATATGCCATGTTGGCACTGAACTGTGTCTGCCCTGCCACCTCCACCCTCATCACGCTGCTGGTGCACACCTCCCGTGGCCAGTGAGTGCCTCCCCTGCCCACCCCTGCCCTCTTCTTCCCACCCCTGCCCTCTTCTTCCCACCCCTGCCCTCTTCTTCCCACCCCTGCCCTCCCCTGCCCACCTCTGCCCTCCCCTGCCCACCCCTGCCCCTGCCTGAGCATTAAGGGATGGCAGAATCAAGGACTCTGAGTCCAGGGGGAAAGGGTGGGGGCCTGGGATGGGTCTGGGGGAGCACAATGGAATCTGGGACCCCCATCCAGGTCGAGAGCAAAAGCCTTATTGTAGGAGGACCATACCAGTGCAAATGGGCTGGGCAACAGTGACTTTCCAGAGCCTGGGAATAGAAGTGTCTTTATACTGGGATGGTCCTGCTGCCAGGAAGGTGAACTCACAGCCTGAGCAGACTTGGGCCATGCAGGTTTTTTGGTGGGTGTGTATCCAGCAGGGCTGGAAGGAGCTCTGCCAGCTTGTCAGAGCAGTGGTGTGTGTCCTGCACTCCTTGGCCAGTCAGAAATAGCTGAATTTTGGGTAAACTGCCATCAAAACACTTATGCAACATCATTGCCAGATGATTCTCACCCCATGCTCGGAGCTGTTTGCCAACACGGGCTCTGAACCCTCCCTCTGCACTCTGCAGGAGCCCTCGTTAAATAAAAAGGCACTTAAAATCCAAAATGGAAACGAGCTCGTCCTCGGCAAACGCCAACAGCTCAAGGCAATCCCTCACTGTCATCTCACTGCTGTCAGGAACAATGGCAGCTCCAGGATTATTAATGCTCCTGCCACGTGGCTCTGCCCTGGGGTCTGGCTGGTGTGCTGGGGTCTGTGCCAGTACCGGGGTGTCCTGGCCTGGCACCATGGTGGCATCCCATCCTGGCACCATGGAAGGTCCTATCCCAGCACATGGGGGTCCATCCCAACAAATCCCAGTGCCGGTGCTGTCGTTGCAGGGAGGGCCAGGAGTCCCCGGAGCAGTGGCAGCGGATGTACGGGCGCTGCTCGGGCAATGAGGTCTATCACATCCGCATGGGAGACAGCAAGTTCTTCATGGAATACGAGGGGAAGAGCTTCACCTACGCCGCCTTCCACGCGCACAAGAAGTGAGGGCAGGGATGGGCAGGAGAGATCTGCCAGCCCAGCCCTGGGGCTGGAGGGCTGGGCTGGGGGGTGCTGCGAGGTCCTTTGTGCAGGGACAAAGCCCTGGAGGGTTTTTTCTCCAGCTGTGAATGCCCACCTTGTGTCCCCCTCCCAGGTACGGTGTCTGCCTCATCGGCATCCGGAGGGAGGAGAACAAGAGCATCCTGCTGAACCCCGGGCCACGGCACATCATGGCAGCGTCTGACACCTGCTTCTACATCAACATCACCAAGGAGGAGAACTCTGCCTTCATCTTCAAGCAGGAGGAGAAGCAGAAGAAGAAGGGCTTTGCAGGGAGAGGCAGCTACGACGGCCCATCCCGCCTGCCTGTGCACAGCATCATTGCCAGCATGGGTGAGTCTGGGGGCTCGGTGGGCAGAGGGGGGCACCAGGGCTCCCTCAGGGGGAGCAGGAGCCTGTACACACCATTCCACCACCTCCCCCAGGTTTGTGTTCATTTCCTTCCCCAGGTTTGGTTTTATTTTGCTTTTTGCACCCCACCGGTGCCAAAGCCTCCAAAAATCCCTTTGTGTCCCCTGGCCCAGTCACCTCACCAGTAAAACACCTCCTTGCGCCCTGGGTGCCCTCAGCAAGCTCAAATGTCATTATTAAACCTCATGATGCTCATTATCATTAAGGGTAGTTGCATAAATCCCCTCAGCCTGGATTTAGCCCTCAGTTATTTCCAGGGCTGCAAGAAGAAATGCTGTTGGCCACATCCTCAATCAGGTTTATGGTTCCCAGCCCAGCGAAGAGCATCGTTTGCTCTGCAGCGAGTGGTGTATTTTTGCAAATGAAAAATACCATGAGTCATTACTTCCCGCTTGTATCTGGGGAGAGCGAGTTTTGGGGCGGCTGCACCACATGAGCACATTATATTTCAGGCAAATAATTTACGTGTTTGTACTCATGAGCTGCAATTTGCATAGATTATCCCCCAGCAAAGCTGCAGAGCGTTTGCTGAGCAGTTTGTCACTGTTCTCACCACATGGCTCCTTCACAGAGGGACTTTTGGCAAAGGGTGAAGAAAGGGACAGAAATGATGTGAGTGCCAGCAGGGCAAGGCTGGTGCCTGGGCTTTGCTTAATGGGACACTCCATCCATGTGTTTGATTTTTGGAAGCAGCCAGAGGGATGGGATGAGGAAGTCTCTCTCGTCATTTGGTTGGATATTAGGAAAAAAACTTTATGGAAAGGGTTGTCAGGCATTGAAACAGGCTGCCCAGGGAATGGGATTTAGATGGTGTGTACATGTGGCACTTCGGGACATTGGTTAGTGGTGGGAGAGGACTTTTTTCAGCCTTAATGATACTGTGTTTGTAAGACCTGGAGCTGATGCAGGAGATGGATGAAGGAAATGAGGTCTGTCACAGGAAATGCTGCCTGCCTGACTCTCCCTGGGGGCTGGAGGACCAGCAGGGTGAAAAGGTGTCCATGGAAAGGGCAGTGCCCCAGCAAGTAGCAGACACACCTCCTAAACTGGCTGTTCCTAACCTGGCTGGTGTCTCCCAGAGCCTGCAAGGAGCTGCAGGCAGGGGTTAGGCTGGAGGCTTGTCATCTCGGAGATAAATGATAGTAATAAAAACCACCACAGAGCCAGGTTTTGCAGCTGCAGGTGGACAAGTGGTTCAGCTGGCAGAGGAGGTGTGAGGGGCAGGGAGAGAGTGACAGTCCCCAGGGGCAGGTCACTGGCAGGCGCTTCCCCTGCACTCCCCATGCCCGCGACTGGTTGAGCATCACCCGGGCTGTACCTTGTCCCCACGCAGGGCTCCAGGGGGCGATGCTTTGCCGACTCAGCTCCCTGCACCTCCTTAGAGCGTGTTCGCTGTGCTTCCCTCCCTGCCGTGTCCAGGTACAGTGGCCATGGACCTGCAGAACACCGAGTGCCGCCCCGCCAACAGCAGCAAACTGGCGCTGCCGGCGGAGAACGGCTCCGGGAACCGCCGGCCCAGCATCGCGCCCGTCCTGGAGCTGGCTGACACCTCGTCCCTGCTGCCCTGCGACCTGCTCAGCGACCAGTCCGAGGATGAGATGACGCAATCAGACGAGGAGGGGTCGGCAGTGGTGGAGTGAGTCCCTCTTGGTTCCTTGTGTGGTTCATTCTGGTTGGATCCGGTTTGGTCGCGTTGGATTCTGTTTGTTCTGCTTGGATTTGGGTCTCTCCGGTTCGTTCCAGTTTCGGAGAGACTGGGATCATGGTGCCCAGAGATGCCTGAGGGATGCTCAGGCTCAGCCCCTCTCAGTTTTCCATGAGCACACAGGTGGCTGTACCACACAATTCTCATGGCCATGAACCTTTTGGGCTGCTTTGGAAATTTCTCCTCTGGGAATCAGTGAAGTTGCCCCAAGGCAGATGCTGCTGGGGATGGGTGGGTTGTTCTATCACTCCTCTCACCTCCTCCACTCATCGACATGAAGAGGATCCTATTCCCCATTGCACATAAATAAAAAATACAACATAGATATCTACCCCAGTTTTAAGCTGTTGGTTGGTTTGTGACAGCCAGGAAAGGACTTGGTTTCCTGTGGGTGTTGTCACAGCCATGTGGGGAGTTACTGAATATCTACAAACCCTCACAAACTGGCTTTTAACTCACGTCCACTTTTAGCTGCTCTTTAAATGAAAATTTCTGCTTCTAATTCCATCAAAAGTAGACATAGTGATTTTTAAAATACCTGTTCACCAAAACAAACTCTACAAATGGACCATGAGGTTCTTTGCCTCTTTATTTGGTTCAACACTGCCCTCCTCTCCTGGCCCTCACTGCCCTGTCTCCCTCCAATGGTCCTGTCTGCTGCCTTGTCCACCTGTGCTGGAAACATGGAATGTGGGGTTTGTCCTTGCATCTCTACAATCTCATCCATAAGAAAAAAATATTCCTAAATATGTATGGTTTGGAAAATTTCCAGCTGCAGGAGACTTTTGCAGGGCATTTGCCATTGATGTGCTTTAAATCCCGGGCTGCTGTTGTTAAATGCTTTTTTCCAGCGTGGAGACTCCCCTCGTGTCCTCACACCGCTGGATTTTCTCCCTGCTGCAGGTATGTGAAGGGGTACCCCCCAAACTCCCCCTACATTGGGAGCTCCCCAACTCTGTGCCACCTTTTGCCTGAGAAAGCCCCGTTCTGCTGCCTGAGGCTGGACAAGGTACGATGGGGCTGCTGGGGCTGCCCGGGGGCTGCAGCCCCCACGGGCCACACACCGAGTCCCTGCACTGCCTCCCACCACCCAGGGCTGCAAGCACAACAGCTTTGAAGATGCCAAAGCCTATGGGTTTAAGAACAAGCTGATCATCGTTTCGGCAGAGACGGCTGGGAACGGGCTGTACAATTTCATTGTCCCCCTCCGTGCCTACTATCGCTCCCGCAAAGAGCTCAACCCAATTGTGCTGCTGCTGGACAACAAGCAAGTACTTTTCCATGGATGTTTTCCATCGTGCTGAGCCCTCCCTGTGTTTTCATGGGTGTTTCATACTGTGGGATGGGAGTGTGGTGCTGCTGTTGGGTGTCTTGGCTGGTGTTGGCCCTGGGTTTTGTGTCTGCCTTTGCCCCATGGACTTGCTGAACCACCTTGCTCTCTGTCGCTCTCCCTCCAGGCCTGAGCACCACTTTCTGGAAGCCATTTGTTGTTTCCCCATGGTTTACTACATGGAGGGCACCATTGACAAGTAGGTGTTTCAAAGTGTGGCTGTTGTGACTTACGGTGCTGCCCGAATGTGTTGCCTTTACCCCAACCCAGATTTTTGGGTCACCCCGTGAGGAGTTCTGGGATTAATACCATAGAGCTGAGCCCACCCTTGGCTTCTTGTGTTGTCAAAGCCTCCCTGGTAGATGGGAGCAGGTGAAGAGCTGGTGGTTGGGAGCAGCCTGGGCTGGCTGGAGCGCAGCGTGCTGCTTCCCTGTGTCCTTCCCAAGGGCTCACCCTGCGCTCTTCTCTTTGGGAACTGCCCAGCCTGGACAGCTTGCTGCAGTGTGGCATCATCTACGCTGACAACTTGGTGGTGGTGGACAAGGAGAGCACGATGAGCGCCGAGGAGGATTACATGGCAGATGCAAAGACCATTGTCAACGTCCAGACCATGTTCAGGTGAGGGGTGACCCCTGCCCTGGCTCTGTCACAGCCACTGACCACTGCTGGGGACAAGACTGGGAAGGGGTTGGTGGCTGGGGAGGTGGCTGTGAGTGGTGGGACACATCTGTGGTTGCGCTTGCTCTAGGAAACAGCTCCTAATCAGCTGTTTCTAACTTCGAACAGGCACAGGGGTGTTTTTGGTCTTCCTCAGGCTTTAAAAGCAGGGAATGATCTCACCTCTGAGTGAGCTCCAGGACAGCAGGTCTGTTTCCATTGCAGGCTCTTCCCCAGCCTCAGCATTATCACAGAGTTGACCCACCCCTCCAACATGAGGTTCATGCAGTTCAGAGCAAAGGACAGTTACTCTCTTGCTCTTTCCAAGCTAGAAAAGGTAAGAGAAGGTCATCCCCTGCACTGGGAAGTCAACACTCACAGTGACTGCATTTGAGCTCCTCAAGGTCCTATGATGTTTTTCCGAAGTCCAGAGAACCCAACCATGTTTCAATGCATTTCCATGGGGAAAAATCCCAAGGATGCCCTGATTCCCTCCTGTCACACCCACCAAAAACACTACACCAATGTCCTCCCATTGCCATGAGTCCTCTAAGTTTCTGTGAAACCTGTGCTCACATCTCCCCTTCCTCTTCCAGAGAGAGCGAGAGAACGGCTCCAACTTGGCCTTCATGTTCCGGCTGCCCTTCGCCGCCGGGAGGGTCTTCAGCATCAGCATGTTGGACACTCTGCTCTACCAGGTGAGAGCCTGCTGGGCTCTGGGTGATGCCCCTGCAGCCGTGGCCTTCCCTTTGCATGAATAACTGAGCAAACCTTTTCTCTGGCTTCCCACCCAAATGTCCCCCGCAGTCGTTTGTGAAGGATTACATGATCACCATCACCCGGTTGCTGCTGGGCCTCGACACCACGCCGGGCTCTGGTTACCTCTGTGCAGTAAGTGCCACATCCCTTTGGGTTGAAACCACTGGGCCAAGTAATTATGGATCTGGTGGGATCCACCATGCTGAGCGTGTGGGTGCAGGGTTCCCCTCTCCTCTGAAAGGGGAGGGAGCAACATTGCCAGGTTATTGTTCCCCTCCGTTGTGGGGAACCAAAAGCACAAGAGCTGCCAAGGACCAAAGTCCTTGTTCTGAAGGCTGAGGTTAGAAATTGCCCCTGGTTTTCTTGTGGAGTCCAGCTTGTGTTTGGGATTGGCACGGATGAGCCGGGGTGAAGCTCAGAAAGAGCCTGAGGTGTTTTTCTCAGGCTCTGGGGATTCATGTGTGTCCTCTGTCGCTCAGATGAAGATCACTGAAGATGACCTGTGGATCCGGACGTACGGCCGCCTCTTCCAGAAGCTCTGCTCCTCCAGTGCAGAGATTCCCATCGGGATTTACAGGACGGAGTCCCACATGTTCGCCACCTCCGAGGTAGGGGCACGGTGGTGCCGTGTGCCAGGAAGGGGCTGCTGGTGGTCCCAGCTGAGCATCCCCTGGGTGAGATGGGACCCACGAGGGTGGCTGGTGCATGAGGCTCCTCAGACGTGGTGGGGAGGGTGAGGGGAGGGGAGGCTCTGCCTTCACTTCCTCAGAGGCCGCACGGTGATGTCCTGGTTCCCCAGCTGGATAAAGCTGGCTCAGTGTCAGGCCCTGGGCAGTGTGGGATGTTCTCAGCACAGCTCTCCTGTGCCACCAGGCACTGTGGGGAGCAGGGGGGCACAGCAGGGCTCTGCCCCTTTACTGAACTCTTTGTTTTCCCTTCCTTCTCCCCCCGCAGCCCCACGACATCAGAGCGCAGGTGAGCGTCGCTCGCGTCCCGCCGTGGGAACTCGGGTGGTGTGGGCTCTGTCCTGGTGTCAGTGCTGCCTCCTGGTCCTCCCCAGCCAGGGGCTGATCCCTGGGCAAGCTCTGAACTGGCTCCAGTCACTGAGAGCCACCACGTGTCTTGTGTCACCTGCCACCCCCAGTGCCAGCATGGCTCTGCCTGTCCCCACAGAAAGGTGACATTGGCTGAGCCTTGGCTCTCTGGAAAAAGCCCTCAGTGCCCTGACATGTAACTGGGATAACGAGCCAGGAGTCCTTTTAAATACCTTTGGTTTTCAGCTTTGCAGGAAGCATGGACAGGGAGCTGGAAGTTAACATTTAATTAAACACAGCCCACCTCTTTGAGAGGTTTAAAGGGTTTTATTAATAAGTTTCTGCTGTCCAGTGGGATTGCTGGGTCAGAGATTAAGGGGAAAGAGAGGGACATGAGGGCCTGGGTGTTACTTGGGCAGATATCCCAGAGGTAATTGTGGAGGGATATCAGGTGCCCATTAGATTCCACTCAGCAGTGCTTATCCAAGAGAAGCTGTGGCTGCTCCATCCCTGGAAGTGTTCAAGGCCATGTTGGAGGGGCTTGGAGCAACCTGCTCTATGGAAGGTGTCCCTGCCCATGGCAGAGTGGTGGACAAGAGGAGTTTAAGCTCCTTCCAACCCAACCCATTCCATGATTCTATGAAACCTACCAGCCAGCAGAGGGAGGGTGGGTCAGAGCATCCCACCCCACGGCACAGATCCCACCCCATCAGAGCCAGGCCAAGACCTCCTTGGCTCCCCCGCCCCCGTGACCTGCTGGGCTTCCAGTCACAGATCTCAATCAATGTTGAGGACTGCGAGGACACCAAGGACGTCAAGGAGCACTGGGGCATCAAGACCAGCCACCACAGGAACTCGTGCTCCAGCGACCAGTCGGAGCACCCTCTGCTGCGGCGCAAGAGCATGCAGTGGGCACGGCGGCTGAGCAGGAAGGGCAACAAGCACTCCAGCAAGACGGCCGAGTGGATCAGCCAGCAGCGCCTCAGCCTGTACCGGCGCTCCGAGCGCCAGGAGCTCTCCGAGCTCGTCAAAAACCGTATGAAGCACCTGGGCTTGCCCACCACCGGCTACGGTAAGTGCCGGCCGGCCGCGCTCCTTGGCGGTGGTGCCTCAGGTAACCCCAGGCCGAGCCTAACCCCGCGTCCGGCCTAACCCCGAGCTGAGCCTAACTCCGAGCCGAGCCTAACCCCGTGCCGAGCCTAAAGCCACGCCAAGCTTAGCCCTGTGCAGGGCCCTTCCCCGCAGGCACTGCCGGGCCTGCTCCGAGCGGCGCCTCATCCCCCAGCTTGCTTGTGCTTGTGCAGACCAGCGCGCCCCGGGCTGGGGTCCCGCCACGCAGACCCCCCTCCCCTGCCACCCCCGGCCAGGTGCAGGCAGTGCCCCCCATCTCTGGGCTCTGGGATGGCTCCAGGCAGGAGTTTGAAGGCAGAGTCACTCTCACCCTCCTGCCTGCAGCAGGACCCAGTGCCCCCACGCAGCCTCAGGGGGTGATGCCCCACCTGCCCCCCCCCCGCTTTCTGGCCATGGTTTAGGACACACCGACCCCAGGGCAGCAAAATCCTTGTGCCCCAGAGCCCCTGTAGGTGCTTCAGGGAGAGTGAAACCCCATCAGCTGGTGCAGCCCCCTGTTGTTACAGACTTTAATCTGTCATTAACTCTTCCGTGGAAAACCTCTCGGTAGCTGCAGGCCTGAGTTGCTTCATGGCGTGTGACACCGGTGTCTGGCTGTGACAGTGCTCAGGGTCCCTCTGTGCAGCCCCATTTCTCGTGAAGCTTCTGACCTGCCCATCAGTGCTGGCATCTGTGTCCCCCCCAGACGACCCCTTGGTTTTGCCAAAGTCTGTAGCCCACAGCTTCTTTGGTTTGCTTTGGTTTGGGTTTTTTTTTTTCTTTCTTTCTTTAAAGCCATCCTGTGCTGCTGCTTGTTGCTCCATCCTCCAAGAGTGTCTGTCCACCCTGCACCGGCCCCTGCCCACACACAGGCTGGCACTGAGCCCCAGCTGGGGTGGGAGCTGATTTTGGGAGGTTTGGGGGTGGATTCCTCCTTTCCCATCTTGGATTTAGACGTGTGAAAGAGGAGGAGAAAATATAAGGTGCAGCTCAGGTGGGATTTGGAGTGCAGGGCTCACAGGCTGGCTGGGAAGGGAGGCAGGAGAGCTGGCTTGTGCAGGATGGAGGGAGAACAGGGAATGCCAGGCAAGGACTTGCAGTGGTGTGTTCCCCTCTCTTTTTTTCCCTGCATTTCTAGTCCCAGAAGTTTCTGCTGTAGTTTCAGGGGGACTGTCTGGCCTCAGTGAGGGTCCTGAGGGGTTGTCCCACCTCCAGCTCCACTGGGGTGCTCAGGGCACTGCTGCCTGGGTTAGGACAGAGTTGGCATCCTTGTCCTGGCCCATTTCAGTGGAAACAAACTGGGGGATCTCTGGCAGGAGAGGAGGCAGTGAGGGATGCAGGACAGGACCAGGGCACTGGGCACAGTGTGGGAACCATCAGCTCCCTGGCCCCTGCAACACCTCTGCATCCAGCAGTGCTGGGACTGTGTGTTGTCACCACGTGTCACCATCAGTGTCTGGACACCCGTGGCATTTTGGAAGAACATGTTGCTCTGCCTTCTGCCCCTCTCCCTTTTCTTTGGCTCACGTTACCGCCGCAGCGCAGGAGCTCGTCTCTGATATTGCCAAACCATGGCTTGCTGACCTCTCTCTCTCTCTCTGTTTATGTCTGTGCCTTTCCCTGTATGTTCTGTAGAGGATGTAGCAAATTTAACAGCCAGTGATGTGATGAATCGGGTAAACCTGGGATATTTGCAAGGTAATTCCCTTTCCCTGGGAGTCCCGCGTGACTCACGGCGTGCAGCGTACAACAAGATCATGCCAGCTAAGCCCAAACCTCACCCTTGCCAGTTTTCACCTTAGATCCCTGAGCTTTTCAGCACTGATTTGTTGGGTGGTGTTGGAAAACAAGCGACTGTCCTGTAGCAGTGGTGCAAACGCAGGGCTTTGCTAAATCAGGGAGACAGAAACCTCAGGGACCCTTTCCTAGTTGAATTCCTGCAGGGAAATCACTAAGAGAACCCTCCCTCCAAGGCTCTGCAAGGTGGCTTTGGGTTGTACAGCCAGTGGCAATTTGAGGAGGGGATGAGCAGGGGGATGAGCACAGCAGAGCCTTTCGTGATGAGCTGCTGGGCTCCTGCATCAAATCCTTGGGGTCAGCCCCTGGCAGCACTTAAAAACCCCTTTGCACCCCTTGGTTTGCCCTCCTAGACCCCTCTCCAGCATTAGCAGACCCTGTTTTCTGACAGAGGAGCCTGAGCTCAGCACGAGGCATTTGCTGCTGCAGCTGTCCCAGGCACTTTTTGGGGGTCTGTGAGACCTGCTGGGTTTTTGCATTTCACCTTTACACCCCAGGGTAATGTGCCCTGGAAAGGCCCCTTTTTGCTGCAGCAGCCCTGAGCTTAACTGTAGTCTGGCCCAGCTGTATTTTTGGCTTCACTAGGCCTCACTTAAGGTGAAACATTGGCATTTTCCTATGAAGTGTGTCCTTCATCAGAGGCAGCCCCAGCTGGGGCTCATGGAAGCCCCACGCCAGCAGAGTATATTGCCTTGGGCACTGGGACAGTGGAGCAATATACTTGGTGTGGTCAGAGTGCCTGGCTTGGCTGCATGGGGGTCAGGAAAAGGTGCTTCCATGGAGCAGGAATACCTGCTGTGAGCCAGGGCCTTTCCCCTGCTCCTGTCATGTCAAACCCTGTGTCTCCCGTTGGGTTCCAGGGTCTGTGTGCCACCCTTGCCCCAGCATGGCCACTCCCTGTCCCTGTCTCGCTGTAAGGCTGAACACTGGGATGGCCAAAGCTCTTTGGGGGCACCCTGGCACGAGCTGGGGGTCCCACACAGCATCTCCCTGGGGGTGCTCCCAGCCCTGCCCGGCTGCAGCACCTTGTGTGGTCTCAGAGGTGCCTGTGATGTGTCTGAGCAGCAAAACAAGGGGTTGTTGTCCCCCTGCAAGTGCCATTGTGTGTGGGACCACCACAGGCCAGCCACGGGGATGCCCTGGGGCTCATCTGGATGTGCCCTGGCCAAGGCAGCTCAGGAGGGACCTGTTTGCATCCCTGGGTGGCTGCGGTGGCTGGAGCTGCTGTGGCTCATCTCACAGCTGGGGAAAAGCCCCTTTAAAGAGGTCTCACCTCAGCACTGTGGCTGAAGAGCAGCTGGGCCATCCTTGGGTGATGGGGCACCACTGGCACTGCCACGGCAGGAGACCCTGCCTGTGCCCACCGTGGGACAGGGCAGCCTTTGACCAGGGGACCCCCAGGCAGGGGGACAGCAGGGATGGGGTGTTAGGAGCAGCAGGACAGGTCACAGGGAGCAGCACCCCCAGCCTGGAGTTAATGCTGATCCCAGATCCCGGTCCTGCTGCTGGATGAGCACAGCAGATTTCCTGGGATGCACAAACACCTGGTGTGCTCCAGGACCACTCTGAGGGGCCTTTCCAAAAGCCTGGAGAGGCATCCCAGTGAGCAGCCTTGCAGTGAGCTGGTGTCCTGCCGTGCTCCTCATGCTGCCCTGGCGTCTGTGTGTCCATCCCTTCCCATCCTGTCCATCCCCACCCCATCAGCCCGTCTGTAAATCGTGTTATGTCGCAGCTTCCACCCCCTCCCCTCCGCCCGCAGCCTCGCACCCCCATCCATTCCACCATGATCTTGTTCTTGGCTATTTTGGGAAGCACAGGACCCCCCCCCGGCACCGAGGCCGCCCGTGGGAGCAGCTCTGGTGGCCCCGAGCCCCCCCCGGGAGGTCACTGTGGTTCAGAGCTGTCCCCAAATGGCATCGATGGCTCTGAAACTCCACGGAGGTGGTTTCCCTGGGGCAGGGGAAAGAACCGATCCTTGAACTAATCCTGTTGCTGGGTGATGCTAAATTGAGTAATTGAAGGAGGGGAGAGGTGGGCAGAGCACTCGGGCAGCCCCGGGGGGGTTTGGCTGCCCTGCCCCAGTGGTTGGACTTGTGCTGTACCTACTGCAGCAGGACTAACCTGTTCCCTCTTTTGCACTGCACCAAGGTAAGACATCTCACTTTATTTTGGGGAGGGGGAGCTGGGGTTTGGAAGTTACATGTGCCAGTCTCCTGGGCCGGGCTGTGGCAGGGGAGAGGCTGGGGAGGTGTGGAGGGAGGTGGCAGTGACGTTCTCGGTGCTCTCCTGGTGGCAGTGCCATCGCCCATGGCTTTTCCCAGGGAAGCTGTGGGAGCAAGGTCTGTCAGGATGTGTATTGGGGTGTCTGTCGGGGTGTCCCTCCCTCACCAGCCCTTTCCCCTCCTCTCACAGATGAGATGAACGACCACCAGAACACTTTGTCCTACGTCCTGATCAATCCTCCCCCAGACACGCGGCTGGAGCTCAACGACATCGTGTAGGTGTTGCCCCCACCCATCTGTGGGGTCCCTGTGCCCCCAGACCTCCCCCAGTGCCATGAGCTGCACCCATTATGTTGCTTCCCATGATTTCTTATAAATACCCACAGTTTTTGGCTCCTTCCCAGGCCATTCCCCCTCCCCATGTTCCAGTGCCCCAGGTTTGCTCCGATGGGCAGCGTGGAGTGCTTTGCTCAGCTTTTGCCACTGTGCAGCTCCAGGAGGAATAACTCCTGCTTATTTATTATACCGTCCACTCGGGCAGCCCCTATTTTAATGGCTGCTATCATTTAACACCTATTATTTTACCAACTTCCTGCTCTGCAAGCAGCAATTCCCATCCCTGTAGAGCACCCCCCGCATGTCCCATCCTCAAGGCTGCGCCACACCCCAACTCCGGGGTCACGCAGCTCCCTCTGGAACTGGGAGGGGGGTCCCAGAGGTGTCACCACCCTGTGTCCTGCAGGTACCTGATCCGCTCCGACCCCCTGGCCCACGTGGCCAACGACGGCCACAGCCGCAAGAGCAGCTGCAGCAACAAGCTGGGCTCCAGCAACCCCGAAACGCGCGACGAGACCCAGCTGTGAGCGCCCCCCGTGCCCCGAGCCCCTGCCGGGGCCGCAGGGCTCCGGGCCGGGCGGGGAGGAAGACGATGGCCCGGCGGCTGCTGCCCGCGGGTGCCCCCGGAGAAAGGCGGTGCCCAGCGTGTCCCTGCGCCGTGGAAGGGATGCCCGGAGCCCCGGGAGGAGCGGGACGGCCCCCAGCCGGCGCCCCGTGGATTTTAACTTTTTATACCGATACCGCAACTAGTGAGCGAGTCTTCGCTGGTGCTGGTGGGACGAGGCTGAGCCCGATGGCCCCGAGGGAGCAGGTCTGTGTTTAAATGGCCCCGGGTGGTGCAGGTTGGTTGCGTTTGATGGGGCTGGACGGGAGCAAAACTGCAGCGGAATCCTCTTCTTCTTTCTTCTCCTTCACCGGGTGTCCCCCTGGGTACCCAAATTTCTGCTCTTTCACCCGACTCGTGTTCTTCACCCTCTGCTGGGTGTGAGGGCGGGGCTGTGCCAGGCAGCAGGGAAGGATTCCCGGGATGGATGGGATGCGATGGGATGGGTGGGAGCGGTGCCACGGCGGGGGCTGCTCTGCCCCCACCGCTTTGTGGCATCTCACGACCCAAAACACGGCCAGCCCAGGGAGAGCCATCCCTGTGCCATNACGGCGGGGGCTGCTCTGCCCCCAGCGCCTTGTGGCATCTCACGCCCCAAAACACGGCCGGCCCAGGGAGAGCCGTGCCATCTCTGTGGCAGTGCCATCTCTGTGGCAGTGCCATCCCTGCGGCAGTGCCATCGCCATCCCTGCGGCAGTGCCATCCCTGCGGCAGTGCCATTGCTATCCCTGCGGCAGTGCCATCCCTGTGGCAGTGCCATTGCCATCCCTGCGGCAGTGCCATCCCTGCGGCAGTGCCATCCCTGTGGCAGTGCCATCCTGTGCCAGTGCCATCCCTGTGGCAGTGCCCTCCTGGCACACGCGCCCACCTCCAGCCTGAGCCCTCCCTGCGGCCACAGTTCCCCTGGATTTGTGTCCCCAGTCTGAGCCGCCGGGGGGGATTTGGGGATCCTCGTGCTGGGAGTGGGATGCGGCAGGACGTGGTTTGGTGTCTTGGTGTCTCAGCTCAGCCCTTTTCCCTCCGTCCAGGAGCAGTTTGGGTCCAACCCCGCTTTGTCTGTGCCGGTTTTGTCCTTCCCCTGCCCGCGGCCACAGCTCGGTAACACCGTTAAGGCAGCGGGTTCTGCCTGTCCCCCTCATCCCCCCCGGCCTTCCAGCAGCTCCAGCCATCCCTGGTTCACTTTCCCCCCTCATTCCCACGGCTTTTCCTGCAGCAGAGGGGCGCGAACATCCCAGGCCGTGTCCCTGCCCCGCCCGCGGGGACCCGGCGGCAGCAGAACCACCGGATGTATTTTCCATCTATTTTTACACATGTGGAAAAGGGTTTATTTCGCCTGCCAAGCGAAAAAAACCCGAGGTGTTCACTTTATATATTTTTGCCTTCGTAGCTTAAAGCTCCAATGCGATTTCTTTTTGTTTTTAACGAGAAGCCTGCAAAGCACAACGTGGCTGTGAAATCCCATCCAGCGTTTATGGCCATTAACACCGTTTGCTCCCCGTGACAACCCCCATAATTGTTTACAAAAAAAATATATATATATAAAGCCAAAACCTGTTTAAAATGAGTTTTTAAGCAGGTTGGGAGATGCCCCTGGGCAGCCCCAGCCTGTGGGGATGTGCTGCCCATCCTGCCCCTGGTGCTGGGGGACAATTGGGGACGCCCAGGGTGGCACCTGTGACAAGTTTGGTGTCACCTCGAGGTGTTGAGAGAGACCTGCTGTGCCTGGATGGGGTTTGGGGTCCAGCTTTTATTTTGTTTATTGCTGTTTTTTGTTTCCTGAGGTGCTGGTCAGGAGGCCCTGGGTGATGGCACATCTTGGGCTTGGAAAAGAACCACAAGGAAAAGCAATTCCAACTTTCCTGCTGAGCTCTGGGCACAAACTGAATTGTCTTTATGGTGTTTTGGGGTTGTTTTGTTGGGTTTCTGTTTTTTTTTTTTTTTTTAATTATTAATTTTCTAGCTGTTTGGTTAAGATAGATCCATGGTTTATTTATTTCTGGTTGTAACTTCACGTGCCAAATATGTCACTTCAAATGAAAAAAGGAGTTGTAGGTTAAAAAGTGGGGTTGAAGTATTAAAACGTGTTGGTTCTGTGTTAATTTAAAGCCTCAGGATACTCAGCTCCTCCCCAAAATGTTATATATTTGTCTACAATTCAGACAGAGCATTTTCCAAACCCCACCTTGCTTTCAGGGAGAGTGGGACAAAGCAGAATTACAGATTTAAAAAAAAACAAACCAACCCCAAATACAAGGTGTGATAATTTGCATATGTTTACCCAGAATATACAATTATTAGTATTTTTTGGGGTGGAGTGATGTTGGTGGGTGCAGAGAAGCCAAACCCTCATGGCAAGACACTTAAATTTCTTTAATAAACCCCAAATTAATTTGAATTTCCCAGCCCAGCCCTGAGCAGCCAGGATCCCTTCCCTTCCTCACTGGGCACACCCTGATCCTTAATTCCAGGACATCAATATTCCAAGAGGAAACCACATCCCCAAAGGACTAAAGACCCTCCATTCCTGCCAAAATAACCCTCAATATTCCTGTATTTTGACAATGCCTCAGTTTGTGCAGTGAACAAACCCCTGGATTTAAGGCAGGAGCTCCATGTTCTTTTTCCATGGTGTAAATTTCCAGCCAAACTCCTCCTGGGATGGAGGAAAAATTCCTGTAGATATTCACCTGTGGGCAATGCTGAGAACCAGTGGTTCAGTTTTCTAATTCTTTAGCCTCACTTACAATACTAATGTAAAAAAAAAAAGTATTTTATTTTTCTAATGGTCCTGGGAATGTTGGTGCAGCAACAGGAATTGTTTCTGCTGGAAAAGGGATGTTTGGGAGAGGAGCACAAGGAGCTTCCACAGGGAGAGGAGACTCCTTGTGGCTTCCAAGCACTTGGAAAAATCTGATTTTTCTCCAGGAAATGCTTGTGCAGAGCCAGGACAGAGCCTGGGGAGCTGCAGAAACAAGGAGAGCTGGGATAATTTGGGGTTTTCCAGCAGCATGTTCCATGTCCTATGGACTAAATCCATATATCCTGCATTAAACAACTATTCAAACAGATGTTATGAGTATATTTATTTCCTGTTATACCCCTTTTGATTTAATCTCTAGAGAAGAGGATGTTTGTATTTCAAGGTCAGCTCCTCCCAAAATTCTGGGAGGTTTTGGGATGCAGAGCCAGCCAAGGGGAGAGGGTTTTGTACAATTCTTGTGAAGATGCTTCACATTTCTGTAAAGATAAATGAAAATAAAAGAGCTGCATGCAGCAACAGCACACACTGCTGGTGGATTTTTTTTTACTGTGTTAAAATTCAGGGTGATTTTTGGCTTTAGCTGAGGCTCAAATCAGCTTTTCCAAACCTGGCACACATGGAAATTTTAATTTTTTTAACCTCAGCTTTTAAATTTCTTTGTGCCTGACTGCACAAAGGGCAGCTAAGATTGCCTGGGGTGGTACAGTGGGATTTAAAGATAATTTAATTCATTTATTTAATGATTTTCTATGAGTTAATAAATGCATTAAATGCTGGGGGTATTTAATTAAGGGGATTTTTTTCCTTCTACCTCCCAGAACTCAGAAATTTGTCCCTGACTCCACAGTTTCCAAGTTTTCTAGGGAAAAAACCCCATTTTTTAGAGCCTGTTGCACCCACACACAGAGATTTGAACTTGGAGGTCAAATGCAGGTAAATAGGGGTTGGTTTTCTAAGTCACTTTAAGCAAATTTAAGCAAAATCTATTTATTTAAAATCACACTGAAGGCCACAAACAATGTCCCTTAAATAGGGAAGAAAACTCTGGGATTAAGTAAATTAAGTCAAGCATGAAAAAAAATCCCTGTTAAATTACTTTTTAATTATTGGCTTTAAACAAAATAAATCTGGACATGGAGAAGAAATTCCTCTGGTTTTCCAGGACAGGAATGACAATAATAACACCCAAAATAAGGTAATTTTACCAGCACAAATAGCAGCTTTTGTGGCATAAAACCCCATCCCAGGCTGCAGAACAATTTAATACTCCACACAAGGGGGTTTTGGAGCTTCTCAGCAGTGAATTCTTCACTTGGCTGCACCTTTTTCTCTTGTTTCACCTCCCAGACTCAGTAAAAGCAGAGGAAATAACTGCAAAAGAAACTAAAATTAATTTAAAACTTTGTCCCAGTTGAAAAAAAAATAGATTCTGACACTGAAAACTTCTTATAGAAGAGAAAAAAAAAATCTAGAGCACTAAAATATACATTAAAAATCAAGGTGTGGATGTGACTGGGAAATAAAAAGGAAACCAAAGGTGTGAAGGGTTTTTATTTTGCTGTAAATTCAGGTTTTATAGTTATTCCCTGGAAGACAAAGAGGAAAAAGAACTGGGTTTTTCTGTGTAATTCCAGGGTAATTCTGGGAGGTTTATTTGCTTCAAACCTCTCTTTTTGAGCCTCATTTGAATTTGAACAAATGCTGTATATTGAATTTTTAATGGGCCCTGCTGCACACACCAGTTCAAGACAATTCCCCAGAGGTTTTTTTCCTCTCCTCCATTGTAATAAAAATGTTAATTCTGAACAGAAAAACCACAACAGGATTTTTTAAAATATATTTTATATAATTCAATTATGTTTAATATTGTTTTAATTTCTTAATTATATTTTTTGTCACTTATTCTCTCCAAATATTAACTGAAGAACAGTTGATTGTAGGATTTGGGATCATTTATCAAATTTTTTTTAAGGAATAGTTGGACTTACCACTGGGAACAGAAGAGCAAAAATGCACTTTTTCTTACTCTCACTGGGAACTTGAAATCTTCAAACTCCCTAAAACCAAAACACCTGCAAAAAAAAAAAAGCTCAGAACCATCAGGGAAAGATGTTGTTTGTAAAATAATTTTATATTGACAAATAAAAGTAAAGAAAATAATTATTTTTTTACTTACTACATGGTAGAGAAGCTCAGTGACTGAAATGAATTGGGCAATATATTGAATTTTCATGATGTGGAAGTTCCTCCTCTAATTCTGGGATATTTGTCCTGATGATTTGTGTGAGATTTTTGTGGGTTTTTATCAAAAAAACCCAATTAAATTCAGTGATTTCTCAGGTTTTGAAGCATGAGAGAGGTGGATTAATTAAAAATTAGCTCCATATTGTGACCTCTCTCAATTACCTGTGGCTGCTGCAACAAAGTATTAAAGTTAAATCCATTCATGGAAATTTTAAGAATAAAGATAAGATACTATAAATGTAACATTAAAAAAAATTCAAGATTTAAGATGAAATAAACCTTTTTCTCCTGTTTTTCATATATAGAATTAAACAACAGAACATCTGATGAACTTGAGGACAAGAATTCAATTTTCTTTTGTGGTTTGAATGTGTTGAATGATTTTTGGACATCTAAAATATCCCAATTTCAAACTGGCCTGGAAAATGTTCTATAAAAATGTCACTTACCAGAAGCACAGACAAAACCCCTCAGATAGCAGAGATTTCTTCAGTTCTGCAGCAAAAATGGTACAAAATCCCTCAAAAATCTTCTTTTCTGTGGCTTTCTGGAGTGATTTCCTTGAAGAGCCTTTTCCAAAGTCTGAGTTTGCAGCTTTGGCACATCCTGAGCACCAAAATCCCACCCTGCCACCCCCAACTGCTCCAAATTAATTACATTTATACCCCTAATTAACTGCAAGCCAGTTAATTGGATAATAAGGTCATCCACTGATAATAATAATTTATTGTTTAGACAATAAATTAAATTAAAGTGAGGGGGGTTTGGGGTGTCCTGACACTGCTCCAGTGATCAGTTCTGGAAATTTGGGGGGGAAAAAAGCAAATTAAAAGGAAAAGTCAAGTCCTGAGATTTCATTCTTGTTACTCTTCCTTCAAACTACAGCCCCAAACTGGTTGTAGGAAGTGAAAAATCCAGTTTTCTACACTCAACTCCCCAGTGCAGTGAGAATAAAAAAAAAAAATCAGATTTCTTTGCTTTGCACACTCACCCTTTCCAGCAGCCCAAGGTAGTTTATGAAGGTCTTTAAAATAAATCAGTATTTTGAAAATTAAGATTATTCTTGAACTCTTTCTCTGCCAGAACAGGATGAAAATGAGACAAAGACACAGTAATTACAGACACAAAGAGCAGCAGGAACACACAGACTGATGGATGAGAGCTGGAGGAAAAGAAATTGCACTTTAAAACACTTTAAAGATGTACATTCTTGGGTTTTTTATGTGTAAAAAAATTGAGAGAGGGCAAAGACAGAGCTGCCACTTTTTCCTCCTCCTTTTCCCAGGAAACACAACCTGGTTTTATCCAAAGCCAGTTCTGCTGGGAAGGAACAACCCTGGCTCCAACTAATCCTGGGGAAAAGCCAACTAAACCAACAGCTCAAGGTGCAGGTCACCAAATTAATTCTATTTATCTACAGATAATAATTGTATTTATGCAGAGATGGGATCACAGCCCTCTGGGAATGAGGGAGCAGGTGATTCCCACACATTCCAGGGTATTTACTTTGGCTCTGGAAGGACAAAATCCCATATTCTAAGCAGGGATTTTTAGAAATAAATCCCCAATCTGACAGTTAAAGGGGTACAGATCACTTAATTATTGCTACACAGGATTTTCAGTCATAGCAAGAGAAGGACTAAACATGATGTCACTAAAAACCCCAGGCAGAAATCCTCTGTATTCAGAATTCCACAAATTTAACCCCAAACCCAAAGCTGTGCAGCCACAATCCTACAACCACCTTTTCCCCTGGGCTGACACCAAGCACTGAAATCACATTTAAAGCTGAAATGTGGAATTCTGCCAAACCTGTTTAAGAATAATAAGAAAAAAAATAATAAGAAAATTACATTCTCCTTCCTTCCACAAAACACTGGCTGCATTTGCCTCCACACAGGGACAGTTTTCCCAATTTCCTGCACATTCACCCCCAAATTCTACCCTGTTCTTACAAACTTCTCTCTCCTTGTGTTCACATTAATACATTGTGCTCCTTGCCAAGGTGTTTTCAGCTTAAAGTTTTTTTTTTTTTGATAACTAAAGCTTAAGACTAAACTAAAACTCCAGATTAAATTTCAGGTAATTAAATCTCTTAGAAAAATCACCAAAAAATCACCAAAATTCTGTCACTGACTACACAAACCAAATACCAGACTGATGAAATAAATCCTTATGATGAAATAAATCCTTCAATTACTTCCCTGTTTCCTGGAAGTCTTTTTTTTCCCACTGCAATCAGGGTCAGGAGAAATAAGCTCTGGTCAGAAAGTTCTTACAGCTCCTCCCAGGTGCAGCTTTACTGAGCAGAACAGCACATCTTTAAAGCAGATTAGTTCTGTGAGGGGATGAAGTGTCACACCAACAAAAGTACACATGAAATAAAAAGGAAATCAGTTAATGATTTTTATTAAATTTCAGTGTTTCATAAAATAAATATGGTTTATAATATCAAACAGTGAGAAATAAAGCACAAGCATGGAAAGCATGGTAACAAAAGTTACACTCCTGATGGTGTTTAATACTCAGCACTTTAGAAACCATAAAGCTTTTAATTATTTACAAGCAGCAAACTATCTAACATCATTTACATTGCAGCAGCCTAGTCAGGGAGTACTGGGAAGGGGGAAAAAACATGGACAAACTGCACTGGAAGACCTTCACTTTGCCCTACCTACCCAGCATTCCATACCCTAATTCCCCCTATGGACAGAACTCTCTGTAATTCCATTATCTCAGGGTTCCATAATTACACTTCTCTCTAGTCCAGAGCTCATCTCCAGGATGGTGCAGAGCTTTTTGCACTTGAGAGACATATTCAAGTAACACTTCAAATAAAAGTAAACATGTGCAAACCAAAGTTAGAACCTACAGGTAGGAAGTGGCAAACCCATGGAGCAAATTAAATTGGGTCATTGCTACAAAAAACCTACTTGGAATCCAGCTGGGGCCAAGAGTGAGACTTGGGAGTGTTAAAAATAAAAAAAAAATGGAACTGCAAATATACCCTGTTACCACAGACAAAAATTTAATCTGCTGAAACACAAAGATTTTTCAGGTCATAACTCAAGATTTAATATTTCAACATGAAAAGAAATCCAAGCCATTCGACTTATTTGGGCTTTTGAAACAAATGCAAATGTCTCTGTTTAAAAATTGCTTTCAACTGAGAAAAACAAATCAATATATATTAATATATCACCCAAAATAAAAAAACATAACACACTCTTCATTGTAGAGCATGCTGCTCATTCAGAAGAAAGACAGGACAAAGAAAGTAGAATTACATTTCATGATGTAATAAAAACATTAAAACCTGTGATCAGTAAGTGCACCATTGTACAGGAGTAACGTGCTCAGAGTGGAAATGTTCTATACCTACCAGAATCCATCTTTATTAAAGCAAACAAATCTTTAGGACACTACCTGAAACTGAAATCCTCCCTGTGCTCCATTAAGTTTCAGGCAGGCACATTCCAGACAGTAGCACCTCTTCATGATTGTATTCCAGAGATCTCTACATTTGTGAACAATTGGGGTTTGTTTTTTTTTAGAAAAAGACTGGCTTTTGCAAGCCTTGCAATGCTTATTCTAAACAGATACTGCAAGTAAACTCTGTTCTGAGCAGCACAAGTTGGGGCTTTTTTCAGAAATCTGAGAGCTGGACTTAGGTTGGCAGTAGGTACAGTACAACAACTGGATGTATTAAACAGTTCCTCAAAAAAGTCTGAAAGGAAGGGTTTCCCTAAAGACTGTTTAAAAAACCAAACCAAACCCAAAGCACTTCACCCAAGATCTGTTCAATCCTCCTACTGAAGTTCAGAGCTTGCCAACTTTTCAGAAGGACAGGAAAAAGAAGGGAAGGAGGTGGAGAGGAAAGAGAATTCAAATTATTCCCAATTTGTACCGATGAAAAGCTTCAAGTAAAAGGAAATCCACTTTTTTTTTTGAAGATCTTGCTACATGCACAGTCCCTCATGAAAGCCACAGTAGTTATAGCATTGGGTGTAACAGCAGATTGATCATCCAGAAAAAACACTGGCAACATTCCTTCATCCTCAACAACTCACATCCACCGTTTTCTCTTCCGAAGCTTCTTAAAAAACATTGATGGTTCTGCACATTTCATACCAAACTGGAGGAAAATGGCAAACATGTCTTCTCTGATGCAATCCCAAGCCAGCAAACCTTCTCCCAGGGAACTGGGTGTCATTTCCTAGTCTGGCTCTTCTTTGGCACTGCGGGTCTCTTGGCTTGCCACAAGTGGTTATGGATGGTCAGGGCGTCCACACTCACGGACATGGTTTTGGCTGGAATCACATTAAACTGTTTTCTGTCTGAGCTGTACTTATAAAGTTTGTCAATCATTTTCTTGGTGATGCTCTTTGGCCCTGTCCCAGTGAGCTTGTAGATCTCCTCTGTGTCGGGGTAGTAGCAGTAAAGTGCTCGGAACTGGCAGCCGGCGTCGCGGAACAGGATGATGTAGTGGTTGGCATCACATTTTTCTAATTCCTGCATTAAAAAATTAGGAAAATTCCCATGTTATGCCCAGCTTTTAAGCTTTTCTCTCTAGCTGGAGAGTTGTGTTTTGAACACTGCAGCAGTAGCTTTGATTTTCATGCCTTTTTATAAATTTACAAGTGAAACTCTAAATACGGGATGGTGTTTTCCACGAGTGCAGACAGGCATGGGATGTAAAGGATCCTCCAAACAGGCATATTTTAGGAAATGGAATTCATACAGCACACCAGTGGGATCACAAAATTAGCATCACACCCCTGTTTGACTGTGAGTGCATTAATAATTTCCATGTTTACCTCTAATATTGAATTCTTATGTGGTTCATTCACTTTTCCAGCAAGACAGCAGTGAGATATAGCATTGTGAATAATAGGCTTGTTGGATTTGCTGCTGGGTTCCTTAAATAATTTTGGACCTAAGGAAGACAAAGGAGTAAAAATTATTTGCCTTGCATTTATGAACATAAAGATTTTCATTCAAAGTGAAAAAAAAGCCCCTCTTGCTTTCCTGGAATTACTTACTTTTAGAGATGTTAAACAGAAAAAAATACACCTGGCAACTTCTCAAAACTAACAATGTATCACATCAAACACACCACAGGTTTCTCTGACCTGGTGTTCATAACAAACTCCCAAACTAAATCCAAACAGGCACCTGTGTATTCTGCCACTGAAGCAATAGAAGATGCTGTGGAAGCATTTTCCCAGTCCCTCTCTGTGTTTCTGCTGGGATTTCTGCTCAGGATGGGTAAGGACTCCATCGATTCAACTCTAGAAGGGAAATAAATATACAATGATATGCCAAGATTTTGGTTTTTGTCCTTCTAATCTCACATAAATTCAGCAGCTGCTGGCCCTGAAGGGAACAGGCTTTTCTCTCTTATCTTGCCCAGAACTATCTGATTCTCCCTGTGAGGTATCAAAGCAAAACTGGCTCCTTTGGGAGAAAACAAAACAAAATTCCAAGTTTGTACAGAACACTGGAGTTGGCAGCCACATAAAATAGATGGATTCCCCCATGACTTTGTGCCTCTGTGCCAGTGAGCTGCAGCAAACAGCACTGAAGCTCCAGAACACAGAATTAACAATGAATGAAGTGAAGCCTGTCTGTACCTCTGCGAGGGGGTGCCACCAGAGTGAACACTTTCAGGTTCAGTTGTTGCTGCTGAGGCCAAAGACAGACTGGAACCAGACTGGGCACTGCTCAAATTATCAGCTACAAAACACAAGAGAAAGTGTCAAACACATTTTGGTGCAGCAGTTTTGCAGACTCAGTGAGGGCAAACAAAGCCAGACTCTTACGTGTGGAGGAACACTTTGTCCCTGAATCACTGTAAGATTCTTCACGATGCACTGACTTTGGCCTGGGCTTTTTGGGCTTTGATTTGGGCTTCCCAAGCCCTTGCTCCTCCAAAATTTGCTGCTGTTTTTTCCTTAGATATTCTTGCTTGATCAGTTCTCGTCGAGCCTTCTCCTCTTCCTTCCGTATCCGATCCTCCTCAGCTTTGCGACTGCAAGGCAAACACACCAGGAAATTCAACGTGGGACAAGTTTGCCAACCTTAAAGATATAAAGAAATATTCTCTCCAAGGTGTCATTACCGAGCTTCATCTCTTTTTTGTTCCACTTCAGCCTCCAGCTGCTGTTTCCGAAGCCGAGCCTCCTCGGCTTTGCGCTGCTGTTTCAGAAGGAAAGCCGCGCGTTTCTTGGCCAGCTCATCTTCTGCCTATTCATCATCCTGCAAAATCCAGAGGCATGCAGAGTTTCAGGGAATAGGGGATAATATATGGAGCTGGACATCACAGGATTGCTGAGGGTTTCAGGAAAATATAAGGTATTGCTTTTGGAAATCTTTACGCCGAGCGTAAATCGGGATTTTTGTTGTTCGAGAAGAATTTAAGACAGTTTTAATGTTCTGTTAAGAGTGGGAGGATAAAAAAGGGGCTCATCTCGTTGTGCCTTGTTTTTAAGTGTGTTTAAACATCACAAAACCTTCTAGGAATGCAAAATACAATGCAAGTATCACGTGGGCCAGGATGGACAGCAGAAATAATCCCAGAGTAATCAATTAAAATTAATCACACTATAAAGAGCAGAAGTTAAATTTACTGAGATTGAGGCAGCCTAGTTTGACCTTTCTGAAAGAGAAATTAAAAAAGAAACTCATGTCAGCACACTGTTAAGCACAAATTAAGACACTAAAAGTTCTGAGAGCAGTTCTGATTTCAGTGGAAGGAGCGGAAACATTATTTAAAAGACATACAGTCCAACAATATAAGAAATATCACTGTACTAAAAACCCAACAGCTTAACAACCACCCTTTCCCCAAGCTGGATTCAGGTGTGAAATGAGAATTATTTAAATTAAATATTTATTGATCGTGAGCCCATGGGATTTCAAAATGGTAAATTCTTCCCTTGCATTCCATTTGTTTTGTTCTAAGTATTTTCTGTCTCTCAGACAGAAAAAAGGACTCAAGGAAAAGAAGAAAGTGGATGTTATCCTGGTCTAAAAGTGAATAAGCACTGGGATTTAATACATTAAGTCAAAAACTTCTTTTTCCACAAGCAATTCTTTTCCAATGCAGCTTTTTTATATCCAAATATTGCAACCAATATGTGCTGTGTTCCACCAGAAGAATGAAGGGGACAACAACAGCTCTAATGGTGAGTAACAGCAACCAAACAGAGAAAGGCAATGTGTTTACCTTGAAGAAAAAACCCACACCAGACTTCTGATCACCTTCACTAATCAGATCCGTGGAGCTGTCCTGGTTTTCAAGTTCTCCTTCATCTGGAGCTTTTAAGTCAGACAAGTCTACTTCAATGAGATTAGCTTTGCTTCTCAGTGGCTCATCCACTGGGACATTCTCTTTTCCTGAGCCATCAGAAGAATTCAACCCCGTTTCCTTGAAGCTGCTGTTCACCTCCTTGCTCATTTCAGACAGAATATTTGCATCTTTGGAGGTGGAGAGAACAAGTGCCCTTTGATTGCTCTCATCATGAAGTCTATAGGAATCAAAGAAACACTTCTCTTGAGAGCCACTTCCGTGGTCAGGACTACCTTCCAAGGCGACTTCCGTGGGTGTCTTTGCCAAATTGTTGGGTGGGAATGGTCTTAAATGGGGTAAGTTTTCTAGACTTGGTGTTGGGGTTTTAACACGTGCTGAATTTTGTTGTCTGTCCTTAGGGACTTTGAGATCAGCTGGTCTTCCTGCCCGAGGAGTCCTCCCTTGACCGAACCGAGGTGGTTTACGCAGACTGTTCATTCCAGTTGGAGACAGGGGCTCAACAAAATGAATGGAGGGTTTTACCTTTTGGTCCTGAGAGTTACTTCTGGTTCCTGGTGATGGCACTGTTGGAGATTTCATAAGCAGCTCCTGTTGCTGGGAAATCTTTAGGATAGCCTGCTGGAGGGTGCTGATAGTTTCATTCAGTTTTTCAATAGAAAGATCACATTCATTTATATCCACCTCAGTCACATTGTCTTCTAGGAGGGCAACGGAAATAATTTTACTCTTTTCCAAATCATGTATAGCAGCAGAGTCTTTTGGTTTGTGTTGCTCAGCAAAAGCCAGGCTTTCCTGCATTTTGACTTTTGCTACTTCTTGAGAATCATTGAGCATTTCTTCTCTCTCCTCCTCCTTCCCAAGAAACTCCTCAGATTTAGAACCCAAGGAAACTTCATCTAAATCTTCCCCATTGTGCCGAGAATATTCTTTAGCAAAATGTTCTGGTTTAAGGGGTTGTGGGCTGTCAGGAGATTTCCCTTTTTTCACAACATGCAGGAAAGCTGCCTTGCCCAGTTTTAGCCTCTGCCTTGCTGATAAGGCTTCCATCTTCTTCTTCTGAGCCTCTATGGCCCTGCGTTTCTCCTCCAGCTGCATGTGGAGCTGCACCAACTCAGACGCTAAAAGATTAACGTTATCTTTGTTCTGTCTGTTGGGGCTTTGCTCTCTCTTCTGTTTCCACGTGGTCAGAGGTGCTGGGCAGCTCTCTGACCCATCTGGTGTGGTTTTTTGGGAACTGCTTGTGCTGGACTTGGTCTCGTAGCTGTTCAGCCTCTGCAGCTTCCGCTCGGCGAAACTGGTCATGCGGACGCTCCCGCTGGCCACGGACACGCTGCTCACCTGGGAAATGGTGCTCAGGCAGGGGCTGGAGCGGCCGCTGGCATCATCCTTGTCCTCGTGCTCTTTTACCTTCATGTCCTCCTGCAGTTTTGCAGATTCTTCCTCCCCAATGTACTTGGTGACTATGGGATGGTCATCCAAGACCGCCAGATCCTGGTCGGCGTCTTCCATGTCCAAGAGATCCGACTCCGAGTCCTGTCTCAGCATAGCCCAGGTTGTGTCCTGGACGTGCAAACTGAGACCTTTCACATAACTTAGGTTGACTTTACTCGTTACCTCGTCGTCGGGTTTAGCAGCATGAAGAAAGAATCCTCCAGTGGACACCTCCTGAGAGGAAGGATCTAAACTGCTACTGGCCAAAGGTCTGGAAGCTTCTAAACCTGCTTCCCCCAGGACCACTGGATCTGCAGGACTGGGATCTGCAACTGGAGTGAAATCAGAGCTAGAAATGGGAGTGAAAGTCCTGTTGAGGTCATGCTCACCATGACTGCTCGGTGCTTTCTTACGGGCCAAAGACAAGTGTCCTTCATTTAACCTCTTGGATACAAAACTCCTTTGTTTCCCCTCCCCACACTCCTCCTCCTTGTTGATGATCTGTTTTTCCTTGGCTGGTTTCAGAACCGCAGGCATTAAAGGCTCCAAGTAAAAACTCTCTGCTTTGCTGTCTGAAGGGTCACCGTGTGTTTTTGGGGACCAGGCTGAGGTGACAATGCTGGGCACCCTGGTTGGTGCATTCTGCCCCTCAAGGTCACCACGGTTTGGCCTTTCTTCAGATCTGATAATTGCAATAAGCTCTTCATCTTCATCCTCCAACTCCACGTTGTTCAGCAAGCTCTTCCCGTTGGCTTTCACTGAAGGAGGGTGGGGCTGATTTTTGGGGGTTACATTGACAATGTTTGAAGCAAGACTGTCCTTGCTGATGGACCTGGCCAGGCTAATGCTGTCACCAGAGCCAGGGTCCACATCAGTACTGGCAGAATGATGGAGAGCAAATGGTGTTGGCTGAGACAGAGGCCTAGAAAAGATAAGAACAGTCCACTGACACTTGGGCACAACAAGTTACTATTGGTTGATGTAAAGACTATGATAGAGACAGCTAAAACTCTTGTTTTATTTTGAAAATCTATCCTGTATCACAAGTGACCAGCAATACCAAGCAGCAACTTCAGATACTTCCATTCTCAAGAGTTCTTCCTGAAAATCATGTCTGATATGTTTTGAAATCTAAAATCAGTCAGCCCCGAAAACATGCATTAAAAGAAAACAAAACTAAGTGACTGTCAGTCCAGTTCTAAGGCAGTGATACCACATTACAACCATCAAATTATTTCCTGAATCAATCCTGTAACACCTAAAGGTATCTCTTACCTGGGTTTCTTCTCTGGCCATGCAAGAACTGCCCCTCGGGGCTGCCCATCCACACGGGTCAGAGAATTAGAACGATGTCGATGACCTGAAATGGTTTTGAAATTGATAACAGGTTACAAATGGTCTTTCAACAAACATTTTTACCTCATTTAATAATAAACATCATGACAGAATCAACTCTTTCCCCAATAGATGGCAGCAGCAAACAGGTTTGCTGCAGCTGCAACCAAAGATAGACACAGTCAAAGCCTAAAAAAAATAAAACCCAGTAAGTTTCTAAAAGGATCTTTGAAATCTTTTAATGCCAACAAAGGTGATTTGCTCAAACTCAACATTCTCAGCATTTGAGTGACTGCAGTTTAATTCGATTTTAGATCGTTTATATGAATACACTTGTACTTTTATTTGTTATTTTATTGACGTGGATGGTTGTTGGCTTTTGAAACACAAATTCAAGGTGGACTTACCAGGGCTGTCTTCTCCCTGTAAAGATTTTTGTTGCTTTTGCCTCAAAGGGAGCAGTGGATGGGAAGGGCTAAATGCAGGGCTTCCTCCTTTGCCACTAATTCAGAAAAACAAAAATACATTACTACAAGACTTTTTTCCTATAATGAAAAAAAATTATATAGTTATGAAGTTACACTGGTAATAATTACCCTCATCCTCTTTAAAACATAATAATGGATCTTTAATTTTAAAAGGTTACTTAAAGAGAAGAGAAGGTAACAATAACATGTAACAATACAAAACAAACCTATTACCTGAAATTAAAGTAAGTTTCTAAAGACAGAAGATTTAAAATGCTGCTTATGTGAATAGTAAATTAGAGACAAAGTAAAGGCTGAAACAGCTTCTTGGTTGTCATCAAGTTTAGGTCACCTGAAAAACCTTTCTGTACATGAGATCATGTTTGTTTTCATAGAATCCCAGAATGGTCTGGGTTGGAAGGATCTTAAAGCTCATCTCATTCCACCTCCTGCCATGGGCAGGGACACCTTCTACTATCCCAGGTTGCTCCAACCTGGCCTTGGACACTTTCAGGGATGGAGCAGGGATGTCCAGGGATGGAGCAGCCACAGCTTCTCTGGGCAACCTGTGCCAAGACCTCCCCACCCTCATAGGGAGGAATTCCTTCCCAACACCAATCCAGTTTAATTTTTGACATTTTTTCCAAAAAACCCAGTTAACAGCTTCTGCCATGCAACTGCTGAGGCTCATTGGCATTTGCCAAAAAAAGGCCAAACACAACAGTGCCAAGTGTTCCTTTCAGAGTCTCAATTCTCAGCTTGGGAGACCGACCGCGACTCAAATTCCCTCCACCCAAATTCCCTCCAACATTTGGCAGCAGCTATTCCTGGGTTATCCAGAGGCAAGGATTGAAGTGGAACACCTTGAGGACACACTTACAGGTAGTCAGGCTCCTCGGGGTGCAGGTAGTACCTGCTGCAGGTCTCAGGGGCTGTCTGAGCTGAGGGCTGAAGCTCTGCTGGGGCTGTGCTGGCAGGACTGGCCAGGAAACTCCTCTTGGTGGCGTTGGAAATGGGAACAGGGGGGCGACTGCTCTTCTGCTGCATCACTGCTTTCACTGGGCACACATTTACAGCGTTAGCACAACTCACACTGGCCATTAAAATAACAAAACAGCACAGGAAGCTTTCAAATGGCACCCTATTAGAATGCAAACTATGGCACAATGCTAAACTGAAAGCTGAGGGGTTAAAAATAGGTGTTTTGTGGGGAGCTGAATGGAAAGGAAGTTTTGAAATACAGAATTCATCGGTGGTTTTAGGGGAAAAAATGACCTGGTTGAAATTAGCTGTTCAAAAAATCAAAACTCAGGTGGATCTAGGACTGAGTTTCCTTCTACTTTTACTGTTCTCAAAGATCCCCAGTAACAGTAAACTTTGGGTAGAAATAAATCTTCCAAGGAAGCACCACTAGGCAACAGTTTCATTGCAATGGAAGTGTTTTTTAAATCACATCATTTATTAATGGTTAAAAACTTACCATCTTTTATTTCCTGAACATCTCTGGGTTGTACAAAGTCTGGTTTGACATTCTCAAACCACCAGAAGAGTTCTGCAATGAACACCATGACATTGGGCTAGAACAGAGAAGAAATAAAATTACACCTCACAATAACAAAACACATAGGATTTACTCCCATTTTATTTAAAAATAAAATTTTTAAATAAAAATTTGCTGGTTTCTTACCTTTAAAACCAAAGGAGCATACAACATGTCCTCCAAGGTGAGGTAAAAGCATTTGTTCAGGTATTCATTTGAGAATTCTCTCAAAAGTTGAATGTTATAGAGACTGTCTGCAATTGATGTCACCTCCTTCAAACAGATATCTGGAAAGGGGAGAGGGATGAGGAAGTTGTGGCATTGCTCCAAGGAATTAACCTTCCAGCCCCACCTCCCAAACACTACAAACAGGAGCTTCACAGACTACACACCATCAATATTTATTGGCTGCCAGTGACAGTTCTCTGCCTGTTCAATACCAGAGCACCTCCAAAAGAAAGAAGAAAACCACAGATAAAACAGCATCAATTCTGCATTCATTTGTGAATCCACAGAGGATTCTGTCTATCACAGCAATAGAGAAGGTAAGCAGGCTACAGAGAACACCCATAATGACAAAATACAGAAGCAATTAAACCCAGACATCTTGATTTGCATATAATAAAAGGTTACTCCTAGGATTCAGTGGTGGTTCCTTCTGAAAACAGGAGCTCTGCAAGGTACAACATATCTGAGAATTCAAAAACCAATAAAAACTGTTGATTTGGAGAAGTTAATGCAACAAAGACATTGAATTATTAAGAAAAATATTTCTGGGGAAAGAGAAATCATGTTTGCAATGCTGAAGAGTGACAGTTGCTGTAGATTGGGAGAAAGTGGTTTTAAATTTAGATTTTAAAATGTCCAATTATGCACTCCTACAATTCTCTAAACATGAGAATTGTCAGCCAGCACTAGTGGACCTGTGTTCCTTTTTTATGGTCTACTAAAACCAAGCTCAGTTATCTGAGCAAAAAAGCCATCTCACCTAAATCTATAAAAGAAAGGATTATTTTGTAGCTCACAATATACAGAGCACAGTCTTCTAAATACACTAAGTAAAAAAAACAAGGTCAATGAGAGGTTTTTTTTAAATACACTGATGCAGATTTCCCTGACTCCAATTTGCCATAGTCCACATTAGATGTGCTGCATTTTTATTTGATAATTCAGTTCTAGTTCAGCTTCCAAAGATTTAATTTTTTTTTTCCCCCTAGAAACCTTTATTACCTACCATCCAGTTTCATTTGCTCTGGACAATAGTAGTGTATCACAGCTAGAAGAGCAGCACCATCACTACCATCCTTCATCAAATCTTCCAGCAAAGGGAAATAAGGTAATTGCCTGCTGGACAGATGGTCCCGTCTGTAACGCACCTACCAAGAGAAAACAAGTGTTCAAATGATGCTGAAGATGCCAAAAGACACAAGAAAAAGGCCAAAAAAAAGGCATTTTTGTTAAGCATTGAAAACTCTTTGCAGTGGATCCTTTATAGCATCTGCTCCAAGTCAGACCAAGTGACCAGGCTGTGCTTTTCTCTCCATGGAAGCCAATTCTGAAGGATGTGGTGCTTCCCTTTTAATCCCAGGATGGTTGGGGTTGGAAGGGACCTTAAGGATGATCCAGTCCAACCCCCTGCCATGGGAAGGGAACCTTTTACTAGACCAGGTTGCTCATCTACATCATCCACATTCAGTTCTCCTCTTGTCTGGGAGCAATTTGTGCTGCTGGATTTCTCACTTCATTCACACATTTTAACTCATTATAACCAATTTAAGTCAAAATCCTTCCCCATAGATGCATGAATGCAGCAGATCCAAAGAAAGAGACATGGATAACTACATGAAAACACTTAAAGCTTGGGAAAACCAAAATAAAACACAGCCAAAAAAAATAATTTGGATGAGCTGGTGATCTCTCACACATTCCCCACCTCCACACACAGCAGAGTTCTCTCTCAGAGAAACTCTCCATGATTTACTACAAACCAAATTCAAACTCTTTGGCAAACCAGCCTCCACCCCTCAGGGAATTTGGAGCTGCTAAAGCCAGTCAGCTGAAGAACAAATCTTGGCATTGCTTCTTGCAGTTCTTGCAAGAGAAGTTCAGTGTTGCTATTTCCTAATCACCACGTGCTGCTGCACTGGGGGCTGTGTCTGACTGGGGCACCAAAGCAATGGCACAAGCACAGGGACTGCAGGGAATGCCAGGAACACCTGGAACTGCTGGAAAAAAACCCTCCCTTGGCACTTCAGGGCATTGATGTCACTGAGAAATGATAGCATTTACCACCCCAGCCTGTCTGATGTGCACATACACCAAGCATGGATTGAATTCTCAGAGCCAAGCTGGGTTTTACCTTCCAAAAGGGAAGCCTGGGAAAGCTCTACACACACACACACTCCTATGTGTCAACTTAGGATGGCACAGGCTGTGAAAAAATCTCTTCAGAGGAATAAAGATCACTTGGAAGAATGAGAGCCAGTTGAATTTCTTTATTTTGGACAGATACAAACACGTGCTGTTAAGTTTCCCAAGGAACTCAAAGCTATCTTTGTATTTAATGCTGTTTTTTCTTCTTTTACCAGGTGCAAATTATTATTTTTTTTTTCCCCAGCCTGGAGCACTCCAGAAATATGGAATGGAATGGGAATCATACTGTACCACACGAGCATATTCCACTGGTTCCAGCATGCAGTGTGATATGGCATGCATCAGATCAGGCTTACACAGGAAGAAACAGTGAGATACACGAGGGTGATTATTCAAAAAAAAACCCAAGAAACAAATCAGAGGCATCAGAAACATCCATTATGCACTGGAAATGTGGTCCTTAAATAAGTGTGCACACTCAGGTGAACTGGCAGCTTAAAAGGGTCAGCATTTATCCATATTAAAAAATAAAACCACTTCAGAAATTCTTTTTAAGCTTTCATTTCTCCTGTATTTAAAGTAGACACAAATATTTCTTTTCTAATAGGCTTAAGTGGAATTTAAACTAACTACAGTCAACACTGAGAACTAAAATCTCTAAGAATTCCTTGTTTCTTTTAGCTTTGGTGAAAAACCCCACAAATTTATCAAAGAGGGGTTTTATGGACTTAATTCCTTGGGTTTTGTTCAATTATTATTCTCTTAACCATTCAGTCTTTTACACTGAACATTCTGAATTTTTCCCTATATTCTAAGCAGAGTTTTGTGGTTTGTTCCCCTCCTGCCCATGCAAGTTAATTATATTTATATGTATTAAAAGGCAGAAATGATGCTGCTGAAACTGAGGTAATTGTATTAGAAAAATAAAAATCCCCAAGTAAAAAAGAAATACAGAAGTAACAGAATCTGACAACTGCTTTGGAGGCTGCAAAATCAGTCAGTAAAGCATTAAAACCTAAGTGAGAACCTTCCTTTGAGCTCAGATATTGCAAGTTTTTACTCAGCCCATATCTTTGGTTCCAACAAACAAAGGATTAGGAGGCAGCAGTGGGACTGAGCTCCCTGTGGGAAGGCACAGGGATCACACCTGCCTTTTCCAAGGACACTGCTCCTTGGAATTAGCAACTGCAACAACAAATCTCATCTTCCCAGACAGAAAATGAGCAACACCAACTCCTGCAATGCAGGAGAAAAGGGTGTCAAAACTAAGGAAAGCAAAGGAATAAAGGAGAATCTCTGGAAGTTAAAATAAACTCAGAAAACTCAGGGAAGACAAAGCAGGATTCTATACATGAAGTGCAATTTTGGTTGGGTTTTTTAAAATTTTTTTTAATTAAAAGAAATAAATTAATTTTTAAAAATTTTTTTAATTTTTTTTTTTTAATTTTTAGTGGGATTTTTTTAACTAATGGAACTGATATTTCATTTTCACACTTCAGCATCAAGAAAACCAAGTATTTTATTCCACTACCCAAACTGCCTTCCCTCCCTTTTGCCAGCATTTTTTTAAATAACTGAGACCAGAGATCCAAACTGCTCTGTCCAACCTCCCAACCCCATCCCAATGGATAACAGTGTTCTGGTCCTGACAAGATTCCCAAATGTGCACCAGAGCAGGTGTAAGAACATTATTGAAGCACAAACATCTTAACTATGCATTCAAAGATTAAGCAGCCATTTAAGCTGAGCAGCTTTGCTTTCACCTCCATGATGAGCTGCCTATTTCCAACAAAAATCCACCAAATCCAACCATTTCAACTGGTCATTTTTGCTGCTCCTCCATAACCCTCAGCCCTGCAGTGTGGAAGCAACTTGGGAATGCTGTGGTTATGCTGTACAGTATGGAAAAAGCAGGTTATGGAAGCAAAGCCTGATGATCCAAAAGCTTACAAAGGTGTTTTCCAAAAGACCAGCAGCTAAGAAGCATTGGAATGGAAGCAAACACTCTGAGGAAGTTTAAAAAGCCATGATTTTGTGGATGACAACTGGTGGAAAAGTAGTTCACTTACAGGTACTAATTTCCAATACCATTTGGAAGGAGACTGCTCAGGAAGCAAGGAAAGGAAGGTGGGAATAGGAGAGGAACATCAGCAATGCAAGTTAAAAGCAGTAATACTTAAATGCACTTCAGCAATAAACACTTTCATATTTTAGAGGGGTTGTAACCTAGAAATTTAGATTTCAAGATACTAAAATGAGACCCAAAAGTCAATATGAGTCAAATAGTTCAAGGGATCCTTCAGATCACACATTAGCTGGTAAATTAAACAGCTCCTCACTGTTGAAAGATATTATTGTCCACAGAAGGCACATAATAAACCTTTGTCACTGATATGAAAATTAAAGAATTGTGCCTTGTTCATATGTGACACTTTGATCCCTTTTGCCCAGCAATGCCAATTTGAGGAAAAGACATATTATTTAAATTTAAGGCTTTATGAACTCTTAAATTGGGAGCTCAGACAGCTGACAGACATTCTGTGTGAGAAAGGTCTTTCTGACATTCTCCAGAAATGAAAGTGTGCTGTATTTTGCAATATTAGTGCATTGGGATATAATTTCAAGGGAAAAGCTGGAAAAAACTACAAACACACACATATAACATCTGAATGCCAAGAGTATCCTCACTGGGTAGAACCTGAATAAATCTCTGAATAGACACCAGAAAAATAACCCATGCAAAAAAAAATGCCCCAAGAGCTTTCAAAATATATTATATATATATTTTGTGCTGTGAAAGCTGAGTCATATCTACCCATGTACAGCTGATACAAGTTATTTTAATTTGAAACAAGTTGTTTTCATCCAACATTTAACTGAAACTTAAAGTGAAGTCAGAAGACATGAGTGGGGCTTCAAAGATAAGGAAGGGCACTGATGACAGAGACAAAACAAACTGCATGCACAAAATCCCAGGAGTTTTTGGGACTGGAGCCCTCACATCTCTCTGACATGGAAAATACTGGTATTTAAATCCATTAATCATCCACACACAATATCAAAAATGAAGATAAGTTTGTTTTACCTTTTGATGCCCTGGGCTTTCCATCAGTTGTTGTTTTAATTTAATCTCTTTCTCTGTTATCTCTCTCATTTTAAGGTTCACCTAAAAGGGCATTGCATGGAAAAGATACTAAAATACATCTGAATGTTTCCACAAATGAAGTTTTCTTCTTTATAGAATAACATGTTACAATAGTTTTCAAGAGTAACTTTCTATTAACAGTAGCTGTAATCACAATTTGGGAATTCTGGGTATGCAAGGAAACATTTTTCTTTGGACTGTGATTCTGTTGCCACTCAAAAGGGTTACAGTAACTTCACTGCAGCCCTTGGAAAAGTTTCAATATTGCTCTTAAATGTGTTCAAGCCAAGAATTAAGTCTATCCTGTTATTATGAAACAATGCTTCACCTCAAAGAAAAAACAACAAAACCTCATAGCAGCTTGTCTGAAAACAAAGAATTAGGAACTAAATTAGTTCCTAATTATCTTAAAATTAATTCACTTCTTTAAAAAATTGCAAAAGTGGAACGACAGAAACACACAGGTGAGAAAGATGGAAGATTACACCCATCAGAACCTTTTTAAACATCTGAAAAGTGACAAAAAGAGACAGACATCCTGTTCCCACAGTAAATATTACCTTGTTAATCCAGAAAACCATGGCATCCTCCAAATCATAGGGCAGTTCTTTAGAGGCACTGAATGTAGAGAAGCGTTTGACACTGGCCACCACCTTTTCAATGCTGATCATTTCCACAGTGTAGGACATCATCAGGGCATCAATCATGGCCATGTGGGAACTCTGCAATAAAAAAATCACAGAGCACTGGAAACCTCTTTTAAAAAATGGGGTGTTCCAATTGTATTTAAAATTAAAACCCCCTAAGTTGAGGGACGGAGAAATTAAGAGCTCTTTGATGCCTTGAGGTTTTTGCCTCGTAATTTTAGGATTTTAGTTGGGTTATAAAGGCATTTTTACTAGGTCTTTCTCATGAGTTGTGAAGTTCTGTTTGAATTCCTTCTGAAGGTAATGAGGGGANACATATTATAATTATATATACATTTATAATGATAAATGCAAGATAATAAAGCTGTTTTCCTCTTTTTTAGACCCGAAAACACCCATTAAACCCCCACCCTCCTTCTCCCTCCACTAATCCACTCAGCACCATTTTCCCTCTGATTTCACACCCCCCCCCTCCGATTTTAACCAGCATCACCTACACAGCAGCTGATTAAGGACGCTTTAATTAATTAATTAATTAATTAAGCTAACCATTTTGATGGGTGCAGAGCCCAGATCAGCCTCAGACACGGGTGTATCATCGCTCTCCATGACGTAGATGCCCTTCCGAGCCAGCGCCTGGATGACAGAGTGGTGTCCCTGCAGCGCTGCCGCCTGGTCCCCCTTGAGGACGAGGCTGCACACGCGGCAGTAGAGCTCGCTGGAGAGCAGCACTTTGATCACGGGCGGTTTGATGTGCTCCTGCTCGTACTGGTCGATGTAAAACGGGTCCTTCAGCTCCTCGGGGACGTTGTCTGGAACAAGGGGAGAAGCTGAGCCAGCGGCAGCACTCGGGGATGCAGGTTAGTGGGGAATTGTGTGAGTATAGAGCAGGTAGGGTGTGATTTTGGAAGGATGAGAAAGAGCTTTGTTGTGTTTCTTTGGTGTAATTTTACTCTCTCAGTCTTATGAGTGAGACAATTATATATCTCAGTCTTATGATTGAGACAGCTTATGATAATTTCACACTGAAATTGTTTGCAGCGTTGTATTTTTGACAATTCTCCAGCTGGTATATTGTATTGTATTTTATATTTCTGTGCAATCAAACATCATGGGTGGATTTCTAGGCAAAGGTTTTTATCCAATAGTTTTGCTTAGTTATTATGTAATCACTTTAAGAAAGATATAAAATTTATGTTAAATTAATCAGTGTATTCCTGATTTGTAATACATCAAGGGCCTGTGTTTGATTGCACTGTGCCTCCTATGTGGGAACAGAATTGCTTGGGTTTGGAATGATGGGTTCTTTATTTAGGGAAGGGGGGAAAGTGTTCTGGGCATGGTTAAAATGTGTCAGAGGGAAATTTACAGCTGCTTCAGGTGGTTCAGAGGCAGGAGGTCAAAATATGTGCACAGAGCAGTGGGATAACTTGGTCACTGAGAGGGGCCACTGATGCCTTGGGTGTGAATTGCCAAAATTCAGCAGAAAATAAAAATATCTGACTAAAACCTTGAGCATTTTACAGTTTGCAAACCAAGCCTCCAGTGAGCTGATTGTCTATTTTTTTTCTGTGATTGAAGGAAATTATTGCAGCTTTTCAGCCTTTAAATAGTCAAGCCTAGGAAGCAAAACCATCCCAATTGGATTAAACAGGAACTTTAAACCGAGTCTAAATTAACTTCTTTTGGCCTGGCACAATTCCCACGAGTTGTATTAGGGCTTTATCAAACTGCACATAAATCCTGAGTGTAATAATTTAAAATTAGCAAGAGAGAAAAGCTCACCCTTGCACAGCACCAAATATAAACCACTTTTGCCATCACCCAGCACAGCTCAGAGCTGGCAGAAAAAAGGCACTAAAACAATATTCCAATCACTCTAAACATGGACTTTTCAAATCCATCCATTGCTGTGTAGCCCAAAATAAATATTTTTACTCATATTCAGTAATCAGCCCAGGAGCTGTTGATCTTTATAATGGTTTAGCAGGAATAATGAGAGTCTGCAACTCCAAGAAAAATATTTTCAAGCCTCAAGTGTATTGTCTTAATAGAGGCCTGGCATTTCCTAGTTTTCAGACATAAAATTCTATCTAATGCTATCCAGTCACTCTGGATATCTTTCCCTGAAGTCACTTCAATGGTTCATTTTAAATCTGAACATCTAAAGTTAAAACAATTATTAATTTGGCAGCATATTTACTTTTCATTCAGCTCATTTCCAGAATAATTAAATTTTCCCACTCCCAAAACCTCCTACCCAGAGCATAAGTTTAAACTGCAAAATGAGCCACACAATGTTTGTACACTGCAGAGCACCTGATGTTCATAAAAAAGAGAAATTGAGATAGAAACAGAACTAATCTCACAGATAAAGAGATGTAGAAAACCAGTGTTGCTGCAACATCTCTAACAGCTATTGTTGGTCAGACAGAGCTGCCCCTGATTTTCAAATGGGAAACTTTCTGAAGTTTTTAAAAATTAAGATCACTATTTTTCCTTTCTGTGACACTGAATGTGACTTTATACTGAAGATGTTGGAAGAGACACAATAAATCCCATCTAAGTGGTGTTTGTTAATGTGGGTGTCCATTTTTAGTGAAATACATAATAAATTCAAATATTTTTAAGCTCCTTAACATTAGTCAACCCCACCTAAAATCAAAGGCTGTTAAAAGCTAATTCCACTTAATGGCCATTTGCACAGAACAAGAGCTTCCATTTCTAAAGACTGAGGAAAGATCCAAAAATCAAAATGCAAAGCAGCTCCTATAATTCCACATTTGAGCTCATTACAAGCAGCTACACCTTGAACAACCAAAGCCACTTTGTTTTGTACCAGGATTATTTGTGAAAGGCAATAATACAAGCTCATAAAATATCCATCAAGTTGTACATCTCTGGCAGAGCATCAGCACCAAGTTTGAAAGGCTTTTTTTTTTCAAAAAAAAAAAAGCAAATTCAAAATGTCTGAAAATCTGTCTGAAATCTGAAGACTTGGCTGAGGGTTTAGTACCAAGAACTGCCCTTCACCAGCTCCCCCAGTGACTGGAACTGGGGTGAAATGGGTGGATAAAAATCCCTGAATTCCCTCCACAGCATCTCCAGTGATCCTTTCACAGACCTCACACTCAGAGACCTGAGGAAAATATGGAATATTTTATAGACTGCAGAGAGCACAAAGGTTTCTGGGAACACTAAACACACCCATGAGGGATAAAATCTATGGCATTGGGGTCTTTCCACACTTTATGGAAGCAGGAGACCCTTGGAATGGGATGCTCAGCTGTGACAGGGGCTGTCAGAGCTCCCACAACAATTTTCAATTAAAGCAGCTACAATCTAATGATGTTTAAAAGCCTTTTCTAAATGGATCGAGTTCTTAGGGAGGAGATTCCATGTCACAGAAATCAATATATTTAAAAACAAACAAATAAACCACAGAAAACCCCAAAGCAAAGCAACAAAAACACCCTTGTCTGTTGTCATTTGCTCTGAATATTCAGCCAAGAAACCTGAAATCTTGTTTTTCTCCACTCAAGAACCTTCCAACCTCATGTTTCTGATTTCCATGGAAGTGCTTAAGGACTGGATGGATTTGGATTGATCAGGATTAAAGGTAGGTCTCGGTGGGAATAACTTCTAGTACCAGGATTAATAATTTGAATATTATCACAGGAAGTTACTCATCAACATTAATCCTCCCATAATTACAATTTATTTCACTGTAAACACCCAGTTTTATTTTACTACATCAGTGTATACAATATTTTTGTGACACAGGGGAACAGTTTTGTAACAGATTTAATGTCCTGACAGACCCATGGAAATTTTAATATATAAAAACCACATTGAACCTCAAGAATTCACTTTATTATTTCATTCAAA
>WEIV01008649.1:194893-229054 GCA_013390005.1 Calyptomena viridis | reverse complement strand
TCACGGACACACAGCCCCTCACGGACACACAGCCCCTCATGGACACACAGCCCCTCACAGACCCACAGTCTGTCATGGACACACAGCCCGTCATGGACACACAGCCCCTCACAGACCCACAGCCCCTCATGGACACACAGCCCATCTTGGACACACAGCCCCTTTTGCATCAAAAAAGTATCAACAATACTTTTCTTCCTGTTATTACAAATCATTTCCCTCAAGGCTCACTGAGTTACTCCTTGCTCACCATCAAGGGGCATCAAAGGTGGTTTTCAGGCAGAAGCCTGGCTTATCCATCTTGCGTGTTTCTTAGCCAAGAAAGAATTTCTTTCCCTGCTTTATGTCATGATCTGTAACAACAGCAAGAAACGTGTTGCAGGTGCGATATATGACCATTTTTTGCCGGGTGCAGTTAGATGCTGTTGTCTCCCAGCCCCTGCCCAGAGGCCTAGAGCCTATGGAATCATGGAATACCCCGAGTTGGGATTCCCAAGGATCATCCAGTCCAACTCCTGGCCTTGCACAGACACCCCAACAATCCCACCCTGTCCCTGAGAGTGTTGTCCAAACATTCCTTGAGCTGTGACCAAACCCTGGTCAGTGCCCGACCACCCTGTGAGGGAAGAACCTTTTCCTAATATCCAATATAAACATCCCTGACACAGTTCCAGCCATTCCCTCAGGTCCTGTCACTGTTGGAGGGCAGAGATCAGTGCCTGCCCCTCCATGTCCCCTGTCTTTTTTATTTCTTCTTCTCAAACCAGGTGGGGAAGGGGGAGCTGTGGCCTCCTTTTTAGCAGAGAATATTTATCCCTCTGAACATATTTGTCCCAAACCAGGACATCCCTCATGAGGAAATTCCAGACAGCGATGGGTCTCCCCTTCTCCATGTTGAACAGAACAAGTGACAGCCACTCTTCTTGTGGCCCCTCCAGACCCTTTAACATCTTCGTGTCCCTCCTTTGGATGCTCCCTAATGGCTTTAGAGCTTTCTTATATTGTGGTGTCCTAAAGTGCACATAATTTTGGGCACCGCTGTGCACCAGGCTCGTGACCAAAACCAGATCCTGCAGATTAACTCACTTGACAAGGGAGTTCCAGGGCTCATCTGAAAAGTGAAGCTGCATGATTGAACAATGTGCCAGAGAGACAAATTATCTTCATATCCATCTAAAACCACGAGTGTAAGTTTAGCTGCACAACAGCGATAGCAGGCTAACCTTATTCTATTTAATTTTGTTACGATTCTCATAAGTTTTTTTTTTTTGCTGCACGTTACTGGTAGATTATATAAATATTTCAAAGTCATTAAAGATTCATTTGGATCCGTCTTAAGATTCAATGTTTATTTCCCTGTGTCTTTTCAAAGTGCAAAGGGAGGGCATTATGTTTCTGTCACCAGGAAATACAACCTGGCGTGCAAAGGTTATTCCAGCCTCTATCACTCTTCCATATTACAGGATTGTGTGCAATTAAAGTGTCTTTGCAAACAAGTTGCTGGTTGTTTTATAATCTCTGTTCTAAGGGTTTGGTTTTCAACGTGGTTGTTACAGGCTGTCGTTTTGTGGTGTTATCATCAGAACAAGCTACTCTTGTTTTTAGATTAAGCATTAAGGCCCAATCCAAATCCCTTTATATTCCAAGGAGAATGTTTTCATTTTCGTGGTGGACTGGGCATTAGAGTGACTGCAGGAACAGAGCAGCCCTTGGACTCTTAGAGCAGGTGACCTGTATAGAGGGTGAAGGTGCAACTGGGAGAAAAACTGACCTACTTCTTCCTCTGACATATTTCTGCTTGAGATAAATAATGGATTCAGTTGTTAAACTTATCAGAAATAGAACGTGTTCTAAGAAGGTGGCAGACAACTCCCGTGAAACCAAGTCAGTGTTACCTGGACCCCTGAAACCCTCATGAAAAAAAGCAGAAAATTTTGGTTCAGGGAAATGCACATTGTAGAGAAAAAGCATAAGGAGTGGTAAGAACATTCTCCTTTCCCAGGTTGCACATGGAATCCTGACCTTGGAATTACCTCTTGTTCTGCCCCTCTTCCAGTCTGGTGTGGAATGTGCTGCTGCTTCTTCCTGTGCAATGATTCTCTTAAACTCTACTGAGGGCATTTGCATGTCCTTAAGTGGAAGCTGAAATTGATGTTTTGGGAACTTTGTAGCTGATGATGAAGTGGTTTGTCAAGAACTCGGCATCATCCCACACCAGCGTCCTCAAACTTGTCCTGGAGATAAAAAGCCTGCATTTAAAGTGGGAGGGTCACCAGTGAATTGCTCAGTGTGTTTGCTTTTTCCTTGAGAAAACAAATGACTCTCCCATATTCAGGAGAAACAAATTCATGTGTAATTTGCGTGCCACTTGTTTCTTTCTGTACTCCACTCCTAAACATGCTCCGAGGCTTTTCTTTGGGAAAATGTTAATACATTGCTTTTCTATATGAAATAATTTGCCTTTTAGTCTCCTGGATTCCTTACACATTCAGAGTGGGAGTACACGTGAACAGACACACTCTGCACAACTTGTCTTCCAGCAGAGCTCTGAGATTAATTACCAGGAGGCAATTCCTTTGAGAAATCACCATATTCAAACATGACACCTGTTACAGGTAGCAATGCTGAACCTGTGTGCTTGTTTTCTGCTGTACTGGGTGAATTCCTGGGATTTCAGTTTCTTCCACCACGTTTCATTTATCAATATTGGGAGATGTATAGAATAAGAATGTGAGTCTCTAGAATATCTGATGTCCCCAAGGACAGCAAGTCTAAAATAATCTTATAAAAAAATATATTTCTGTAGATCTATATTTCCACAAGTGTGGGATTGTACAGGGTGGAGACAGTTCCTGGGTATCCCAGAATGGTTTGGGTTGGAAGGAACCTTGAAGATCATCCAATTCCAACGGGCAGGGACACCTTCCACTATCCCAGGTTCCTCCAAATCCTGTCCAACCTGGCCTTGAACACTTCCAAGGACGGAGCAGCCACACATTCTCCTCAGCAGTCCCTAATACTGTATGTGGACAAAGGTTCTTTGCCTTCACACTTGCCCAACAACTCCTTGCATGTGCCCTCTGGGGCAGTGAGAGAAAACAGTCAAATGAATCGCCCTTATTTTCCTCTTTTCCTCACAAAATTCCCACCATGGCCACGGGCAGCCCCAGCAGAGCAGTGAGCAGCAGCCTGGGCACACTCACAGCCCTGCCTGCCTGCAGCTCTCTCCTTAGGGCTCTATTTTCAGCCCTGGACTAATTTTGAACCCTGCTGTAGCTGCTTCCTTGTGCTTAGTTCTGCAGGGCCTCGTTTGCCCCGGTGCTGAGCACTTAATATCCCCAGTGGGATCAACTTAGAGCCCGGGCACATCCCGAGGTCACAGCGTGGGGTGGGCACTGGTACCACGACTGCCTGGGGGGCAGAGGGGTCTGTCTCCTCCATGCCCACAGGATTTAGTACCCTAAATGTGTGCACATACTACAAAGATTAAAAAAAAAGTTAGGTCTTGCTAGAAATTCCGTAAGGAAAAGGAGATGTGGTCAAAAAGACATTTAAAATATCTCCTGACTGACTGGAGCCGGGAATGTCATGGAAGGGGGATGAGGGGGGGACTGGCATCCCCCTTATGCTGCTGCTGCTCTGACAGCTCAAAATGTCTTTTTGTCCCTTGTACAGAGTATTTTCCCGTGACAGTCCCTCACAGAGCCGGCCCGAAGGAGGAGAGCAGGATATTATACTTAGTAATAGAACCGTCACTTCAGTGCCATTCCCAACACCTCGAGAACGGTTTCTAAGGCACAACGCCCCTGTCAGCAATTCCTTATCTCCACTTCTGTAGTTCCTGAGGAACACACAGCGCTGTGGCCTCGAGCACTGGGGAACCGCAGGCAACCAGCAACATTTTTCATGTAAATAAGGAAAACAAATGAAGTTGCAGATTGTAGGGCTCAGCTTCATTCATGCATTTGTATTATTTCAAAGGCAGCGTGCACGCAGCTATTACGCTGATGAGTGCAACAAATTATTCGGATTTATTTCTTTTTCCCCTTCTCGAGGTGTTTGATGTGTATCAAACCCTTGGAACGGGACGGGCAGGGAGCACTGGCAGCTCTGCTCCTTACGGAGAGGGGCTTCCCCCGGCTGGGGATGAGCCCCGTCGCATTTAAAAGAATTCCCGTGTTCAGCACTTACCTTCAAAGTGCTGTGCAAACATTAATTAATGACTCTGTTATTGCCAGGGGGAAGAGGTGGCACAGGGAGGGGTGACAGCCCGCCCTGCCTGCCTTACTGGGAGCCAGACCTCCCTTTTCCAGCTGGGAAGAACGGGATGCTCCGTCTCCGAGCCCGTGGTTACCTCCAGCAATTACAGCTCTGGAGAGGCTGGCGGTGGGTTTTGAGTGCCTGCATTAATAATAGGAGGGGGTGTAGCCTGTAAGGTATTTTTATCTGTAATGTTATTTATTTTTAAAGTCCCTGGACTATGTTTAGGAGGATAACGGGTCAATAGCATTTACAACCCAGCAGGTTTTCCCAGAAGACTCATCCCACCATGGGTTGTCCTTCCTCGGGCAACCCCAACCAGGGAGACCCCAGGGACGAGCTGGGTGAGTGCTGAAAGGGTTTTGAGTGTTGTCATGATCTAATTAATGAGCAAATGAGAGGTTTCTATCTTTCTATGTATCTTTAAATTCATTAAATCCTTTTCAACAATCATATGTGGGTGATGCTCAGACAGAAATCAATTTCTATGGGGACTGTTGGTTTGCTTTTCCCAGGTGATTTCTTTCTAAAACACACTTTGTTCCTGAGGACACTTCGAGTAAAACTATATTTACCACAACTCTATTAAAAGAGAGAATGAGTTATCTCCAACTTTTTCACCACTTAATTATGGGAAAGCAATGAATAACTGAAATGAAGAAGAAATTAGTAAGAAAAAAATCTAATTTAATTCAAAAATGCAACATCATCTCTCTGTTCCTGGCTGTGCAAGGTGCAAAAGCCCAGAGCAAGGTGGAACATACTCAGCATCATCATTCCAATAAATTCCATTGGGATTGTGGAGCTGTAAAATCCCTGGCACAGCAATAACCTGGTTTTCAGCAGCACAGAGCCCTCCTCTCACCATGAGCCAGCACATGGTTATCCCCAAAACCAACCTCCTGAACCCCTGGCTGAATTACCTTTAGGAATTCACAGCTGACTCAGCCAACCTTTCTCAAAAAGGTGTTACAACATCATTATTTCACCAAAATGTTCTACATTCATTGCACAGAGGGAGGTGTTTGTGTGGGAATAAATCCAGGACCGCCTTGTTCCAGGTCTCCTGGGAGATGCACAAAGGCAAACGCTGCCAACCAGGTCCTGGAAAATCACCTCGTCCATCCTGGACACAGGAGGGATGCACCTGATCCAGCACTTTCCTTTTCCTATGGCAGATTTGTGTCATGGTCTCAGGATACAGGGGACATTTTGAGGACAGGCCTGTCATTTCTGGATTTTAAGGCTTCTCTCTCCACAAATATAACCCTTCACCCCCAGGCTGAGGGACCAGCACTGCAACTTGCTCTGTGTGATTTTGATGTTCTTCAGCTCAGAGAGCTTCTAAAAAGCAAAAACTGCCTCAAAAGCAAATTAAAGCTCCTCTAATTCCACCACAGCAGGGTCTGGCAGGGGTGGGCGGTGGTTTCCCACTGCATTTCAACTCATTCCCATTCAGTATTTTTAGCTCCTGCCCTTTGGTGGGATGCAGCTCCTGGTTCCCTTTGCTGCCAGCTCCGTGCCACAGCTGAGCCCTTCACTTGGCAGCCCTGTCCCCTCCTGCCCTGCCCCTAGAGAGGTGCCAAGGCAAACACCACCCTCCTCACCCGCCTGGCTCCTGGCCAGCCTGCACATGCTCTTAAATCTGGAGCCAGAAAAATACACTCATGTACAAATTACTCAGAGCAACTGAAACATCTCGGTCCTGCTCGTCCACATCCTATTTACAGCAAGAACTTGACGACTCTGAAATTGAGACGCTGAGCAGGAAAGCAAACCATGCCAGAGCCTCTGATGCACCACCAGTGAGCTCTGGCTGGTGGATGTCAGACCAGATTCCTGGGGTGAAGGGTGGGCAGTTGCCAGGTCTGGTCCCCACATTCTGGATGCTAAAGCCCGGGGACACATCGTGTGTCCCTCCCTGCTGCAGAGCTCGGCACAGAGGGGTCCCTGTGCCCATCACCACAATCCCTGCAGGGACTTTGGCACCTGCTGAGGTTGGTGGAGGTGCTGGTGGTCCCATCCTGCTGTGGGTGACAGGGGTGACAACACTGCCCCCGTCCAAGTGGGCACAGTGCTGGTCACTTGGGCCATCAGGTGTGGATGCTGCCCACACGTGGGGGCTGCATGGCCCTGGTCCCCCTGCAGTGCTGTACCAGCCCGGTCCCCACACGTGCCCTCCCAGCGCTGCTCTGCCCCAGGCCCCCCTCGTTCCCCGGGGTTCAGCCCGTACCCCCAACTCCTCCTGGGAACTGGGGTGACGAGACCCCCGGGGCTGCCAGGAGCACGTGGAGAAGGGGATGCTTCAAAGCACACCCATATCCGTGGGGCTGGAGCATCGGGTGCCGCTGCCTGTCGTGCTGGGCAGGACACACGGATGCTGTAAGACCCCCAACAGCTCAAAGACCCCCCCGGTAAATCCCCGACAGCGCTGACTTACCGCTGGCTGCCGTCGACATCCCCGCAGCCTCGGGGGTCGCAGGGGGCTCTGGGCAGCAGCCCGTGGCATGGGAGCCCCTGGCACGTCCCGGGGGCTCAGTGCCGGGGGGCTCGGTCCCCTCCGCTGCCCGGGAAGGGCTGGGGGGAGCGGGGCAGCGCTGCGCGCCCCGGCATCGCTGGAATCACCACGGCAACCGAGGGTGACTCACGAGCCTTTCTGAGTGACATCAGAGATGCGGAGGAGGGGGCCGGGGGCTGGAGGGCGATGCCGGGAGCACATATTCCCTGTTCGGTTTCGTTCGTTAACGCTGGAAGGTTTTGTGCAGGGAAAACGTGCAGATCCATCCCCGCAGGGCAGCGTCTCGCCAGGATCTTGGCGTTATTTTGCAGGAGACTCACGGAGTCAGGAAGGGAGGAGACGCTGGAGCCCCTCGGTGCGTCGGCTCTGAAAGCTCCCCGGTGCTGGGACACCCTGGGCAGAGGTGGTCCCGCTCCCCCCTGCCTTTGGACCTCGCTTCTGTCAACCAGATTAAGGAAACCATCCTAGAAATTATTTGCTTTGGTTTCCCCTCGGTACCAGGGGTGTGAATGGAGGGAGTCACCTTAGAGGGGATGCATTGGGCTCATCTTCAGCTCTGCTGCTCCTACATATCATCCCTATGGAACCTGCCCTGCAGTTCCCAGCACTTGGGGTCCAGCACGGGCATGTCCTGGGAGCTGAAAAGGGACTTTGCTTGGAAACCAGTCAGGAGCAGGAAGGAATGTTTGCTGGGCACACACACAGGGGGTTTGGGACCAGCACACAAAGCATTTCACATGAGACATTTTTCAGAGGGATTTGGCAGCACGTTTGCTCGGAGCTGGGCCATGCAGGGCTCCCTCACACACCATCTGGTAGCCACAGCCAGAAGCTCTGATGCTCCATCTCCTCCACTCACAGGCCCTGTTAGTCTGAGCCTGATGAGGCAGAAGGAAATATATTTAGTAGGATGAGAGGCTCTGTGCACGAGGCTCTGTGCTGAGCAAGAGCAGCGCTGGGTCAGTGAAGCAGCAGCTACACCATCTTCAAAAAATAAACTTTATCAACCTCCTGTGGGAGCAGCCCCGGGGCATCACTCAACACCCCCCATCAGACACCCCCCAGGGGCTCCTGGGAATCCCTCCTTACGTGAGGCTGGGATTATGGAACCCAACTCTTGGGGCTTCTATTTTTAGCCCAGCAAACTATAAATACAGCCCATGGTAACCCACGGGAATGTGAGCGACTGCACCGGGGATTCCCGTGGTGGCCAGAGCTGCACCACCAGCTCTCCAGTGGGAAAGGCACTGTCCCACTTCATGACACCTGGACTGCATGAAAATACTCCAAAAACCACTTCTGAGTCAGGTGGCAACAAGGGAGAGAGGCCTGGCATGATGCTGCTGCTTGCTGCTGCCTGCTCCTGCCTGCACTGACAGGAAAGGGGAGAGGAGGGGTGGGGCAGGTTCACAGGAGGCCAGAGCAGAGATTTCAGGGAGGATTGTGCCACTATTCCTTTTTTTTGGTGAGTGTTCCTGTGTGGGAGCAGGGGAGGAAGGTGCTGTCTGAGAGGGAAGCAGGACTGGGGGTACAGGCAGAGAACACCCCGTGATTCATCCCAGGCAGCCTGGCAACCAGCTCCTGTGTAGGGAAAAACACAGATGGCACAGGATGCTGCAACACTGATCCAACAGCACGGAAGCTGGTGGCCTTTTAAGGATAATTTTGGAGGCCCCGAAATATTTGCCTTTTCTTGCAGACTTCACAGAGGAGCTGGGGGGAGTGTGGGGGTCCAGCAGCCTACATTGCCCAGACCACCTCAGTTGGGGCCATGCAACCACGTGGGGGCAGAGTGAAAAACCTAATCCCGTGTGCCAAGAAATCCAGTGAGATGTTCCAAATGCCCTCCAGCCCTCACACGGTGGCTGGAGGCAGCAGGGTCAGCCCTGGGGCTCTGCTCTTCCCAGGGTTGTCCTGCACAGCCACGTCGAGGAGCTCAATAAATAATTCAACCAAACTCCAGGCACGTGGGAGCTCCTGTGGGTACGGGACTCCCGGGCACAGATTCCCTGCAGAGCAGCTTCTCAGAGGACAAACAGAGGTTCACTGCAACATAAATGTGGTTTATGCCTGAGCTGTGGCTCATAAAAGCCAAGAAACCACATCATGCAAAAGCACTACAAGTCTGCCCTGGATAATCGTGTCTCGGGGTGCCCCAGCAGCCACACACACCTGCACAGCCCTGAGAGGCTCAGACAGCCCTCAGCAGAGCTTAGGAGCCAAGGCTGCACAACCACTGCTCACTCTGTGCACCCAGAGCCTGGCGTGGAACCAGCTCCCTGCTCCACAGGGTGGGAGAGCTCGTTATGCAACTGCTGATGGCATCGGTAACGAAACCTGTTTGAGCTGCAGCTCTTCCCTGTGAGAGTGGGAAAGCAGCAGTGCTGCTTCCCGAGGTGCAGGACGGAGTGCAGGACCTCATGAGGGGTTTGCATCCCACCTACAGCTCAGCACGTGGAAGTGCTGCTGGAATCCAGAGCCACCAGTGACCCCTGGGGAGCCCCGGGCAGCTCTGAACTCAGGCCTTTTCTTTGGGCACCAGCTCCTCAGCCAGGCATCTGATTCACTCCCCTGGGTTTGAGAGCTGGTCACCTCTCCAGGTTTATTTTGGTCCGGTGTGCTCTTGCTCCACACATCTCGGGTTACTCGTGTCCCTCCCCCAGCTCCCCCAGTGCCTGGATTCCTGGTGACACTGGATACACAGGGACCAGGCTCTGTGGGCCCTTCCCAGGTCACACTCACTGGCACTTGCACTGAGTTCACACATGTACACTACAGCCCTGCCCACTTTCCAGCCATTTTCCAGGACTAAACCACAGGACCAACATCCAGTTCACAAATGCAAGTCCTGCATTTGAAGTGAAAGCTTTGGAGTAGCAAGAAAAAAGGATTTCTCCATTAATTCTGCCCCAAACCCAATTACCCTCTTACAAACCATCCGCAGCAGCTTTCAGAGCTGCTGTTTCCTTTGGCTGATTCCTCTCATAATAACATCAATGAAAAGAAAAATAAGGCACGACGAAGCACAGAGGAAATGATGGGATTGTCACTGAGGGGGTGGCAGCCTGGTCTGAGCACCTTGGGAGCAGGAACTCCCAGGGGCAGCATCTGCTGCTTCCTTGTTTCATAGAATCAGGATGGTTTGGGCTGGAAGAAGCTTTAAAGCTCATTTCATTCCACTCTTCCACTACAGCAACATTCCAGGTTACTCCAAGCCCCCTCCAACCTGACCTTGGACACTTCCAGGGATGGGGCAGCTTCTCTGGGAACCCTGTCCTGGCAGAGGACTGGAGGAGCTGATGGGTAATTGTACAATATTCTGCTCCTCTTTATGGAATAGTGTGTCTGTGTCCAGATCCACAGGACGAGAGTGAGCCCAGGGAAGGGAAAACCCTCCTGGAGAGGCTGGGAACGACTCCTGCCCCACTGTGTTGTCAGGGATGTCTCCCCTCACCAACACGAGTGGATTTTCACAGCCAAGTGCAACCTGTACTTACCTTCCCCACCCTCCAGGGCAGGATTTGGGCCTCACTGGAAGCAGCTCCTGGGCTGGAGCAGCCACAGCCTCACTCCTTATCCCAGCAGAACATCCCTGTGCCCTTCACACAGAGCTGACAAACCCCACGCCAATTACAGCCCCTCCTGTCACTCAGAGAGCAGCACTTTTTAATTTTTAAGGTGTGGGTTTGTGCCCAGACCTGCTGGACCAGTTTAGGTTCAGCAGTACCATTATCTAATGATACACCCCGAGCTGCTTTAAGGGGTTTTTATTTTCAGGTAGTGGAGAGCTGGACCTTTGGATTGTCCTGGTGCTGATCTGTGCACTGCAGGAAATCTGAGTTAGGGCCACCTGACACCAAAAAATACCTGCATTTAACAGCAGCACATTTCCCAGCCTGCCCTGAGCAAGCGTTTTTGATGTCTCATACACTAATCCTCCATCTCTCATGGGATGGAATGAAAATGACTCTCAACTCCTCAGCAGTTGGTGCAATGTGTGCTAAATAAACACATTTATTTAGCTGCTGGTGGGTTCCTTGCCCTGAACACTGGGGGGAAATGCTAATTAATAAAAAAACCCCAAAATAGAAAAAAAAACCCAAATGAACTCTAGAGATTCTCTCTCCTTTAGAGGAATAACCTCACACATTTACACTCATCAGTTGCCTCCAAGGCACCCACAGACAGGCCAAGGCTTGGAGGCACTTCCCAGATCTCAGCTGGCAGCACAGCAGCCCAAAGGGAATTTTGGTTACATCACGTGCAAGTTGCTGCATCCCACCAGCTGCTCCTTTCCTTAATGAGGGTTCCCTTGTTGGGAAAGAAAAGGCTTCAATTTGTCAGTCAACAACTGTCAAGATAAATCCCTCTTCAATGGCATCAGAACATCCCAGGGGATCACCACATCTTATTCCAAAAAGCCCTGGCAATGAATCTCCACACCACAGCTTTTCCTGAAATAATTCCGAGTGCAAAACCAGGATTTTTGGGACAAATTCTGTGGAAGATTCTTGAAATACCCCATTTTTGGAGAAACAATTCCACCGACCCCCAGGTACAACCAACACCAAAGACGTGGATCCCCAAACTGCTCCTGCAAATGATGGTTCAGAACACCTTGTAATAAATCAAAAAACTTTATTTTGAAGATATATTATAAATGTACAGCACACATAACATCAGTGTCTCAGTATGTGTGAGCAGCCCCAGCATTCATTCCAGCCCTCAACACTTCCAGCCTGAACAGGTCTGGCTTTCCCAACACCTCCCTGACTTCCAGGAATACATTTCAGTGAACAGCAACTGCTTCAAATGATCATAAATAAGCAGCATTCCTTGCTTTTTGCCTGGAGAGTTTCTGCAGGGAGCAAATCCTGCTGGTTTTCCCACCTCGGGGAGAGGTCAGTGACCCAGGCTGGAATGAATCCTGAATTCCACAGGCTCAGGGATGTCTGCCCTAGTTAAGCTTCAGAAAAGTAATGTTACACCTTAGGAAGAGCTGTGCATGCCACACACTGGTGTCAGTGCCAGATCAAAGTTATCCTACATGGTACCTAATTATTGGATACACAGGTGAAATGAAAAAAGTGTGAAGTCAGTACCTTGCAATATAATTTTACTGCCTCGTGGGAAGTGCTGGGTAGCAAATCACATTCGTGTACAGGTCGTTAAGCCATGGTAAAAATATGCAAATTAAAAATCTCTACAGGCCTCTGTTACCCAAAGACACTTGGGTTTTGTGGGGCTTTGCTTAAAACGTGATCCAATTTCCTCCCTCTCCCCAGAGCACGATATAAAACTATACCCAAATTCAGTAAGAATTAAATGCATTTACATTTATTGAAGTTCACATGCTGCAAACAGGATCTGCATTGAAGAGCTTCAAATTTAGGGCAAGAGGTCCTTAAAAAAAAAACAAACCCCTTTTGCTACACCCAGATGTTGGGATGGGGGTGAGAACAACCACCATGGGAGCACATTCATGAGGACATAACACACACACTGCTGTGCAGGGAGGTGGGGATTGCACCCACTGCCCTGAACCAGCAGCACAAATCCCTCTGAGGAGGAACTGTCCCACAGAGGAGGATTCAGGGAATATCCCAAGCCTCCAAGCTCAAGGATTTACAGTAGGATGGAAACACGGGTATTTCGGTTAGTTAATAAAAATGGTATTTATTATTAAAAGTAGAAAACCAGGGTGGTTTCTTTGGATGAAACACTCATTATCCTGTGCATAAGACTTTGGGAAAATTGCCACTGGAGCAGAGGACACAGGTGACCTGTGTCCCTTCCACAGGCAGGATCTGCTGACAGTGTCACTGTACATTCGTTTGGTGCTGATTTCAACGACCTCCAAAATATATTAAAAGATCCTCAGCTCATGAATCAATGCCTAAAAATCCAGAATTGTAACAGTCCTAACTAAAAAAGGATTTCAATAACCACTACAAAGTGTTGCTCGGATATGAAGATCAATCTCCAAAAGACAAGTTTGGTTCCAGGAGTGAGGAAAGAAATGGGGGGTAAGATTTGGGAAACAGGGGCTGTGAGGAGCCAAGAGCTTGGAACTCCCACCTTGCCAGGAGAGGAACCATGCAAGGCAATTTTCCAGCTGCATGGACAACAGGAAGGTCCTGGTGTAAAGAGCTGGGTCATCCTGGGGGACCATTTCCATGGAATGAGGCAGCAATCCCAAAGGAAGACTCACTGCTCACAAGGAGAGAAGGAATGGCAGATGCTTTGGACTGGACCAGGGAGCAGGATTTAGCAGGAGAGCTCAGGCTCACAGCTCAGGACAATCAAGCTCCAAGCTGAAAGCAGCCACTGGCCTTTTTTCCCCAAATACATCCCTTTAAATGCAACCCCCTAAAAAGAGTTATAAATATGAAGCCCTGAGAACAAACTTCCATATAGTACATTTCTATTAAAAATATCAGTGTTTTGATGACAAAATGATTCAAGTTAGATATCTTTAAATAAACAGCTGGCTGGCTTGCAAGAGTCCTGTCACAGCAAAAGGGACAAGATTGTCTCTATCATTTGATGGGGACTGGAAGAAACACTTCCCACCCCATCTCCTTCCTGCTCCATCTCCCAGGCTCCCAAATATTCCCTTGACCATGTTATGAGAAATTTAATTCTGATATTTCCCTGCTGGTTGGAACTTGAACACCCCAGACACGAGGACAGGACCTGAGCCTGTAAATCCTCCCTCCTGTGAGGAGTTATTCCTCCCCAAACCTGCTGGGTTTATTGACCAGGATGTATCCCATGTGTTCAGGGATCTCTCCTGGCCCACAGACAGGATCCACCAGGGAACAGGACACATTCCCTGTGCCTGGAGACTCCACACTGTGACTCAAAATGGTGTTATTTCAGGTTTTTTTGGCAGGTTTTTCTAAAAATTGGGCCAATCAATGCCTTTAAAAGCACTGTGGCTTTGATTCCTCCTGCATTTCTGCCCTGGAGAGATGGGAACACACATTCCCTGGGCTAATTCACCCCCCAAACCCTCTGATGTCTTCATCAATTCCTCACGTGCTCCTTTAACCTCGAGGGTGGTTTTTGGTTGTTTCAAACCAACTCCTGTGCCTTGCTGCAAACACCAAACCTCCCAAATTCTGGGGTCTCTCAGCTTTTGGCCACTGCAAACTCAAGTCCTCACAAGCCAAGCAGAGCTTTGGTAAAGCCACCCCACACAAGCTGTGCAAATATTGGGTTCTGGAGCAACCAAATCCAGAAAGAACCACATGTTCTGAAGTCTCCAAGCATCCTAAAGATGCAGCATTCCTTTATTTCTATGGTCTCTAACTGCTGCTGCTGCACCTGGGCTTTCTCCCCTTCTAGTACACAATAATAATTTGGTTTATTGGTGCTTTTTTCCACACATTAGAACCAGTTCAGTGGCACTCAGGGGTCCACAGTCCAACCATGTGCTGCTGAAATCAAACCCAGCATTTCCCAACCCTTTCCATTCCTTCAAGCACCAAGTGCTCCTTAAGTCTCAACCTCTCCTTATTCATTCAGAAGCCAAAAAAACTCCCACCAGGGTAGTTTTTCCCAACTTCCCCTTCTAAAAACTCATGAAAAAGGAATATTAACCAGAATCAGATTGGTAGAGAAGGACATGTGGCTCTAACATCTTCAAGTACAAGAGTCTTCTGGCATTATTACAGGTAAAAAGCTTCAGGAATAAGCAAAAAAAAAAAATCAAAACCTTTCAAAACACTTCAACATTCAGTCACAACTACTCCTGAGTAGCTGAGCTGAGCTCACTGGGGTGCAGATGTGGTTCCTGGTTTTAGTTATAGCACAAGGTTATAATTTAATGTCATGTTGTCAGTCTTTTCTTAGAAAGAGCCCCCCCAAAAAATGACATTATTGTCCAATCTGAACAGAAGCAGCATCTCTACAAAGCCTGGAATTTCTACATGTAGAAGTAAATATCTCAGCAGTCATCAGGTGTAAAGCTCCAGCTGAAATTACTAATGCACAAAAAAAAATTCCTGGGATAGTAAGACAAGATAAAATCTCAGGCTCTTTTGATTTCCCCACCCTTCTTCATATTAATGATGAGAAACTGGCAACTTTAGAGCCTCAGCTGCACAACAGCACAGAGCACATGCCAAATTCAGGCCAAAACTTGTTGCAGGGTGTTGAGTTGCATCTTGTTGCATCTTTGTTTGAGGAAAAAAAAACCTCAACTGCACAAAAACCCCCTTGAGAGCTGCTCAGGATGTGTTTGACAGGACACCTTTGTGCTGTGCCAGGGGCTCCACCTGGTTCCTCTGCAGTTTGGAGAGGCAGGACTTGCCTTTCCTGCCTTTCCAAAAGCACAAGGCATGGCAGGGATGATGGCAGATGTCAATTATGTTTCACTAAGTTGAAAATAAACCTCATTTTTTTCAGCAGATTGTTAAAAAAGCGACGCTTGCAAAGCCCAGCCATAAAAACCAGCTGGACATTCCCAGTGAGTTCTGCTCTTAAAACCTCAGAATTCCTGGCTCAAACCTCAAGTCAGTCTCGTGGCAAAATAACAAAGACCCAGCCTGACATTTTTGGGATGGCCATGGTAAAAATAAGTACAAAGAAAGCCCATTTCTAACTCAAAGATAACGATTTCAAACGTGCTTTAAATACCTTAAACAAGATAAAAACCCCACATGGTTCTGCTGCTTCACAGATCAACAACCCCCCATGCAAATCAGCTGCTTTTTTGTAAACAGAATTAAACCCCCACAAAAGTCCTTTTCCAAAACTGTGCACATAAAAATGGGGAAAAAAACCCCACTATGTGAATATATCCCTCCTTGCAATGGGATGTGGCAGAGCAGGAACTGCAGCCAATTCAAGTCTTGGTGTGGTGAATTCTGTTGTCAAAGAGATGCTGCACCTTTGTGGGACCTGACAGAGAACCTCCTGCAAGTACAACCCCTGTGGGACTGCAACAACACTAACACAGGAAATAAATAGGAAAAAGTAATGCTATTTTATTAGAATTCCATCTCTGAATGATTCTGTTGAAATTAAACAAGTTTGGATAGAAATGTGCTCGCCCTCCCAATAGTGGGGCTTTAAAAAAAACATTTCCTAAGAATCCATTTTTTTGATTTTTTTTTTAAAAAAGCAGTTTTGTAATTTGATCTAGCCATAAATTAATACTGTATGGAGATGATTAATATCCTATGCTAGTGGTCAGTGACCTTTTGTAAACACTAGCCAGGTCCTAGCAAAGCTGGCTAGAAAACTACTGTCACAGGCCTTTTTAACAAGCAATATCAAAGATTTCTTTCCAACCATCAGATTCTCAAGTGTTTCCACAAAACCTTTTCCTATTTTTTCTTTGAATATACTTTATTTTCAACCTAATACCTGAAAACATAAATCTTCAAACCTCTTCCACTAACACTAAAATCCACAAGGCAACTCACTGCAGTTGGCTGTAACTACAAAAGCTCTCGTTTGAGAGACCCAATGAGCCAGGACTTTCTTTCCTGTCTCCCTTGCCCTTCCAGCTGCCCCTTTCCCAAACTTCCAGGAGGGGAGGGACAGCAGGAAGTGGCCCATTGCTCTGGAATTTCCCCCCCTAGGTGCGATTCAGTGTCTGGAAGATTCGGGAGATCTGTAACATCACGGGCCCCGTTTCAGGATCGTTCATCCACTGAGTGCTGTTCAAAGGGTTTTCAAGCATATCCTCAAAGGCTGCCAAGAGATGGGAATTGCAACCATTAGTCCTTTTCCCCTTCAAAGTGTGGGGTGTACAACTCAAAGGCAATGGGGAAGATTGACCCCAAAATGGGTGAGTGAGCACCTGAACCCCAAAGCATCCCCAAGCTGGGGGATGCTCCAGGCTGGGGGGCTTTCCTCATCTCTCAGCATTAAACTCACTGCAGACAGTGATTAAATACTCAGCCTGGATTAAAGTCCATCCCACAAAACCTCAAGGTTGAAGAGCTAAAGCCTCCCCAAATGTCCCCAGGAACAATGGCAGTGCCCATCTGCTGCCACAATTCCTCCACCACACTCCTGCAGCTCCTCTCCTCTCAGCACAGGGTTTTTTACATCCCAGCACACATTTCTGGCACCTTTTTTCCCTGGTATTTAATCAAGACAGTTCATGGAAAGCACCATCACTCCTGGGCTGTTCCCTCTGCTCCCCTGGGGCTCCTCTGGAGGGGAAAACTGAGCCACAACAGCACAGAAATGTCAGAGGCTTCACAGAGGCAGCACAAGTGGAGCCTCTTAAACCCCCAAATCTCCAAGCTCTGGGTTTTTATAGAGGTTCCTGGAGCCCCAAGGGAAGCAGCATCTTATTCCTCCTTCCTGGTGTGTGGAGAAGAGGATGTCAGGGAGAAGGGGAAAGGCTGGGTGTGCACAAAAATTACCTTTGGTTTTTAAGAGTGTTTTTGCTGTCTTTACAATAAGCTTTGTTGTCTGTTTGCTTTTTATTTTTTTATTTCTTTGTTTTATTTTTTATTTTTGTCTTATTTTTGGTTTTTTTGTTTTATTTTTTGTGTGGTTTTTTTTTAGTTTTATTTTTTATTTTTTTGTTTTTCTTTTATTTTTTCTTTTACTTTTTCTTTTACTTTTTCTTTTACTTTTTCTTTTACTTTTTCTTTTACTTTTTCTTTTACTTTTTCTTTTACTTTTTCTTTTACTTTTTCTTTTACTTTTTCTTTTACTTTTTCTTTTACTTTTTCTTTTACTTTTTCTTTTACTTTTATTTTCTTTTTCTTTTATTTTTTGCTTTATTTTTTCTACCTTTCTCTCCAACTCACATTACAGGAACCAGACAGCTCCTGCCAAAAGCCAACTGCAAATGTGGCAAAAGAACAAGCCAGGCAATAATTCCTAAACCCTTTGACAACCACTGAGCTGCACTCCTGGACATTTGCACACAGTCATTACAGAAGAGGACAAAAAAAAGCAGCTGCACAGTCCCCAAAATGTCAGTGCTGTAAGAATCTGGCACCAAGGTGGTGCCCAGCACCTCTGAAAGGCTCCTCATTAATTCCTTCCTCAAGGTCATGCCTCCAGAAAAGCCCAAAATAAAATCCACATCTCACCTTTCACCACTTGAACTAAATTCTTTTACACAGATTCCAAAGCTTTAAATTAAAGATTTATCAACAGCCTGTAAGGAACTCCCTGAAAGCAAAAATTCAGCATTAAAATCTGTGACATCAGCAATTTGCAGATGTATCATTAGGGATATTTTCTCCTCTTCATCCAAGCTCCTATAATGGCATTTCATTTTCTATTTATACCCTGGTTGGAAATGAAGAGACCATTTGTTCAGAAATCAAGAGTGGGAAGGTTCTGCTCTTGAATTATTTAAAGGCTTGCAAACTCTCTTAATTCCATTTAAAGCAGTATTTTTAACAGCTCTCTTGAATGAGCTGTGCATACAAGCCTTTATTTAAATAAATTAAATAAATAAATATATTTTGTCTTCAAATAAATTTCCAAGGCAAAGACTAAATGCAAAATTCTTTCTCTACATCACAGAACCATTGTTCTGGAATGTCCAAAAGATAATTCCCAAGAAATCTGAGGCTCCTCAGCTGGGGACACATTGTGCTTTCTGACCATGAGACTTTACCCCAAAGCAAAAGGAAGTGTGTTTTCCCATTTTATCTCAATTTTGATAGGCAAAGCTCAGCCTTGTTTGGATATTTTTCCAAAGTTATCTTGTCTCAGTGACCAGACCTTGCAGAGCAGGAGACAAACCTTGTTTTTTCTGTGAAATAATCAGAATTCCAGACAGACATTCCTGATTTTTCCCCTCCTGGCCAAAGGGAGCACACAAAAGGGCTCCTAAATCCACCAGGGCACTGCAGCCAATAGTTATTGAAGTTCTGAGTCCACCAAGTGTAATCCTGGGGAATTAGGATTATTTCTGGGACAGCCCCAAGGTCTGGGGTGGGGTTGACTGAGTTGTAGGATAAAGCAAAATAAATTTGGGAAAAGAAAATAAAAAATAAAAGAAAAAATCAAAGAAAACAAAACAATCAAACCCTCCCCCCCAAAAAATCCCACAAAACAAAAAAAAACCCACAAAAAACCCCAAAAACAAAAACCTACAAAAACCNAAACAAAAAACAAAAAAAAAACCCAAAAAAAAAAAAAAAAAAAAAAAAAAAAACACACAAAAAAACCCCCACAAAAACAAAAAAGCCCACAAAACAAAAAAAAACCACAAAAACAAAAAGACCCAAAAAAACCCCACAAAAAGACCCACAAAAACCCCACAAAAAACAAAAAAACCCCACAAAACCCCCACAAAAAACCCAACGAAAAATAAAACCAAAAATAAAACCAAAAAATAAAACAAACAAAAAACCCACAAAAAAACCCCCCCAAAAAATAAAACCCCAAAAATAAAACCCCCAAAATAAAACCCCCAAAATAAAACCCCCAAAATAAAACCCCCAAAATAAAGCAGCCTCCAGAGCTGCACTTTATCCCCCAAAGGGGTCTCTCAGCATTCAGCCTTTACTTTTATTTGCCATAAAACCCACATGGATGTCTCAGGAAGCCAGGCAGGACTTACCTAGTAGAGTTTTAGGGTTGGTGAGCCCCAACTGTACCACTGGGTTTTCTAAGATGGCTTGGAACAGAGGGCTGGTGGTGTCAATGCCCTTGTCTAAGTCCTCTGGAGAAGGTTTTCTGTCCCCCAGCAGCCACTCACACTGAAAGAAATCACCCATTTCATCAGAATCCAAGTGTCAAAACTCAAAACTTGAGAATGTGGTGTGTTAAAAATATTTTTTCCTCTCACAGTTAAAGACTGAGGTGTAGATTTTTCATACCAGTTTATTGGTCATTTATACCATCCTATTCAATATTCTCTTTACAACAGTAGCCAGCACTGGATATTTAGGAGGAAAAAATTCCTTGGCTGGCAGCTGTGTCCACAAAAATCTCCTTATAACACCATCCTCTAACAAGGGACTCATGAACCTTTGAAAACCTTCATATTTTTTGATTTCAGAAACTGTGGAAGCACCAATGAAAACTTACACACTGCATGGCTTGAATCTCTGCTGGGTCATTTATTCCTGTCCTTTAATCAGCTATTAATGACTGGGAATATATTTTCCTTTCTCATGAGAGCATTCCCTCTTTTGCAGACTGTGGTGAGGGAATTCCTCAAGCTTTTTGAAAGTCCAAATGTGCCCTTTCACACCCCCCAAGGAGTCTAAAATCTCTGTATTCTGGTTATTTTTAATTTGGAACAGGTATAGAATATATTGAGCTCACTGAATCTCCAGTAATAATTTATGATCAAAGCTCAAAGATGGAAAAAAGGAGTTGCAGAGACTTTTGGAGCAGCAGAGAATGGGGATGTTTTACTCACAGCTGCATTTTGCTGGTTGTTGTTCACTCTGAGTGCATCCACCACTTCCTTCTCATCAAATCCCATCTCCATCAGGGCAATGACAGCCTGGAGCACAATTACACACTTTAATAAATGTTACATTCACACCAGAAATGAGAGCAATTATATCCCTTCATGTTCTGCCCAGGGTTTTGTTGGGTAAAACCCTTCATTGTTTCCATGTGTAGAGCACTCAGTAATTTTATCAACTAATCTTCTATAGAAAAAGTGTCTTAATTAGGGAAGAAAACTAATTATTAAGAGTGAAGGTAGTTCCTGTCCTTAACACTGAAAAGCTGGATGCAAGGCAGAGAACAACCTGGGGTAGAAAGGAGCAGCACAGGAAAAACACCTTATTTTGGATCTCTTCTCCTGTCCCAAAGCTCTTGTTCCCATCTTTCTGTGCATTTGTGGTTCTATTAATTTAAATTCCACTTCCTGGATTTGTTACATTGCTGGTGAGTGTGATGCATTTGGACAAGAATGTTTCATGGTTTAGAAATCACACCCAGCTCATCAAACCCACTGGCAGCTTTGAACCCAAATCTCAAGAAGAGCCAGTTCTAAAACCAAAGTGCCAGATGTCAAAGAGCTCCTTGTGGTGAGTTCCCAGTGTGAGAACATGTTCTCACTGCAGCCAATCCTGTGTTCTGGAAAAAGGCCACTTTTGCTGTGTTTGCTGCAAGATTTTCATCTGCTGCTGCTGCTTTTCCTCTTCCCCTAAAAAAATAATGTTCTTTTGTCCTTTCCATAGAATCCCAGAATGGTTTGGGTTGGAAGGGATTTTAGAGATGAACCAGTTCCACCCCCTGCCATGGGCAGGGACATTTCCACTACTCCAGGTTCCTCAGTCCCATCCAGCCTGGCCTTTTCCACAGCCAAAGGATCTACTGTTATCCTGCCACACTTCCTTCCCCCAAAAAAAGCAATGCCAGGAGTTTGGCAGCTCACTTCAGTCCTCTCCATGACTTTTCAGGTGTCACTCACTCAGATCCTGCTATCCCAGAGGTCACATCCTTCCAACCCACAATATTCCGTGACTGGAAGTATCCCTGAATCCAACGCTCCCTAAAGACTTCCACTGGAATATTGCCAAGCCAGCACCACACACATGGACTCAGATGTCCTGTTTCATTTATTAACTAAGAATTTCTGAGGATTCCTTGTCAATTTTGATGGAATGACAGCCACCTACCCGTGGATCTGGACGGAATTCTCTTTTCCTCCGGATCTTCTTGAATATTTCCGTGAGCTCATCCTTGGCCTCTTCCCCTCCTTCTTCTGAGCTTGGACCTGCAGTTGCCTCAGCAGAGGAGGCACCACCTTCAGCTGTGGCTTCTGCAGGGGTCTGACCTGGCAGGGGAGCATCCACTGAAGGGTCATCTGCGTGTTCTATCAACCATTCCATGGCCTGGGTCACGGACATGCTGGAAAAAATGGGAACACAGGGATGAGAAACTCTCCAGAGGTTCCACTTCCACCTGCCTTGGCATTTATTCCTTGTGGTGAATTGACTTGCAGGTTAATTAGCACCTGAAAAGTCATTAATAAAGTTTGGGAGCCCATCTCAGAGCAACTTCCTTCGCACATTAATTCCCTGTGTGTTCAGGGGGCCACGATCCTGTGGAAGGCAGGAAAACTGAGGAATCCCATCCAGCTTGGACAGCTGCAACCCAGATTTTGGAAGGTATTTCTGAGGGAATCACCTCACTCTCTACATCATCTGCTTTGTTTCACAACAGACAAACACTGTTTGCAACTGTGGACAGAGCTGCCCACAAAACACGTTCCAAATTTACATGGAAACACAGATGGCAACAGCTCTGGTGCTTGAGGAGATCTCAGAGCATCCAGTGACCAAGGAATGCCACTAACATAAGAAAAAGGGTGGAAAAATGTTGTATGTGCACAAAGAGCCTCGAGCCAGAGCAAAATTCAACAGGGAAAAGTGGAAATGTCCCCCCCTGTTCTTCCTCCACTCTGATTTCAGGAGGAGCTGTGACCCCTCAGTGCCACAGTCACTGTAACTGCTCAAGCTGAGGGATCCTCAGAGCTCCCAAACCCAACTTTTTCCAATGGATATAAAGGAAAAAGGAAAAATAATGACAGGGCAACTGAATATGTTTCATTTGACACACAGGAATTACTCACATGTTGGTGGAAGGACAAAGCTTTGCCTGTCTGGCCTTTCAGTTACAACATGAAAGCTGGAGGACACTGGGGAGAAATACTGGAAAACTGACTGGAATAGGTTGTAGACTCCAAAATTTTCCAAGGATGACCCAACAAACCCCTCTCAGAGTGAGGCAGCACAGCTGATTGTTCTCAGGGCATGAGAAGAACTACACTCCCTCCTGTTTGGACTGTCTGGACTTCACAATATTCTTGGAATTTCTTAAAGGTCAACCCAAGGTGTATTTCTATATCTCAAAAGACCAGTGTAGATGGGCTAAATTTGCTTTTTCCTCTGTGCAATCTGACTTCTAAAGCAGAAATAAATGTGAGTTTAACACTTGGAAACAGTTCCCTGTGAGCCACAGACCTCCCAGAGCCACCTGCACTCTGCCTGAGGCACCTCTGTTCTCTGAGCTAATGCTTTTCCCAGCCTAAATTTAGGTGCCCCACATAAAGAAACTTCACAAAAATGCAGATTTTGGGGGTTTTAGCCCCCAGGCAGTGATTTCCAGGCAGTGGGCTGAGATCACTTACTGGTTTAAGCGAAGGGCTTTCACAGCTCTGCTCTCTGGAAAGCCCATCTCTGTGAGCTGTCTCAGAGCTATTTCATCCACTCTGTCTTCCTCATCCTCATCCAGCATGGCTACACACAGAAAAGCAAAAAAAAAACCATGTTCACATTGACTTCAAGCTAAAACAAACCCCTGTGTCAATGCAATGGCCTGTGTTAAGTTCAAACCTCATTTTGTCTCCCAGCCCTCCTTTTGTTTCTGGCCCCAATTTGCCACCTCATCATTTAATTTGCTGCTCTCAGCTCAGGCTGGCTCAGGGAGATTCTTGCAGGACAAAGACTTGGTCCAGATGTGTTCAAGATCTCAAACAAAAGGCAGTTAACTCTCCCATGACCGTGGGATTTGCATATAATTAAATACCTGAGATTCACTCAGCTATTAATCACTTCTCTAGAAATTAAGTTGGATCTGGTTGTAGCACATCAAGAATGAGAATCTCTCACCAACTGCATCAATTTATCCTCATTCTACCACATCCTTGTGCATTTTCAACTATTCTTTACCATCCTCCTGATCATTTTTAAATGGAACTTCCCCATCCTAAAGGGACTTTATAAATCCACGAGTTTTATACAATCTCTATCCACAAGGTGGAACTTCTGCCACAAAATTTGTAGCAGCTTTGTGGGTTTGCACTTTATTCTGAGCCCATTCCTGTGCTCTGGAAGCAAATTCCCAGGATTGATCTAGTAGCTATAAAGATATTTTTCATACCATTTGCTTTCTTAAACAGTTCAACTGCATCTGGGTTCAGTGCCAGCAATTTCTGTGCAACTTCTATGAGAGACACCAAGATTTTCCTGAGCTCTGTCTGGAACTGCAAGAAAGGAAACTGTCAAAACATTTAGACAGGAAGTTACCAGCCATCACTGAATCCTAATGTATCTATTGTTATATCTCAGTCTGGCTCTCTGCATAGAAAATGGCTTTATTAGGGCTTTAATTTCATTGTTTAATCACTCAAGAAGCCTGGGGCCTTCCTGTGAAGTGCTGCATGAAAGTAAAAGCTCCTGGGCAGAGAGGTCTTTTTATTTCTATGCCATGGGCAGCAGTCAAGGAAATAAAAAAAAATCACTGCAACCACTTTGACTATTTAAGACTGAAGAAATAAACCCCTCTAAGTTCACATTTGCCAGATGTTGAATATGTTCTGAGGCTTTTCCGTGGCCAAATGAAAAATCCTAAAATATAAAACCAATAAACCCCTCAAACTGAACTATAAAAATAATTCAATGAGTTGATAATTCAGAACAAGGGGGTTTTTATCATTAAACACCATGAGCTGTGTCTACATATTAAATTATTGACTTTAATATACATCATATACATCTGAATTCTTTCTAGAGAAAGGAGGATTGCACTCCTGTGTCAGAGGAGGGGTTGCAGAGGATAAAAGGGGTCTGTCAGTACTTATATATTAAATCATTAACTTTAATATACATCATATACATCTCAATTCTTTCTAGAGAAAGGAGGATTGCACTCCTGTGTCAGAGGAGGGGTTGCAGAGGATAAAAGGGGTCTGGGGGTGTGTCAGCACTTACACATTAAATTATTGACTTTAATATACATCATATACATCTGAATTCTTTCCAGAAATAGGAGGATTGCACTCCTGTGTCAGAGGAGGGGTTGCAGAGGATAAAAGGGGTGTGTCAGCACTTACACATTAAATTATTGAGTTTAATACACATTATATACATCTGAATTCTTTATAGAAAAAGGAGGCTTGCACTCCTGTGTCAGAGGAGGGGTTGCAGAGGATAAAAGGGGGTGTCAGCACTTACATCCCTCATGCTGTGATGGGCCACGGAGCGGTCGGCGCTGCGAGAGGGCAGGTTGGCAGTGGCTTTGAGAATGGCATCCTTGTCAGGAGCCTTCTGCTCCTGCTTCCTCTGCAGGGAAAAAAAAACCAGCAGCAGGTTTCCTAACCCATTATCCACAGAAGACAGAACACAGCAGTTTCACACTCTTCACTGAAGCTCTGGAGCTTCAGGGATTAACGGCGCCGGCGTCGTCCTGCAATTCCAGAGCCCAGCTGGGCCTGGGGGTTGCCCCATTTTCAGTCCTCACCCCTATTTCTGTTATCTTAAACATGCAGGGAAATTCCAGCACCCAGAGGAATCCCAGGGAGAAGTCAGAGTCTCAGTGGCAGGACCACTCTCTGCTCCCAGCTCAGTCTCCCTTCAGGAGCTGCAGCAGAGCTGGGCACAGGAAACACTTCACTGCTTGCCAGGATCGTGCAGAGAATTTGGAGCACAAAACATAGCAGGGTTCAGACTAGAAATATCTCCCAGTCTTGTAACTTCTGCTCTTACAGAGACACTCTGCACAGCAAGATCATTGTGAGGAGAAAAAGGCACCAAATCCTGCAGGAAAAGGGACACAGACACTCCAAATCCTGCAGGAAAAGGGACACAGACACTCCAAATCCTGCAGGAAAAGGGACACAGACACTCCAATTCCTGCAGGAAAAGGGACACAGACACTCCAAATCCTGCAGGAAAAGGGACACAGACACTCCAAATCCTGCAGGAAAAGGGACACAGACACTCCAAATCCTGCAGGAAAAGGGGGTCACAGACACTCCAAATCCTGCAGGAAAAGGGACACAGACACTCCAAACCCTGCAGGAAAAGGGACACAGACACTCCAATTCCTGCAGGAAGAGGGACACAGACAGATAAGAAGAAAGAAAGGACAAAGGACACCCAGGAATTCACAAAGTCAAGCACAAACACAGCTCAAAGTGTTTCTGTGGTGACATCAACTGCAGTACCACTGGTGCATAAAGAGCAGCCTGGGCATCACTGGCCCTCAGGAACACACCAATAAAATGAAATAAAACAGCAAGGGGTCAATCCTTCAGCTCTAGACAGCTGGTGAGAGGGGGACAAGACACATACAGCTAAAGGCAGAAGACAGCAAGTCAAAATTTCTTTGGGTTTTCCAGCAGAGACAAAGCAAGGCACTTGCTGAACTCTATTTATGAAGTTATTAGGCATTTGTTCAAAGAACAAATCTATACCACTTCCACAGAGTCTGTCTGTGTGTCTTATTTTGAGGTGAATGTTCCCAGAATGACAGTTAAAAATGCAAAATCAGCTGCCTCTAAGTTTGGAAGAAATATGAAATAATTTTCCCAGAATGTAATGGCAGCATTTGCCTCTACAAGCAGAAAGAGAACACCACAATAACCCTTCCACATGCCATCAATAAAGCAGTTATTCCAAACTGCCAAGCTGAGAAGTGTTTCAAACTCACCTTCTCCTCTGCAGACACATCTGCCATTTTGGGGAGTGGAGGTGGAGCACGTTTCTTGATCAAAAGCAACACATCTACAAAGAAAATAACACTGCAATACTTTAGAAAATAGGTGAGAACAGTTCCTGTGAGATATTCCACAAATTCACCTGTTCCTGGAGATGAATTTTGTATTCATCCCACTGCAGCACGAGACCTTTTCCACAGTTTAAAACCTGGCTGGTTTTACACAATTCCTCAGTGCACAGTGAATTCAGAACTTGGTCCAGGATTAGTTACACTTGGACTGTTCCTGGTTTCTTCTCCTCACATCTCACCACTGAAGAAAGGGTGTTACAGCCCCCAGATGTGCTGTACATTAACAGGACAGCACAGGGCTCATGACAAGAGGAAATCAGCACTTGCAGGGCTTACACTGAGAAGGAAACACCAGAGACAGGCACAGATGGCTTTTGGTCTGAGCTGGGGCTTCCAACAGCACCAAGGCAAGCACCAAACTTCCCCAAGGACCTGCAGCACCAGGGTGAAGCTCATTTGGTGTGTGGATGGCAGGACAGTGATTGACACCCTGGAGCCCACCCTGGGCAAGACCCCAGAGCAAACGAGTCTCAGCTCACTTGGCACGAGCTCTCTTGGGGCTTTTAAAACATCTTCTCCTCTTAAAGCCAGGCTTTTCCTAGAGATTTTGTAATGCTTTACAAAGCTGTAGCCCCTCAGTTACTGCCACACTCATTCCAGGGGTGGAAGGCTGCAGACAGTGCTCAGAGCCCACCCAGTCCCTGTGCCCTTCAGGCCTCACTGAGGGGCAGCTTTTAATCCACTGCATCAAAGAGGTGACAAAGCAAAACCCAAAACTGCTTTGCCCAACAAGTTTCTTGGTGTGGCTCAGCACAAAACAGCCAAAAGCAACACTTGGGGAGGTTGTTCAGCTGCCCAGACCTGAGAGGAGCCCCAGGCTGGCCCTGCAAGCTCAGGGTTGGGATCCCAAATCCCAATCCCTGCCAGGAAGGAGCAGGGAAGGCACAGCACACCCTGCCCAGGGAAAGGGAGGGCACAGCAGTGCAAACTGCAATCCAACACTGGGCAGGAGCTGCAAATAACACACCCAGCAGGAAAACTGGCCTTGCCTTTGCCCAGGATGGCACTTGCCAGCTCCTGCCAGTGACAGGTGACACTGTCCCTGCAAGGGACAGCATGGCAGCAGTTCCCAGGAAAAAGCAGGAATTCTGCTCTTGCTTCACACAGTATTTCAGTGCTGCTTCTCTCACCTTCTGACCTCTGCCCCGACCTCCAAAAGCTGAAGCTGGTTATAAAAACTGACTCCAGCTCTCATCTTTAGGTCTTTTGTTTCACATTTAAAGTTTAGGGACAAACACACCCCTCCCAAACTCTGCTGTAGTCAGTGATGCCACAGTGCAATGGAGTTTGACCTGGTTGCAGAGGACAGTGAGATCTAAACTTCCCTCAGAGCTCAGCAAACACCCTCCTGCTTCACCTGGACACCTCCAGAAACCCCCCAAAGTGGTTCTTGGAATACCATGGTAACTATTCTTGAATCATTTTGAAGGATAAATGCTGCCCTGGAGGTTAAAAAAAAAATCCCTTTAAGAGGAGATAAAAATAATCTGTTTAATTTATTGATTTAATGAATGTTCCTAATTCCTTTTCAACTCCTAAAAGGAAGACTGGAAAAAAGGAAAATGCTCAGGTTGCTTTCTCAGAGGGGATAAAAGATTCTATTTTTGTTTTCTGCCACCTTTTTAGCTTTCTATGTCAAAGCAGAGAGTGGATATTAAAAATATTAATTTGGAACTTGCCCAATGAAACACAACCTCCTGCTTCCAGACTGATGGCATTAAAAACCAGCCAATCTTACCTCTATCTTGAATATTTTCCTCCAACACTGTTTTTGTGTCTGTCAGCACCTTCTCAGAAGTAGCATGGATCAATTTGTGATGTGTCACAGTCTTGGGATCCTCCAGGCTCCCAGGTACACACTGCAGGAGACAAGAAATTCCAAGGATCAAAGACACAAACAGGGCTCCTGCATGAATCACTTGGCACTCCAGATTCCCCACATCCAAACTCTGCATCATTCCTGGTTTTTTAATAGTTTAAGTGCACAGAATGTGTTTTATTAAAGAAACTGAGGTTTGATTTGTGCCTGTTTGAGTGGATTTAGACTCTGTCAGTTCAGCACTTCTCCATCACTTAATTCCATGTGCTTGGTCCTCCTCAGGCCTTGGAGATTTGGAACAAGGCAGGACCTACAGGCACATTAATTCTGCAATAAATCACCAAGATTCCAGTGTTAGTGAGCAGCAATTAGTGTCACAACCTAAGAATGCAAATGTACAAAGAGCAGCCAGTGTTTTACAGGGGGGGGAGGTTGAAATGAAACAGTGTGTTCTCATTTGTAGTGTCAAAATAGGAGGAACTCCCTGTTTCACCCAGTAATTATTATTTACACACATTCTCAGAGGCAACAAGCCACTGCCAGCAGGGATTTGGGTTTGTCTGAGCTTAAACTGAGCAGTTTCTGCAGCTTGTTTGAAGTTAAAATCAGGTTTGGCTGCTGGAGCTCTGACCTGGGTTGGTGCTGAAAGGGCTGAACACAAGTAAAAAATCTTCTTCTTCTTCCCAGCCTTAAAAAATCAGCACACAATAGTGTTTTTTTCATTTATATGAACATTCCTTATTGCAATTCTAAATTGTGTGTCAATAATTCACTGGGAAATCAACTTCAAATCCTGGAAAAACCCTGAGCTGCCTCCTCCTCACACCAGAGTGGCTCCAGCCCCACAGTGAGAGATTTCAGAACTTCATTACATCACTCCATCTAGAGGCTTCTAATTTGTTGGAGTGGGAAAAGGAAGCAAAGGGGTTGCAATTCCAGAAGGGCAAAATTAAAAATAACAACCTACCAAACCCATGAAATTGCTGTTGCTGCTCTCACCACAAAGCAGGACACTCAGTACTGACCTCACCTGCTCTGCCCACTGAAAACAGCTTTAAATGACATTTTTAAATGTTCCTACCAAGCCCCTCTCACCATGTTTGCAGAATATGTTCACCTTTGGTGTAACAGAGCCATTCCCAGAAATCCCACTGCAATCAGCCCTTATTTTGATGGAGAAATTCATCACCAGCCTCCTTTCAAAGGAGCCTTTTGAATCCATCACCACTTTTTGTGCTGACTGCAACTGATGGCAAACTCAGCTCCCTGCTCTTCTTCCAAATAAAACACACTTGTTTTCCACAGATTCCAGTTCTCCTCCTCAACCTGAGTCCAGTTCTGATCCTTCACCAAGATTGAGGCAAAAATATCTGAGCCCTGCTTTGTCCAACAGGAGTTTCTTAGGAATCCTGCAGCTTATTAAGTGCTGAACCAAGGCCAAAAAGCACATTAAGCTGGGAGAACCTGCAATAATGGATGTGATAAGGTACCCAAAATACCCAGGAGAGCATCAGTGGAACATTTCCTCTCCAGAAAAGCTCCAGTTTCAGATTCTAAAGGAAGAACCTGAAAGGGGGAGCTTGGGATGTGTTTGGAATGGGACACTATTTCCCATTTTTCCCCTCAGTAAATGCAAAGGGTTGTGTGTGGGGCAGTCAGAATATTACCCACATAATGAATGTGGGCAATAATTCATCATAAAACTAATAAGGTAAAAGTTTAAGCTTGAAAATTAAAGTTCTGTGGACACCAATTCTTCTTTCCTGCTCCTCCAAGCACTTTATTAACAATTACAATATGGCATTTATGGGCACCACATGTATCAAAAATACTTGGTTTATTTTCACATTTCAACATGCTCTGGGAATAGAAAATCCATCAGAACAGGCAGTGCCTCTCCCACTTCTCACCATTTCTTTTTAATCCTGGAGTTCACAGCAGGCTCTGCCAGGCAGGTGAGAAAACCCTGAGCAACTGCTGAAATCCCAAGCCCTGGTGATGCCAAAAATTATTTGCAAAGCTTAGAATCCTGTGAAACCACAGGGCTTTGTTTTTTAAATAAGAAAAAGCTTTTTCTTATTTGTTTGTTTGCTTTTAGTAACAGAAATATTTGAAAATTTGAGACTATTACTGAATTTGGGTGGCTGAAACCATCTGTTTAACAAACACAGCTACAAGTTACAGGTAAGAGAGAAAAACAGTAGGTTGTTTTTCTTTAATTAACAAAAAAACCCCCACCAAACCACAAAGTTTAAGGGAAATAAAGACATCAAGAGAGGCATTTCAGGGCTCAGCAAGTGTTGGAATGTTATGGAGGGAAAAGTGGCCACTTTCCCACTTCAGATCTGTTACAAACATCTTCCTCTGCTTCCTGAAAGAATTTAGGGAACACAATCATCAGCATCTTCCAAGAAGTGGCTGCATAAATTACCTCAAGGTGCCACCAGGATTCAGAACATACCCATGATCAGGAGTCATGTTTTCATGTCTGTTTTTCCCTTCCATAAAAGTATTTATTATCCATAATGCTTTTGCAAATCCACCTCAGGAGCACAAAGCAGCTGAGAGAATGAAACCAAATATCACACTGAGTTATCAATTGTCTTCTGCCCTGACTTGCACTGCAAGGGAAGCATCTATTAATTAAACCCCCTGATAATTAAAGGCCTTTCAGCTCTGCACATGTGGCAAGAAAACCAGGATGTGCTGTGCCCTGTGGTTTCCAGGGATTTGAGCTGAAAGGATACAACCAGCAGGCCCAAGGCAGAGGCCTCCTGGGGTATTGGGCACCTTTATTCCATCCAGAAAATAAAACCTTTTACCCTTTAAATGGGAGTTAATAATTACAGGGATCTTCTATTTCATGTGTTTTATTTAAAAAAAAAATTATGTTTATTAAAAATTTATTAAAATTTTTTATTTAAAAGAAAAAAAAAGCCTTTGCAAGCCTTTGAAAACAAAACTCCCCCTGCTAATAAATATGATTTAGAAAATGGTATTTTCAGAGGTGAGAGCTGAGGCTCCAGCTTTTGCCACTCCAAAGTTTCCCAACCCTGAGGAGGAAATTCAGCAGCTGCCAGAGGAGGCTGTGGTGGCTCCTGAGCCCAGGGCAGTCCTGGCCATGGCTCATGGCTCACACCTCACACACTGCTCTTGTCAATCAGGGCAGTGACACACAGTGGTGGCACAGCTCCAAGTGTCACTGCAGAGGTTCTGAGACCCCAAGGTTTGCCACTGACCCCCAAAACACCAGCAGGGGAGCACAGAGAGCCCCTGTTCTCCTGCCCAGCTTCCACAGCCTCGGATTTGGGCACGTTTTCTCCTCCACACAGTCCTGAGTAATTGACCCCTCGGCCACTTCCATCAAGATCTTATTGCTTAGAGCACAGGGAAAGCATTAGAAAAGCTTTTTATCTCCCCAAAAAACCACCTCAGTTGGTTCTGTGCCAGCACAGGGTGAAGGAGCACTAAGATTTTTACAAACCAGGTAATTTCTCCTCCACAGTCCCCACTTTCCTGCTTTATTCTCCCACAAACCCAAGCCGGGCTGTGATTTCTGAGGGGAAATCATCNATCAAAAATACTTGGTTTATTTTCACATTTCAACATGCTCTGGGAATAGAAAATCCATCAGAACAGGCAGTGCCTCTCCCACTTCTCACCATTTCTTTTTAATCCTGGAGTTCACAGCAGGCTCTGCCAGGCAGGTGAGAAAACCCTGAGCAACTGCTGAAATCCCAAGCCCTGGTGAGGCCAAAAATTATTTGCAAAGCTTAGAATCCTGTGAAACCACAGGGCTTTGTTTTTTAAATAAGAAAAAGCTTTTTCTTATTTGTTTGTTTGCTTTTAGTAACAGAAATATTTGAAAATTTGAGACTATTACTGAATTTGGGTGGCTGAAACCATCTGTTTAACAAACACAGCTACAAGTTACAGGTAAGAGAGAAAAACAGTAGGTTGTTTTTCTTTAATTAACAAAAAAACCCCCACCAAACCACAAAGTTTAGGGGAAATAAAGACATCAAGAGAGGCATTTCAGGGCTCAGCAAGTGTTGGAATGTTATGGAGGGAAAAGTGGCCACTTTCCCACTTCAGATCTGTTACAAACATCTTCCTCTGCTTCCTGAAAGAATTTAGGGAACACAATCATCAGCATCTTCCAAGAAGTGGCTGCATAAATTACCTCAAGGTGCCACCAGGATTCAGAACATACCCATGATCAGGAGTCATGTTTTCATGTCTGTTTTTCCCTTCCATAAAAGTATTTATTATCCATAATGCTTTTGCAAATCCACCTCAGGAGCACAAAGCAGCTGAGAGAATGAAACCAAATATCACACTGAGTTATCAATTGTCTTCTGCCCTGACTTGCACTGCAAGGGAAGCATCTATTAATTAAACCCCCTGATAATTAAAGGCCTTTCAGCTCTGCACATGTGGCAAGAAAACCAGGATGTGCTGTGCCCTGTGGTTTCCAGGGATTTGAGCTGAAAGGATACAACCAGCAGGCCCAAGGCAGAGGCCTCCTGGGGTATTGGGCACCTTTATTCCATCCAGAAAATAAAACCTTTTACCCTTTAAATGGGAGTTAATAATTACAGGGATCTTCTATTTTATGTGTTTTATTTAAAAAAAAAAATATGTTTATTAAAAATTTAATAAAAATTTTTATTTAAAAGAAAAAAAAGCCTTTGCAAGCCTTTGAAAACAAAACTCCCCCTGCTAATAAATATGATTTAGAAAATGGTATTTTCAGAGGTGAGAGCTGAGGCTCCAGCTTTTGCCACTCCAAAGTTTCCCAACCCTGAGGAGGAAATTCAGCAGCTGCCAGAGGAGGCTGTGGTGGCTCCTGAGCCCAGGGCAGTCCTGGCCATGGCTCATGGCTCACACCTCACACACTGCTCTTGTCAATCAGGGCAGTGACACACAGTGGTGGCACAGCTCCAAGTGTCACTGCAGTGGTTCTGAGACCCCAAGATTTGCCACTGACCCCCAAAAACACCAGCAGGGGAGCACAGAGAGCCCCTGTTCTCCTGCCCAGCTTCCACAGCCTCGGATTTGGGCACGTTTTCTCCTCCACACAGTCCTGAGTAATTGACCCCTCGGCCACTTCCATCAAGATCTTATTGCTTAGAGCACAGGGAAAGCATTAGAAAAGCTTTTTATCTCCCCAAAAAACCACCTCAGTTGGTTCTGTGCCAGCACAGGGTGAAGGAGCACTAAGATTTTTACAAACCAGGTAATTTCTCCTCCACAGTCCCCACTTTCCTGCTTTATTCTCCCACAAACCCAAGCCGGGCTGTGATTTCTGAGGGGAAATCATCACAACAGGCAGGAGCTGCTGATCCCTGACCCCGCTGCAAAACACACACCGAACTCTGCAACAAAAGGTCACAAAGGGATTTCCGCCCAAATCCTCCTTTTCCAACACACAAAACTCCCCGAATGGGCGTTTTCTTTCCCTATGGAACAATTCCACGTAATTCGGGGGAGGCCGACACAGCAAACCAGAACACACAAACACCTGTTTGCTTGAGCTTTTTTCTTTTCTCTTTTTAAAAATATTTCCAGGGCGTTGGAAAAAATCGGTTTTCTTCTCACGGGACGTGCCCGCCCTTCCCCGGTCCCTGATTTACCGGGGATTTCCAGCCCTTTCCCGCTCCCCGATTTCCAGCCTTTCCTCCAGTCCCCCCTTCCCGGCCCTTTCCCGTTCCCCCATTCCCGGCCCATTCCCGGTTCCCCATTCCCGGTCCCCCATTCCCGACCTTTTCCCGGTTCCCCATTCCCGGTCCCCCATTCCCGACCTTTTCCCGTTCCCCCATTCCTGACCTTTTCCCGTTCTCCCATTCCCGACCTTTTCCCGGTTCCCCCATTCCCGGCCCTTTCCCGTTCCCCCATTCCCGGCCTTTTCCCGGTTCCCCCTTTCCCGTTCCTCATTCCCGTTCCCCATTCCCGTTCCCTCATTCCCGGCCCTTTCCCGGTTCCCCATTCCCGGTCCCCCATTCCCGACCTTTTCCCGTTCCCCCATTCC
>WEIV01008649.1:157380-194278 GCA_013390005.1 Calyptomena viridis | reverse complement strand
CCCGTGGCTTGGGGGGTCGCTCGGGACTCTCGGGCAGAGACGGAGGGTCACGGACACCCCCGGGGGCACCGGGGGCACCGAGGACACCGGGCGGGATCCTGCGGGGTCGCCGCGGCCACCGCGCCTTCCCCCGCCCGCCGTTAGGGGGGGCCCGCGAGCTGCCGGACCCCGCTGCCCGTGGGGTTCAATCCCGGGCACCGCGTGTTATTTATCTGTAACTTTTCAATCATTAAAATTTTTACGTGTTATGTCATTTATTACGTCTCTTCCCCGAGCGGTACCAATCGCTCGGGGTCAGGTCCCGCAAGAGCCGCAGAGCGAAGTTTTTGGCAAGTTTAAAGCACCTCTTTATTTAAATTAAGGCAATAAATACCCTCAGGAGTTTGGGGTCCTGTTTTCCAGCTGCAGAGGTTGAAAGCGTGGATTTTTTGGGGTATTTTGGGGCTCTGGCAGCACACACATCCTGTGGTGTTGGACAGCCTGTCCCTGGAATTCCGTGGGAATGGTCCAGGATCACCAACCACGGGAAGCACCGGGATCGGTCTGTGCCCAACAAAAAACACATTCCAAGTGTAATCCATGCACTCTGCACACTCCATATGCTCTGCCTCCAGAATTGCCTGCAGCCCGACAAGCTGTGGGGGTTTTTTTGGTGTTAAATACATCATTAAAGAGAGGTTGGAATTAAAAAAAAAAGGTACTGCAGCTGCTGGGTTTTTATGGATGTATTAAATGGAGCTGTTCTTCTCCTGAAAAAGAGAAATCTGTCATAGTTTCACCCCTGAGCGTTGTGATATTCATGTTACACAGAGCCCGGAGTTGGTTGAAGGGCAGCTAAAGTTACCTGGCAGAAATAAATCCAGGTGGAATTAGCAGACCCAGAGACAATAAAGCAATAAAGTGTTATGTGAGAAGGAGCTCAGAGCTCCAGAGAGCCAAAACTCCATCCCATCAAAAAGCAGAGTTAGTTTTGGGTTGTCAAATGCTGAAACCCCAACTCAGGGCGAGTCTCTGCGGGTCTTTGCATTTATTCCGTGCTGGACCAGAGGCCGAACGGGAGATTTTCCTTCCCGTTTTCCAAGATGTGAAGGAATGCCATCCCTTTTTTGCCGGGCCGGGCTCAGGCAGCAGCTCCAGAGCCCACGAGAGGGAGCAAATCCCTGCCCGGCAAACCCTGCCAGAGCAGCACTTCCCTCTGGGAATAACTACCCGAGTTTTCCTCCCAAAAAACTCCCTGGAGTGCTGTGAATGGATGGAACAGCTCCCGGGGGCTGTGGGGTGACCCCAAATCCTTGTGAGGAGCCAAGCACCAGCTGCCCGACCTGTCCCGGCCATCAAATCCACCCTGAGAAGTTCTCATCCCTCATTCCCGGAGTTTTCCCTTTCCCTGCTCCATGGAAGTCCGGACACCGACTCGGGAAGGCACCGCCTGGTGACCCCGGGAGCTGCTGTGGGGAAAAACAAGGATCAGGTTTTACTGGGAGATACTTTAAACCGGCCAAGGAACACGGGGACATTTCCCAGCAGGTTAAATTCCGCGCTGTGCAGAGGATGTTCCGCAGCAAGGAAAGGCAATATTTGAACAGGAATCTGGAGCTGAGGCAAAAAAAAAAAAAGGAGAATTCTGCTCTCTGGCCGTATCTTGAGTTGAAACAGTGCTTGCCTAACACAAGTGGAGTGCTTTATTTTCGTGTTTTGAATGCAGCTCCTGTGTGCTTGATAAAATGGACCCATAAAATTGCAAATACAAGGCAATTTGACTACTGATGGCTAATGCATCATAACGGCCACGGGAATGGGAGCGTTTAAAAATACCCCATTTAAAACGTTGGGCACTACCTCCTTGCCTTGCTCTACAGCAGAATAAATAAACAATATGTGTCTATTATGTTAATATTGTCCAAAGCCAAAAGAATGAGTGCACAATGTGGTACTTGCTTTTTATGGCCGATCCATTACGGCCAGAGACACACGTGGGAATGAGAATAGAGCGAATCAACAGCTCTTTTCCTTTGAGGAACAGCTCCTTTTGTTTTACACCTCCAGGTGAATTACTTTGCCATGATTTTTTTCCAGCAGCGGGAACCTTCTCCATTACCCACTGTTAACCCCCTGGAAATGCTCCAGGTCAGGCTGGAGGGGCTTGGAATAACCTGGGATAGTGGAAGGTGTTCCTGCCCATGGCAGGGTGGAATGAAACGGGCTTTAAGGTCCTTTCCAACCCAAACCAGTCTGGGATTCTGGGAGAGAAGGATGGGAGCGGGACCCACGTCCCTCCACAATGGGCTGTGCCTCTCCTGGGCTGATTTCTTCTCTTGCAAGGACTCCAAGGAGCTCATTCCAGACCGACCAGTGCTGACAGAACGGGAACCTCCAGCTCAGGGAAATCCACACCAACAAACCCATAATCTCTTTTAAATTATCCGAGAGTGGGAGGAATAAAAGAGAGTGAAAATTACACAAATCACCCCCCCTCCCCCAGCTTTTCCTGGGCAATCTCAGAATTTATCCAGACAACTCCTGTGGGATGCTCCATCATGTCAGCCACGACTTGGGTATCGACTCTCTTTTCCTGCTGCTGCTGAGTGAAGAAATATGATAACGGGAGGGATAATGAAGCAGACATGTTTTCTTCAAATCAAACCGACTCTCTCTTCAGCTGGGATAAAAGGGTAAAGAACTTCCCCTTCACGATATTTCTCTCGGTAATGTGTTTTGACAATTTAATTTAGAAGTCATAGAGTAGCGAAGACAAAGTCACCCGGTGGGTGGACACCGGCGAGTTCAGTTGCCTTTGTGATGAATTGGTGATAGTCCAGAGATGACAAAACAACACAGGGGGACAAGAAGGAGGCTGGCAGCACTGTCGGCAGCGTGCACAGGATAAATTGAATGCTACACTTCATCCAGGAGCTTCAACAGTCCCGGGTGTCCCGATGTAATTTATGAATTGCAATTAGCATTTTATTATGGCTCGTGCCCGAGCTGCACCAATCACTCGGGTTCAGGTTTTGCAAGAGTTGCAGAGTGAAGTTTTCTTAAGTTAAAAGTACCTAGTTATTTAAATTAAAGCAATAAATATGCTCAAGTGGTGGCTTTCCTGTTTTCCAGCTTTAGAGAAGAGTCCGGTTTTTTTGCGTAGGTTTTTTTTTGGGCTCTGGCAGCAGACACGTGTCCCGCTTGTGTTGGGCAGCCTGTCCCAGGAATGCTGCGGGATTGGGGCAGGATCACCAGGAAAGCAGGCACGGGAAGCTCCAGGATCTGTGTGTTTGGGATCTCAGCTGTGCCCATCACCCTCACTGTGCCCTGCTCTCTGAGTCTTCTCTGATCCTTCAGATTGGCTCCCAGATTTATTTCTCTTTTCCTGAGACATGAAAACTTCTGTCTCTCTCCTCCTCCTGCTCCCCTGTCCATCCCAGCTGGGAAGCAGAGCCTTCCTGCTTCCCCTGCCCTGCAAGCAGAGGATCAGCTTAAAACTCTTTCTGAAAAGTGTCTGAAGTTGGAACCTGGAAGAATTAGTGGTCAATAACCACCAGGCTGGCACTGCCAGTACCCACAGCACCCACAGCACCCCAGGACCCTCTGCCCCATCCAGCTTTACCTGCAGTGCGGGGACACTCAGCTCTGTTGTACAATTTAGCTCCAGAATCACTCTGAAAGGCCCCTGACTGCGCTCCAAACGACTCTGCAGGTTGTTATAAATATACAAAGCTTTTTGTGGGGATATTCATGAAATTCTATCACCGCTTCCCCTGGCTGGTAATGGCCTTGTTTATGTATAGGCTCTATACCTGGCTTTGCAGCCTCTCCAAACACAATTCCATTACGGTGTTTAACTGCTCCATCAGTGCACTACTTAGCTCTCCCTGCTTCCCAGCACAGCTCCTTAATGGCCAGGGAAGGTATTAGGCAGTTTGTGAGTATTCAAAAGAAAGTTCAAATCTCACGATGTCTTTATTTTAAAATTCATGGAATTTCTAAGTACCAACTCCTAAGCCGTGACCACGCAGTCATTTCTTTCTTAAACAGCCTTTCCCTCACCCAATATTTCTCCCCCTCTCGCCAGCTTGGCAGGACCTGCAGCTCTGCGGGTGCCAGTCCCTGCCTGTCCCACCGCAGGGTCCCCAACACCCTCGGGGTCCCCGCCTGCTCTTTTCAGCCCCAAAACAGCCACAGACCACATCGACTGGGGGGGCATCGCTGTGGGAGCACTGGGGGGGGTCACTTTGGGGGTTTGAAGGCGTTGTGGGGCAGAGAACCACTCGTGCCCCCCCCGAGGAGCTCTGGGGAGGGCAGCGACCAGGGGAGTAAATCAAGGGGGAAAAGAGAACTGGAATTCAGGGGGTATTTAAAGCAGCAGGATCAGGCCACTGGCAGTGCTGGGGGTGACAAGGGTGGGGATCACCCCTCAAGTCCTTCCTCATCATCATCAGTGGTGGGGTGACCCCGGCTGGGCAGTGCCACCAAAGCTGCTCCAGCACTGCCACCCCTGCAGCCCCCCCACCCCAAACCCTTGCCATGCAAACCCAGTACATCAGCATTTTCCTTTCTGGTGCTGCATGGACCCAGTTCCCAGATTTCTCTCCTAAACTGAGAAGAATAACCTTCCAACTTCTTATTTAAAGTCCCACTTCCCACACACGAACTGTGGATTCCCCACATCCACCCCCCACATCCATCAGGTGCTGTTTAACCTGTGGTTGTCACCGTGGCATCTGGGTGGCAGGAGGCAGCCAGGAGGATTTGCCTTTCTTTTTCCAGCTGATCCGGAGCGTTTTCTCATTTCCTTGCATGTTTTGGCAGAATGTCACAACTTAATTGTTGGAAACAAGAGCAGGAAATATTAGCAGCACTGGCACAATAGGATTTTAATTTAGCTTCAGGACAGAAATGGGTCTCTAGCAGAGTGCCAGGCTCCAGGATTGCCTGTGAGTATGAGGAGCCTGGAGTTTGCCTAATAGTTTGCACAACTGGGGTAATTCTGTAGGGATGTGAGGGACTTAATTGGACTCATGCTTAAACATCCTCGTAATGCGAGGCACACTGTGTGCTCTCAGCATCATTATTAAACAGCCCATTTCACTTTTTAATGATCATCTTGGATCACTGTAACAGTGATCAGCAAATAATCCTGGACAAATAAACATCTGTCTTCAGTGTTTCCACATCTGGGGCTGTCACTGGGCTCTGAGAGTGGCTGGGGCAGGGGATGGTTGAGGCCCCAGCCCCAAGGGACCCCCCAAAAACCCCCCTCTGCCCAGTGCCCTTCATCACACGGGTGGGCTCAGAGGTTGGGGCTGGTCCTCTCCACCACATCCCCCTTGAGACACCAGTGTCTGCCCCCAACACCACGGGGCAGCTCATGCAGGAGGGGTGTCACTGCCTGCCTTGACATCGAGGTAAAATATGGGGCATCACTGAATTATTCACTCGGTGAGAGGGGCTCTCAGGATGGTGTGTTGCTCTTCTGCAGTGTAATTAATAGTCTTTAGATTAAATATGAAATCATTCCCAGTCATTAATAATTTAGCTGCAGCGTGGCAATCGTTAGAGAGCAGCAGCACTTCATATTCCTCTCAAGTCTGTTCCCTGAAATGCTTTGGGGGAAGCCGGCTGCCCTTTCATCCATCTCAATTACAGCTGCTGGCTGCTCATTTCCTCCTTGAACATTGTTTTGAGAAGGTGTAAAACTCTTCTGCTTCTCCCAAGTCGCTGCTGGGTGGAATTGGTGTGTCCTGGGAGTGAGGGGCTGGTGTTCCACACCCACAGGGGGCTGGAGGTGCCAAAACCCTGTGCTTCCCAAAGTGACCCTGATCAAGGCCTGGCAATGCCAGGAGGGTTTTTGGGCTGGATTGAGGTCTAGCACATCTTCCACCTTCCTCTCTATGGGCCCTGAGAGGGGTCTGAGCCTGCAGCTCATATTGCAGAGGGAGGTGGAGGGATGGAAACGAGCTTCCCATGGTCAAGGAATCTCCACTGCCACCCTACCATGGCTTCTGCCACCCTACCAGTGACCTCCAGCATTAACAACCCACCAGCACCAGTCCCAGCTCCACAGCACAAGAGCCTGGTCCCTGTGATTCCCAGAAAACAGGAGCTGATCCACCTCTCCTCCATCTTTTCCAGCCCTCAGGCCCCACTGCAGGCAGGATGGGGATGGTGGTTTTTGCTAATGCTGACAACCACCATAATTTAGCTTTACACCAGCACTAAAACTGGAGAAAAAATTCGTGTCCTGGGACATCTGTGACACTGTTGTGGCTGATGGTGGATTTATGTGCAGCCCCAGCAAGGAAAACACCCCAGTGCACAGAGAGAGGGGAAACAGCCCCTGAATTGTCTCCAGCCATGAAATCACCCATCCCAGTGCTGTTCCCCACGGGGACAAATCCCTATTTCACCGTATTCCAGCATGACCAGTGGGAAAGGAGGGGAGAAAGCCCCATCCACATCCTTCTGTTCCCGCCTGTGCGCTGGATCCACTCCGGAGGGAGAGGGAATTCCCGAGGGCAGGAACAGGCAGCAGTGTGGATGGCTGGATCTTCCCTGGAGATGGGACCTGTAGCAGAAGGAACATTTTGGAGCACCGGTGCCCCGTGGTGCCAGGCTGGGGCTGTGCCAGCAGCAGCTCCAGAGGGTCCCTGCCTTTCACCGAGTAATTCCCGTTCCCAAACAGCCAACAAATGTTAAGCAGCTGCTGCTGGAAAACCTGAAATCAAAGCCAAAGCCCGGGGGTGCCCGCGGCTCGGAGGGGTGAAGGGGCGGGATGAGGCCGATCCCAGGGCAGGGAATTGCAGCCCTGGGCTCTGGCAGCACCTCCGTGTCCCGGTGAGTCCCGCGGCTCCGCCAAACCCGGGTGCTAAATGTCACATCTCCCAAGGAGCCCTAAATATCCCCGCGGCTGCTGTAACCTTTATGGAGCCCTCCTGATTCACCGCGAGCTGTTACAGGAGGATAAACTTGTTTGCACACCTGGCTGGGTTTTAAATAGGTTTAATTCCTTTGTGCCTCTCCGCAGCTTCCCCCGATGAGTAAATGACTTGTCAGCTGTCGGAGGCTGAACGCGGCTGCCCCCGACCCGCCCCCGCCCCGGCTCCTCACCCGCAGCATCCTCTGGGATCCCGGGGCTGCTTGGGAAAGGGGGGGATCGGCCAAAAATGCGGGGCTGGACCCAAAGTGCTGCTTTCTGTGGGGTGGGAGGATGTGGGGTGATGGGGGCAGAGACACCTGAGGGGGTCAAAAAGCCTCTGATGGAGATTCATCGTGTTGGGCATCCTCACAGGAGGGGCTGGATCCCAAATCCCTCTCTGCTGAATAATGGGGAGGGAGGATGGGACGATGGGAAAGGCACTGATCTGGTGCTGGCAAGGAGGGGACAGTGCTGGGGTTGGATCCATCCCTAAATCACCTCAAAGGTGCCACAGGGGTGTTCCCAACCAGGGGGCTGGGGGAGCCAGAGCTGGAGAGACCCCGGGCATCCTCCCACTGGTACTGGGAGAGCTGGAGAGACTCTGAGCATCCTCCCACTGGCACTGGGAGAGCTGGAGAGACTCTGAGCATCCTCTTGTTGGGACCTGGGGGAGCTGGAGAGATCCCGAGCATCCTCCCACTGGCACTGGGAGAGCTGGAGAGATCCTGAGCATCCTCCTACTGGCACTGGGAGAGCTGGAGAGACTCTGAGCATCCTCTTGTTGGGACCTGGGGGAGCTGGAGCTGGAAGGAGACCCTGGACATTGTCCCACTGGGGCTTTTGAGTGCTGATTCCAGTGATTCCTCATTAAATCCGACACAAATCCAGGCGAGGATTACAGAGAGGATTCCCAAGACCTGTTTTGTTTTGGGGACCCTCCTGCACGGTACAGTGGGATAGAAAAACAGGACCATAAAGAAGCATATTAATGAATATGGAAAACTTCTTTTCGGGTACTGCACACTCATAAATGAATCCACTTTATAGAGCCATAGCAGGGAGGAAATGACTATTCGGAGCCTGATTTATCTGCTCAAATGCTTTGTAGTACTTCAGATTAATAAAAATATTTAATAAAGAATCAAGATGGTTTATCTGTAATGCAAAGAGAATCACATCCCCTGTATTTTTATTACTGAAAAATTGGAAGCGGGAAGGAATAATGATATAAGCTACTGTATAAATGACAAAAATACCCATTCTAGTTATATGCATTGCTGTACAATCTTTTTCTATCCTATAAACATAATATATTCTTATGCCTGTTTCAACTGATTCAGTAGTCATATGCTGCATTGTGCAGTTTAATACCATCCCGTCCTCAACAGCTCTGGCAAGTGATTAAATAAGAAATAAATTTTGCTGTCATTGCATTTAAAATCAAATCAAGGATCATTTGTTACCCCAAACGAACCAGTTATCCTGCTCTGCTCATAAGGAGGCTGCTGTTTGCTGAAGCATTTAGAAATGTATATATAGTAAACTCTTTGCATAATGGCTTGTACTGTAATATGATCTTTATGAGCCTCCCGCTCCGGAGACACTCGGCAGCGCCAATAAACAGCACATTGCTTTTTTAATTTAAAGTTATAGGTATGAGACGTTTCATATTCTCCTTGGATCCATCTGAGCCTTGTTGGCCGTGCCACAAAAATGAGGGGCAAAGCTTTGCTTCCCACCAGTGTCCCCCAGCAAGGAATCACAGCCACAAACTGGAGGGTCCTCCCCGCCCTCTGGAGCAGCTCTGGAATTGCTGCCCCTGCTGGGAAATCTGCAGCTCCAAACCCCAACCATCCAGGGAATACACCCGGGAGGGAGAGACAAAGTGTCCCATTCACCAAGTCCATTAAATTTAATGTCACCACCTCGTTAATGGCCCCTTGTGCTATAATGTGCAATATAAACTCCCAAATTAATTGCGATACCTTCGGAAGTTTCTTTAACTGCTGCTGGAATGAAACCTTGCTAATAACCGTAATTTCAAAGTCCATTCTTGTTAAAAGGTTGTGTCTGACCAAACTCCTTCTGTTTGCTCATTATTTTAATTCCTCTCCTCCCCAGGAATTGCCATTTTTTTGGCCACCTACTCGTCATCATGGGGATTTACCTGAGAGCAGCTGCTCTTTCCTATGGGATTCCTCATCCATGGGTGAGACCACACTGCTGGACCATCTGCCTCGGGCTCCAGGTGTGAGGAAGAGGCCGTGCTGGGGACCTGTTTTCTCAGGAATAAAAAAATAAAAGATTTTTCATTTAAAAGGTGACCATTGTAATATAAAGGAGGTTTCCTGGAGTGCCCTGGGTGGGTTTGGGCACCTCCGTTGGCTCCCAGCCCCTCACCATCAACCACAGACCCACCACAGACCTCCCCACACCCCCCAAACCCACTGGGTAAATTATTTGTTGCAAATTATTTGCTCAGCTTTAATTATCAAGTTTTGGCACCCATTAGTTAAACCGGTTAATTTTATTACGGAGAAAACAACAAATCACACGGCTGACAATAATGAGGATGAACAGGCATTTAATTATCCTTGTTCTAGACAGAACAATTATTAATTTTAAATTGCAAAAACTCATTTGAAAAGTTTGGAGTCTGGAGAATTATGGTGGGGAGCAGAATTTTGCTGCAGGACATCCACGGTCAGAGGCTTCATTAATACCAGGAACTCAAGGAAATCAATTCCTGCACCAGCTTCTTCCTCCCCTCTGGAAAATGCAGGAATAAAACTAATAAACTTTGCTGGGGGGGTTGTTAAAAGAGGCTTGGAGTCTTTTTTTTGCACCTGGTGCTGGGTTTGTATTTCCTCTGAAAAGAGATTTTCTCCTAAATTAGGAGATGGGACCCTCTGGCTTCATCACCCTTTGGGATGAGCTTCCAGCTGCAGGAATCACAGCTCACCCTGAGTTGTGTCCAGTGAGGAACAGGAAGGTGGATGTCCCCAGGAATGATGTCCCAGGTGGGAATGAGGGAGGCAGGCAATGCCCAGATGGGACAGGAGCAGGGGGATGGCACTTGCAAGGAGGATCCCCACAACTCTGGGACAACACAAACCCCTTCCCTCAGACCCTTCCTCAGCTTAAAGCAACCTACAGGCTGGAGGAAAAGAAAAAAAGTTGGGGCAACTTTTACAGCAGTAAAAAAGTTGGGAGAAAGAATGTGAAGCTTGAAGAAACAACTGAAATCCCATCATTTATCCCCAGTGGTCAGTGGCACAGATAACATTTTTCAAAGTGTAATTGCAGTCAATTGTACTTTCCCCCCAGTGCCCGTCAGCTCATCTTGGCTGGGGTGATAAATGTTGGCTTTTAAGCAAGAATGGATTGATTATTAATAGCTTAGATACCAGTTACAGGAACTGCAATAAAACTAGATTTTAATTTCCATCTCTATTAAGGAATCTCATGTTTCATTCAATGTAGAGAGAAAATAGGGGTTTTTGTGAAGATATTAGATTTACTGCCACTATAAAAGATCATTGATGGACCTAAGTCTGGGTTGTATTTGACTGATTTTTCAACAAAAAAAGCTTGGTGGGAATCTGAGTCTCCCTGTGCCTGGTCCTGAATCTCCCCAGCACCAGTGAGCAGAGGATTTCATGGAATCATAGAATTCCAGAAGGGTTTGGGTTGGAAGGGACCTTGAAGATCATCCAGTTCTATCCCCTGCCATGGGCAGGGACACCTCCCATTATCCCAGGTTGCTCCAGCCTGGCCTTGGACACTTCCAGGGATGGGACAGCCATAGTTTCTCTGGGCAATTCCCAAAATCCCAGCAGAAAATCACTCAGTCAGGGTAGGGGTGTTTTGGCTCTGATTTGTGTCTAAATCAGGAGCAAAAGCATAAAAGCTGCCTTGACTGAAGAACATAGTTGTGCATTTTAATCTCTTATAACTTACTTTTATGATGTAATTCTGAATTATGTTATTGCATTTGTATTTAGAGAGCACACCAGATGGTGCAAGCAGTAACACTTTAAATTAGGGTTTCCCAAATACACATTAAATTTGGATTTAATAAGACAGTTATCACATGGGAATTAAATACCAATTGATTATTTAGAAGATATCACAGCTCAGCAAAGTGTGCAGCTCTCACACTGCAGCTGGAGCAGGGAAAGGGCACCTGGAGGGAGCAACCAGGGGTCCTGCCCTGGCTCCTGCCAGGCATTGCTGGGCCCCCTGGCTCTTTGGCAGGTTGTTGGGGACACCTTTGGCAGTGGAGGGTGGGCACACAGGGAGGGACACTGCCACCCTCCCCTCTGCCAGGGGGTCAGCATCACCCCTGGGTGCAGAAAATCACACTGCTGAAGGTGTGAAGGTGCCCTGGAGGCACCTGCAGCCACAAAAAGCCATTTACAGCCCCTTTGCCTGTGCCAGCTGTGCCCAGGGGCTGCAGTTCTGCACCCACACTGAGCCCTCCAGAGGGTCCTGGGGACATGGGACAGCTCTGCCTGGGGGTATCCCAGCACAAGGACATCCATCCCTGTCTCCATGTCCCTGCCCAGGCAGCTCCATTCCATGAGAACATTTAAGATCCTTTGCAGCCACCGTTTTATGTTTTTTTATTATTATTATTATTCTGAACTGCAATATGCTGCTCATAGACTCCGGGTAATTTACTTTTCTAATCAAATTGATTTCCATTCAAATGAATTCTCTTGTCCATCTCCATTCCAGTAATGTTATTTTAAGCATAAGCTGTGTCTTGGTACAAATGTCTAATCAAACGGGGAGATGCAGAGGGCACCGTGGTGTGTTATGGTGAATCACACAGAAGTGAAATTATAGATGCTTTTAGATGCAATAATTTATGTATTGTAACTTCTGGTGAGGCCTGGTGAGTGAGATTACATTCCCCTCCTGGATTTATCTGTCCTCTTGGTTTGTGGCTTGGCATTTCTTCCTTTTTCCCCCCCTTTTTGTCCTTTCATTGAATTAGACTGATCTAATTCCTCCTGCAAAATGAGCAGAGCTCCAAGGGAGTGAGGGTTTGGGTGAGGGCTGCTGGTCCTGTGGGCCCCAAACCCAGCAAGGACCAGACCCAGCACTGGAAATTTGGGGTCCCACTCTGCCCCCAGCCCTGCTCCCATCCCCAGGGCCAAAAATGAAGTTCCTGGCTCCCTTGGCTGCCCTCCTGCAACCCAACCCCTCGTTGCCTCCACGCCTGTGGCACCTTCCCTGTGTGAATGTCTTAATTGTCACCGTGCCACCGTCACTGCTGATGGCTGTCACCATCCCAGCACAACCCCAGGGAAGTGACCACCCGTGCCCTGCACTCCAACCCACTCCTGCCACTCCCCACCACCCCTTGCCTTCCCCAGGGATGTTCCCATCCACCAAACTCCCACTCTGACCCCCCTCACCACCCCTTCCCAAAACCCAGGGCAACATCGATGACATGTCACGCTCCAACCCAGCCCTGCCATCGGACACTTCCCCCTGTGGCATTACCACTACTGTCACCCTTCAGCCACCCTACAACCACCCTACAACACCCCCCAAAGCCCCCCCTGCAGCCCTGCTGGAGCTCATGGATGTGCTGGTGGCACAGGGAATCCAGTGCTGGGAATGATGCGCTTCCTACTCTTCACCCTGTACTTGTATTTTCTGCCCTGCACGATCCATCTGAGCTGTCTCCAGTGCTGGAATGCTGCTCCACACCCCATTCCAGGCTGGCTGGGAGCAGAGGATGTGGATAAATAAGAGCAGCAGTGAAGGGCTGTGGAGCTGCCGGGGTGGGAGCACATGTGATTTATGGCATCTGCCCCCCGGGCCTCGCTGGCATCAATCCCACCCCTCATCCACATGGAGGGAAGCAGGAGGGGGAGTGGTGGCACCTCTGGCACCCTCCTGCTATTCCCTGCCTTTGGGAAAGGGGGATGAGCAGGATGGATCCAGCTGCCCAGGTGCAGCTCTTGCTCCCTCTTCTTTGGCTGAGGGTGGGAACAGTGTCAGGCTCCCACAGGAGCTCCGTGCTGATATCCCGGAGTCTGGAGCCTCCTGGCTCTCCATTGGCATTCCCAGGCTGCAAGGGCAAGGACCAACAGCTTCTGCAGTGGCCAACATCTGTAATGACCAACATCTGCAATGGCCAACAACTTCTGCAATGGCCAACATCTGCATTTTCAGCCACCCTACAAGACCAACGACATCTGCACTGACCAACACATTTTGCACCAGCCAACTCCTGCCCAGGGCCGTGGTGCTCCCTGGCCCTACTGGACACAGTCCTGTCCATCTGCCTTCCAGAACTTTCCCCATCCAGAGATCACATTTCGGGTCCTTCCAGGCACTGGGAACAAGTTCCTGCCCCTTTTGGCTCAGACAAGGCTGGGTGCTCACCTCCTCCACTGCAGCAGATGATGAGCCCCCTTTGCCCTCCCGGGGTGGTGCATCACCAGGAGCTGGTGCAGAGAACTGCTGGAAAAGAGAAACTGCATAAAAATCAAAAAAGCAGCCTAAATCTGCAGCCCAGAGACAACTGCAGCAAGTGAAACTTGCCACTCAGTTCGGGCTGTTTTTCCTGGAGGAGGGAGCCCCTGGGCACTGTGAGAGACAGGGATGTATTTCCTCCCCAGCCACACAGGGTGCTGTCCCTGCTGTCCCCAGGCTGGTGCTCCCTGACCCCAGCACCTCCCTGGCTGTCCCCAGGGTGGGGACAACCTGCACCTCTAACACCAAAGCACATGGGTGGAAGAGAAGGGCCAAATTCAGACAGTCTGAGCAGGAGCATTACTCCAACCCCCCTCCCTGTGGAGCAGATCCCAAAAAAATTAAGCCAGGCCAAGCCTTAGAAATACATCAACAACCAACCCTGGGGCAGAGCACACCCATGGGTGGTGCCCCCATCACCTCTCACCTGGAGGGCACTGCCAAAATCACAACCACCTGTTTTATAACAACAGCAATAAACCCAATAACATTAATGCAATAAATAAACCCTTTCCCATCCACCCATTCCCCTTGTGCTGCCACAATCCCAGGGCCCATAAGGCGTGAGCCAACCCCCCCCACACACACTTTCCCTCAGCACATTTCTCCAGCAACGCCGTTGACTTGGTTAAATAACTCATTTATCTTTTTATACTCTCTGCAGATCATAATACACCCACTCTGACAATACCACACACCAAAGACCTAATTTTAGCGCTGGTGTTTAGAAGTAATCAGTTTGAAATATTGGAGCAGGCGTAAGATGGGCTGTTTTCTTTTTTTTTCCCCCCTTCCCCTGAAATCCTGACGTTTGCAAGAAAGCTGCTCATAAGGAAAATTCTGATTCTAACAACTCATTTAGAATAAATCAGTTTGAAATGGTTTATATAACGCGGCGGAATGTGCTGCACGCGAGCATCCAAGTTTCTGTGTTTTTCCTTTCAGAGAGATGAGATTAAAATGAAAGCCCAAATGCAAGTGGTTTTTGGGCACTTCTGTTTTGCTAAGCAGAGGAAATGTGGCTTCTCAGCAATTTTATGGCCAATTGGGTTGAGGGGGAAAAAAAAGGCAAATATTGCAGAGAGCAGAATTAGACCCTCAGAGCTGCGACACCCCTGGCTGGGGGTCCTTGGTGCTCTGCTCCTGCTTTGAAACCCTTTTCCCCACTCCCCATCCCAAATCCAACCCTCACAGCTCCATCCCTGGGCAGAGTCTGACCAGGAGCTCGGATTCCTGGTGTTCCAGAGCCTTTCCCTGGGAGCAGGGATGGCACCGTGGCCACCAATGCTGCATCTCATGGGGCATCTTCACCCTGTGCCCACTGAGACCTGGCAAACTCATCACACGGGTTCAGGAGCCACCCTGCAGGGTTTTGGGGGGCTGGGGAATGATGGAGAGGCTGGAAGCTCCCAGTGGAGCAGGGAAGTGGCAGTTTGGGCTGATGGTGCATCCTCCTGCCTCAGCCCCTCTCTGGTAAAATACCTGAGTGATGATTAGGGGGCTGCAAAGTCAATTTTAAATAAGGATAATAGTAATAAAAATAGTAATAAATATTATTTTTTATAAGGAGTAAGTGTATGGTGTGTCCAGGAAAAAATCCCAAAGATGCCCAAACCACATCAGGGGAGGTGGGAGAAAACCCCAGACAGTGCAAGGGACTCCAAACCCCCCAGATTTGGGCAAAACTCTTTAATTGTGCAAGTTTGGGGGTTGTTTCATACCTCAAATTGGAGCCTGCACCCTCAGAGCCCCTTCAGCACCTATTACCAACCCCTCCTGTTCCCCACCCGCCACCCAAAAAGACAGAAAGCAGAACAAAGAAAACGTTTTAATTGTAATTTACTTTATTATTTTGTAAATGTGAATTTTACAAAGCGTTTTACAATTAATGATCACATTGGGTTGGTGGTTTTTTTTTTGTTGTTTTCTTTTTTTTAAATGGATTTTTCATCATATGAAAACAGCTATGAGCACAGTTCCACCTCGGGGGGTCTTCATCTTTTCTCTCTTTTTTTTTTGAGTTATTGATATATCGTGTCAGCCATGGCTACAAAATAACAGTCTGAACTATACAGAGTAAGAGCACATAAATACTAGTGAATAATGCACGATAAAAAACAAAATAAAATAAAAATAAAAAAAAGAAGCTAGCATCGTTCGTGGCTGAGACAGTTGAGGAACATAATTCAGTGGTACTGTGAGATTTCCTTACAGCACAGAAAGGATTTTTAACAGTCATGAATTACAGTACTACTTAATACCCTATGAAGACGCTTTAAAAACAACCTTGTACTTTAAGTCCTTTTTTTTCCCCAAACATTCTGTCCAAAGGATTAATGTTCTATTTGAATCAAGTGCCATCCAAATGTTCAAGTCAAAAATATTTATACATTTATACTCAGTTGCTTTTTTTTTTTTAATTCATTAATTATTTTTAACTATTTTTTTTTTTAATTCTTGTCTGCTAAAAATAGTATTGCAAGTTTTGGCTTTTTTTTTACCTCGACATAAAAATCACGATTATTTTTTTTAATTATTATTTTATTAGCTTTTCTGTGTGTGCAAAACGCTTCAACAGTGGAAGAAACTCATGGGAGGGGTTGAGGGGTTTCCAATGGGATGAGCTCGACTCCGGACCCCCCCACGGGGGAGTGGGGCCAGGGGTCCCACTCGCCCCCTCCCTCCAGCCCCACTCGGGGCTCCCTTCTCCCAGCACGATGATTCGGAGAGCAGGAACACTTGGAACAGCAGTTGAATCCCGGGATGGCCGCGGATGGCGATGGGATGCTGGGTTTTCTGACAACCAGGGAGGCACCCGGGGCTCATCCCGGTGTCCCACGGGTCCTTCTCCACTCGCAGCGAGCGATTTCCAGAAAAAAACCAAGGGATGTGAGCACAACCCGGTGGCCAAGGAAGGGCTGGAGCACTGCGGGATGTTCCGCTCCCCCCAAACACCAGCGAAGCCGGGGGCGATTCCAGTTTTTGGGGATGGACCCCTGGCAGCCCCATCCTCAGCTCCCCATCCATCCTGCGGGAATTCCGAGAGGGAAACCAAAAGAAAGGAGCCACGGACGCGGCTCCCACGTGCTGCCGGCGACATCCCTCCTCCCGAGCCGCATCCACGGGGTGGGAATGTCACCTTCCCGTGGGACACGGGGGGGGTCGGGGTCATGCAGCCCCTCGGCAAAGCGGCAGCGCGGGGAGGGGGTTAATTAGCGCTAATGAGGAGGAGAGGAGCTGGTCCTACGCTGTGGCAGCTGCAGGAATTGGGTGCTTACACTCTGCGCTCTTTAAAGGTGCTTGGTATAACTTTAGATATATAATATACAGGTAATATTGCTAATAGTCAAGCATAAGAATAAAGGTGCAGACATACCATAAATACTGATGCTCTGATTTTTACACTGTCAGACCTAGATGAATGCAGTTTCCTATTCACATTATAAAGCAGCCCCAAAGTCTAGAATTTAAAATAGTGTCGTAAACAAAGAGGAGGAAGGAGTCGGTTATGATCTGATCTTCTTAATCTGTTTTCCTTGGAAAAAAAATGATCAAAAAATTCTAAGGCACTCAGGAAAGCCGCATACAATCGATGGACTGCTCTGTTCTCACCTTACATTCAGTGTTTTAAAGGGGTTATCTTTTTTTTTTTGCTTTTTTTGTTGTTTTTTTTCTCGGAAGAATACAATCATCACCATATAACATTTTCAAACATATCATTAATCCTCCACACACAGGAAACATTAGTGCAAAATGCTTGCCCTCATCTACCAGATAAGGAAAAACCCAACGCCCTTCACATTTTAGAAGTTTGCCTTCCTAATAATAATAATAATAATTAATAAAACAAACCCAAATAAAAAAAAAAAAAAGGAAAGGAAAAAAAAAAAAAGAAAGAAAAAAACCCCCAAATATACAGGAAGTTGTGCTAGGTATAAAAATATATATTTTCACTGTGCAACTTGACTCTCTCCAGACTCTCTGTCCTAAGCCATTCAAGTACTTTGCTGCTGCCCCCCCGGCCCTGCTGGCTGTCTGGGAACAGGTTTGGTCCAGAATTAATCCCTACAGCCAAGTGCAGCCCCTGGTTGGGGGGCTCAGCCTGCTCCCCACCCCCAGCAAGTGCCAAAAAGGAGGAGGAATCCTTTGCAATCTCTTTTCTCTCTCTATTTATATATATATATGCACACAGACACACACACAGAAGGGACGACTTTTGATCTCCGACACCCAGATCCGCTCCCAGCTTGCCTCAAACTTCTGGGAACCCCAAACTTTGGGGGATCAGGAGGGTTCTCAGCCAAAGCTGACCCCCTGAGCCCCAAGCTGCCCTCCAGCAGCTGCTCCTGGGGGCACGGGGACACCCCCAGGGACGAGGAGCTGGACTGCTCTGTGTCCCCAGGGATGGCTGGGGACAAAGCCCACCCCGAGCTCAGCCCTGTGGTCCCCGGTTTTGTTTAGTGACGTGGGTAAAGTGCAAATAGAGCCTCTGGCTGTGCTCATTCCCACTCTTCCAAAGCATCCCGTGCCTCTCCACCAGCATCAGCCTCCCCAACACCTGGTCTGGGGTGTCCCAGTCCCCCCACAAAGCTGTGCCAAAACCCAAGAGTTGTGCAAGACATGGGGCAGGACCCCCCCATCACTGATTTTCTGTGTCAGGAGCAGTGGCACAGGCTGGGCAGCCTCGTTACTACGATGCAAAAAACTGCTTCAAGTATCAAAGAAAACAAAACAAATGGCCAAAAGTTGGGTTATCCTCTCCCCGCTCCCCCTTTCCCAATGGAAATACAAAGAAGGAAGAAAACCCTGAGCAAAGCGCTGTCTGGATTCGGGAACCAAAGCAGGGGGAAAAAGAGAAGCACAGCCACAGCAGCCAAAAAGTGACTCTTTGTGCACCTTGTTCCTAGTCCCAAATGTGTTAAAGAACAAGCTGCAAACGTCATTAAAGCAGGTAGTTAAGTCACAGTAAAAATAATCATAATTAAAAAAGGAAAGAAAATAGAAAACGCCAAATTTGGCTTTCATGTCACTGTCCCCTTAGGGACACCCCGGCCTTGGCACCCCAGGGTCCCCCAGCCCAGTGGGTGAAACCACAGTGTCCCACTGGAGCCGGGTCTGTGGAACAGATTCCTGTCACTTTGGGGTTTGGAAGGATGAGGGGCAGAGCTGGTACCTGCTGCCCATCAACCTTCAGGGACACCCACAGGTCCCATCCCAGAGCCACCAAAGCCACCACAGCCTGGGGACATCAGCCTGCAACAACAAACATAAAGACAAAGAACTCCACATTGGGTTTTCCCAGGAAGGGGCTGTCGGAGGGTGAGCAAAGTGCTTCCTCCTCCCCAAAACCTCTTCACAGAAGGGCACGAAGCTAATTTTTATTATTTTCTTTTTAAATTTCTGCATCCAATACACTGCAAATTATTAAAAAGCAGGAGCCCGGTTGGCCTGGGGAGGAGGGAGGGGGCAGAGGGCGAGCCCCGCACACCGTGCGCTGCCTCCGGTGCAGATGCCGCCCTTCAGAGCAAGAACAATGTGCTTCCCAAGCTCCGATTCCTCCCTAAATCCCTTCCCGGCGGATATTCCCCCCTCGCAGGAGGGGTGCAGCACCCTGGGGTGCAGCGGGGTGACGCGAAGGAGCAAACACGGGGAAGCAAAGGAGAAGGAGTGGCTGGGAGGGAGGGAGGGAGGGAAAGAGGGAGGAACCAAACCCAAACCCAGCCGGATTGGGAAAAACCCCGACAACAACCACACCGACGGCCAGGCTCTCCACCTGCATCCCACGCAGTCCTCCCGACACAAGCCTGAACTCCCGCGGATCCATCCCTGCTCCCGGGAGCTGCATAAAACTCCCCGGGACAAGAGCCCCGCAGCCCCGGGGCTCCCTCCAACACCCGATTTCCCCCACCCTGTCCCACTTGGCTCGAGCCTTTCCAGAGACAAACACGGCCAGTCACAGCACCTGCACCAGAACACACCTCGCTTTCCTGTTCAGTGACAAAACTTTCCTTAGAGGACAAGGTTAACGATGGCTTTACTTCTGAGCTGAGTGATGGATGGGGTGATGACGGGGTGGTGGTGGGTGGGGGGTGGCTAGCTTTTCTCCTCCCCTTCTCGAAACGAAACAAAAAAAAAAAAAAAAAGGAAAGGAAAGGAAAGGAAAAAACAAAAAGAAAAAGCTACAATCTTATAGACTAACCTCAGGAATATCAAAAAAGGAGCCCGATATTTTTTTAAGTAGGTCGCCACAGACCTAGTCGTTTACAGTATAACGAATGCGATTATTTCCTTCATAAATTTTAAATACAAGCAGAATAAAAATCACATTTTTTTCAGGCAACAGTAGCAGTTCAGTAGGTAAGTGGCTTGATCACATTTTTTTTTGTTTTGTATTAGTAATGCATGCAAGCAGCTTTAGTATTACAGATCCCTTATAGGTCATGAAATGTTTGCTCTCTTTATAAAGTCCCTCCGTAAGTACCATCTTGTCTTCTCACGGGAGTCTCGGGCCGGCTGGAGGAGCCCGACCCTTGTTCAAAAGGTTGTGGAGTGCTTTGGGTATCCGATGCCATGGCATCTGTGGCAGCTGCCTCCTGTATCACAGAGCCAGCCCCCTCAGCATCCTCGCTCTGTTCGAAGGACTGGTTGGATCCGTTGCTCAGCTCTACATTCACCGTGTTAGTTCTCAAGGCTACTATAGTTCCCGAATCGCTCCTCCTTTCTGCATAGATTCGCTGCTCAAAGACCTGAGCAGTGTTGGGCTGGAATTCGGCCTCCAGGGGGCCAGTGTTTGTGGTGGAGCCCATGACGGTGCGGTACATCTCCATCCCCTCCGGCAGCATGGATTTGATCTTGGGCAGCCAGCGCTTGCGGACGCGGCGGGCGTTGGTGCACATGTCGGCCGCGATCACGTTCATCTCGCTCTCCTTAAAGCTCGGGGCAAAATTCTGACAATACACTGCAAAGACAGGGATACACAGAGCTGAGGGTTCACAGGAACCAGTGGCACAAAGGGGGGGGCTCGGCCTCCACGGCGTGGGGAGCGGAGGTTCATCCCCGGACCAGAGCTGGCCCAGGAGACACTTAGGGACAAGGCTGGAGGCAGAGATAAGCAAGAAGGGATGAAAGCTGAAGGAATAAACACCCCAAGTGGCAGGGGAAGGGGTTGGTAAAAGGACAAACCCCAGAGGTACCAGGTTGTGGGGGATCAGCTCCAGCCAAAGCAGAGATGGACACAGGAGAGGTCACACAAACTCCTCAGCAGCAGCTCCATCAGTGGCTCTCAAGGCCACGGTGCTGCAGGCACAGCAGAGGGGCTGGGAAATGTTGGAGCTGAGGGGGACACACAAAGGATTGTCCTCTGCTTGTCCCTTCCCTCAGGCTACTCCTGCATCCAACATCAAAAACCCCTCACTGGCACATCCAGTGGGACCCAGAAGGAGCCCTGCAACCCTCACTCTGCTCCTTCACACGAGCCAAGCACCTGATGTTATGGAGCAACATCCAAGGAACTGCCATGGGGAATAATTCTGAACCAAAGCTTGTGTGCAGAGTGAAATCCAGGCAGGGGGAAGCCATCCCATGTCCTGACACAGGACACGATGCCTTCCCAGCCTCAGGAAGGACCAGGACTGGAAGGTCCAGATCCAGCTCTCCAGGGTGAAGCTGCTAAGAAGGAGCTGATTCCAACATGTTCAATCACATCATTGAACATCTGCCACCTCATCTCTTTTTTCCAAGTGCCCCAGATCCCCAAGGGTGGCTGAAAGACCTCTGGAGCTCAGCAGCACAGAAACAACTAGGGAGGGGAAAGATTTCTCTTCCAAATCTTAAAAAATATATTTAAAAAATTGCTTAGAGCTTAGTTTTCCTGCAGAGTCATATTTACATAAATATTCACTCTCCAGCATCCAGCCAGGGTGAGAGAACACTTTGATTTCCACTGTGTGCCAAGCCCATGGTAAACAGGTTTTCTGCACCTCTCAGGGTTTCCTACAACATCCAGCTTCCCACTCCCCAGCACCTCCAGTTACTTGCAGCAGGGCTCTCATTTTATGTACATTTTTAACAAATAAGTTTACAAAATATATTTAAGGAAATAGGCCAAGTAACAGCAGCTGATGGAGAGCACATCCCACCAAGCAGTGCTGAAGCAGCTCAGGGTTTCCCTGGTTCCTGGGGGCCCATTGATTGCTGAAGAACAACAGCTTTAAACGTTTCCAAACCCACAAGTTAAATACCCTTTTTAGAGCACCTGTCAATAAATTAATTAACTGCAAAATGAGTGCTTTAAAATAGAGCAAACCTGTCCAGTAGCAAAAATGTTTCATATCAAGATACCGCCAAAACCCACCAAAAATTAACTTTAGCCCCCCTCCAAAATTACAGATTCATGGAATGGTTTGGGTTGGAAGAGACCTTAAAGATCACCTGATTCCACCCCCTGCAATGGGCAGGGACACCTTCCACTATCCAGTTTGTTCCAAGCCCCATCCAACCTGGATCAGGGATGGGGCAGCCACAGCTTCTCTGGGCAACCAAAAAAATGATGCCAACTAAAAAATAAATTAATTTTCTTACAACCTGATTTGACCATTATTACAGAAGAGAGATGGCATTCCCTGCTCAGGTCTGGACTCTGCCCTTGGCACACTGGCCCAACCAAGCAGTAGTAAATGTCTCTCCTTACATTTGACTGCATTGAGGACCCTGCTGTCCAAGGGTTTCCTGCTGGGATCGCTCGTGGAGGACCGGATTCCAGTTCCACAGCTGTTGGCAAGTGTGTTCCTGTGGGAAAGGCAAAGGAAGATCCTTAAATCCAGGGGACAACCACTGGATTCAGGTGCTGACGGAGGGATCGCCACGTTACGTGATTTAAAGGAAAGGAACTGGAAAACTTGGTGCACAGAAATGGAAAATAAGTTCAAGCATCATGAAGACAAAGCACAGAACTGAGTGCAGCACATGCAGAGGATGGAGCAGTTAAACCCCCAGGAAATGACTGGAATGGATCCCCTGGGAGAGCCCAGGGAGCAGCAGGACCAGGACGTACCGATCGAAGAAGGTGGCCAGGAGTCGCCTCAGCAGGACCTTGTGTTTGACACCAGCACATAAATGGCAATTCATCAGCTGCCCCCGGGTGATGTAAACACCTGAGCCTGCCAGGGGACAGGGAAAATCCACAATTAAACCCTTTCCATGCCCACAGAGCCACCTCGGAGTCCCCCTGACTCAGGTTGCCCACGTGCTGCTGTGGGAGCCCAACCAGGCCAGCAGGATTTGTGGAAAAGCCCAGCAGGGTCTTGGCAAGTGCAAGGATGTAATAACTCCTCATTTTATCTGCACAGAAAGGAAGTCTATGGAAATCAAATGAAAGGACTCTTATTTTCTCACCAACACACACAGTGCAAGGCTTTATACTGTGATTTTATACGTACAGATTGGATTATTTATTCTTTCTGAAGGGAGAAAACCCCAATCCATCTGACCTTTTCTTTTTTCCAGTGAAAGATTGTAGCTAGAAATGAAAGAAAAACCCCATTTAGCACAGAAGAGGTACTTGGTTGCAGATCTAACCCCTTCCAGAGCCCCAGCCTATCACCTCTTGATACCTCTGGTGAGCAGGGAATTTTCCTTTTAATGCACAGGAACTGCTGACTTTGAACACAGTGTCTTTAAGGATGTTTTCTGGAAGAAAAAGGACCCTCTGCAAAGCAGCTGGACACATCCAGGGCTCTGGCAGAGCTTTACAGCAGGTTTTGTATCAAACTCTTTGACTCTACACACAGACAAACCACTCCTGCCTCAGCATCAGCTTCCAGGGAGACATTACCTGATTTTTCAAGCATTCTGTTACATGAGAGGGCTTTGGTATTTGCTTTTAATTAAGATTAAGTAATGGGTCATATCTGGATCTAGAACACACTCTGTTCTCAAGATATAAAGCCACTCTACCAGAGAAATAAAATCACCTCCTGGATTTCCAGGAAAGGTGATTGTCCCTGACCTCCTGGATGGAGCCAGAGTTGCAGAGCCTGAGCTTAACCCCCTGCACCTTCCCTGCCACACACAGGCCACTGGTCCTGCCCCAGGATCCAGCAACACCCTGGATCAGCCATCCCACTCTTCACCATCTTCCATATTTTTATATGGATGATATTTTATATACATTACAATTATATTATATATNATATATTATATATTTTATATTTTTCAGGTAGTCCTGTGAGGAGCAGGGAGTTGGACACAATGATCCTTAAGGGTCACCTCCAACTCAAGATATTCTGTGATTCCATGTGAGTATTCCCCACGTATCTCCAACACATTCCCTTCCATGCACAGCCTCTGTCCCTCAGACATGCTGGGATGACTCCAAGCCTTGTTGAAGACCCTCTCAGAGAGAACTGCTCAAGTTTGCAGAGTAAACCATGGCATGAAAAATCAGAGACAAAAAGAAAACATTCCCAACGGAGAGTTGAGGAAAAGTTTCACAGCAGGAGCTTCCCTCTCCCCTCCTCCAGGTCTCCCCAGGTTTGAGCCAAGAATTAGCTGCTTTTATTTTGTGTTTTAAGAGATAAGGCATCACAGTGAACACCAGGCACCACTGAGGGGAACTTCACTTTAATAAATGATAAATAACCGAGGCAGCCACTATCGGTTAGTGATATTAATCTACTTTTCTTTCCAGATTGAAAAATGTAAATCAAGCAGAGCTGCCTCAAGCCAATTTGCAGCTCTCACTGTGAAAATAACCTGCACCACTTGATGGTTTTAAGAAATCTCACATAAAATGTAAATGGGTACAAAATGAATATTCCAAATACAAAAGAAATACTTGTGGTTGAGCCTTCCATCAAAGTCCCCTCCTCCACCAGCTGGAAGCCTTTCTGGGCAACCCCTGAAATCCTGATTCTTTCTACAGACTGAAAATAAAATCATGCTGCTCACCAAGAGATAAATGACCAGAAAGGCAGAACAACTGATTTGGATTGATTGTGCTGCCACATGTCCTTTTTGTACCAAGGGCTTTACAGGTATTGTATCAGCTCTACACCCCCAGTGTCATCAAAAGCTAAACAGCACCAACTTCCACATCACACTGGCCATAAATCCTCTATAGAGAAAGAACAAATTCTCCCAATATCCTAAATTCCCCCCCCAAAAATGAAAATAAATATAGAAGAAAAGACTCAACTCAATTCCTTCTCTTCCTTCCTGCTGCAGCGTTTGGTCATTTAGTAAATTCTTACAGAAACTCTTCCAGGTTTTCCAAAGCTTGTTCACTGACACAAATTTTATCTCCTTTGCTTTGTAAATCTTGTAATGTGATAATTTTTTTGGGGGGAGGGGGGTTTGCTGGGTTTTTAGATCTAAATGAAAACACACTCACACCACAGCTCACACCGAGCGGGAAGAACACAAGCCACAGAATTCAATTAAAATGCTAAATTAACTCAATTGAATAAATCCTGTTAATGACACATTTTTTTTTCTATCAGCAAATTAAAGGAAACTCAGAACTTTTAAAAAGATGATTGGTGATGAGTAACTGCAGAAAGGCACGGCAAGGGCACACAAAATGCACGACTGCAGCAAGATGGAGAACACAATTCCAGCAGGAAAACAGTGATCCCCAGGTGCTCCCAAGCCAAAAAAAAACAGTTATCCCTCATTACCTGCAACGAGCTCAAGTTTTTCTCCAGGATCTCCCTCTGAATAGAGTTTTGGGTGGCAACGGTATCCGATCTGGCTGATAAGACTGGCTGGGAGAGCAACGAGATCCCGTCGGATGAGGACACAGGAACGGTTCTCCAGTGGGATCTGCTCTGGCTTCTCTTGAGCAACTTCAAAATGGAAAGGGGAAAAACCATTAAAAGAAGTTATTATGCAGGCCCAACACTCCCAGAAGGTCAGGCTTTGAGTTTTCCAGGTGGCACTTGGCATTATTCCTCCCTCCAGATGTACGAGCGCTCGCTCGGCCGCGGGGCAGGTGCCACCTGAAAAGCATGGAAAAATCCCCTGGTTCTCCCCAGCCATCCAGCACAGCAGTCTGGGCTTCTGCAAGAGGGATTCTTAGACATTAATTATGCTTTAACTTTGCCTAAGTTAATCATTGAGGAAAATGGGCAGCTCTGCACAGCTGGCATCGCTCTGCAGGAGCAGCACATGGAGCTGCTTCCCAAACATTCCCACAGGAATGTCAGGTTCTTCACCAGGGGGTTCTAAAACAGGCAGTAAATTGCCCCAGTTTATAAACAGCTGCATCAGCACCAGAATTATTTCCCTTGATGGGTTTTTCTCCAGCTGAAGTCGAAGTCCAGACCCTGCAGACACCCCAAGAAAGGTCACCTCCCTCCAAAGCACCTTCTCTTCCTCTGCCTTCTCCACACCAACATTTCCTCTCAACAAGAGAAAATCCAACCAAGAAGCCAAAAATATATTAGTAAGATGTGGCTTCAAAACCAAAGGACTGGATGTTCCCAGCTTGCCCCAACATTCCATCCCCAGAACTCCCCACTGCCCAGTAACATGGAAAAGCTGGAAGTACTGAACTGTCCCTACCAGCTCCCCAAGTTTGTGGGTACACAGAAAATCTGTTTCTAAATCACATTTACAAGTCCACAGGATTGCTTAAAATGACAATTTTTGAAAGCAAAACAGGGCTGGCTGGGTGCACACAGCAGTCCCAGAGCTGAATTACAGCTCAGCTCTAAAATGATCCCCCTTTTTTCCCCCTAAACTGTTCAATAACATGGCAAGTGCCACATACAACATCAAACCCAACTCTGTGCTTCAGTATCTGTGAACACACAGAGAGCTCAAAACCCTCAGCAAGGAACACAAAATGTCTCCTGCTCCAAAGGTGTCTTTCTCTGCAATTATTTCAGAATTCTGGGGGCCACTTTTCCTCTCAGTAGATAAAATAACAAGTTTTGCAGACCTGTTGCTGCAGTAACCAGGGGTGATGGCTCTGGGACAATGGGAGCAGTGTTCTAAGTAGGACATGCCCTGGGCTGTGCCTGTGGCATCCTATCCAGGCACAGGGCTGGGAGCATCCCACCCTCAGGGCTCCCTCCTTCCCTAAAAAGCTGGAATAGCAGCCCTTTGCTCATGGGCAGCTTTTCCTTCAGAGATTAAGGACCAACAATTCAAGGGATTTTTTTAAACCAACCTCTTGCCATCACAGCCCCCTTGACAGACAGAGCTTTTCCCAGCTGCAGTAATTCCCTGTTTTAACAGCATTCCCAAACACCCACATCCAAGATCCTGTTGGGGGTCAACTTCTGCTCACATCGAGGGGGGATCTCAAAAACCCCCTTTTGAGACATTCAAAGAGTGATAAGCAGATTATAGGCAATTAAATATTAGTGTTTTCCAGCTTAAAAAAATCTAAATTAAAGGAGTGGTGGGTATGGAGGAACCAGCACCCAAGGAAGTCCTGCTCTGCTGTCCTTCCAGGGGCTTTTGGCTCTGGAAAGCAGCAGGAATGGAAATCCCAGTCAGCTCCCTCCTCTGCAGGCCACACACAGGCTGAACTAAATGGTAAAATTATACTTAAAACCCTTATAAACTGTATATATATGACCTACACAGCCCCCCTGAGCAAAACAGTCTGCCCAAGGTGTGTAAAATTGCACTTTTAACACTTAATTTTCACTTTAACCAACTATTGAGGTCAAAAGTGCTCACAAATGCATCACCACCTGAAAACCAGCAGATGTGAAGCTGCTGAAAGGGAAGCTCAGACCCACATGGCCCCTCAGAAGGTTTTTTTTAGAGGCCTCCTGGTATTTTTTAAGTGGTGTAAAGGCTGTGAGTCTCGAGGGAAAGGAGTTGCAATCAATAACCCAAATGAGACAGAGTTCAGAGCAGCCTGTGACCCAACACTGCTGTGATGGCAAGAGGTGACACCTCAGCCTTGAACCCTCCTCCCTTTTTCATCAAGACTCTTCCTCAAGACTGGTGTCCCTGAAGAAATTAAACACCTCCAACCTCCAAATAGCCAATAAAACCCCCAGATTTTGGAGTCAAAGAGATCCTACAGTAGCAATAATGAGCACAAGGAAAAATCTGGATTTGGTGTCAAAGCTGTTTCCTGAAAGAAAAGCAGCTTTTCAGGAAGACAATCCTGCCTGGAAGATCTTTGCTTCTGAAGACATTTCACTTCCTACACAAGGAGAGACAGAAGTTTCTATTTCTTCCTGGGAAATCAAATACTTCATAAGACAAACTTAAATTCAGCTAAAAAAGACCAAGTGTAACTCACCCTACTACTGGATTTTGGTTACATCTGCCCTGCTGACTCGCTGCCTATAAATCTCTTATTAAACTCAGCCGGGAATAATTTTTTGGGGGGTTTTGTTTCCATTCAAGCATTAGCACAAATTCAATGATACCAACCAAAAATGAGCAGAGATTTTGGGCTTTCAGTGCCACCTCAACTGAGCAGATAGCAATCAGTTATGTAAAGGAGCAGGACACAAGAGCCACTCTGGTCCTGTTTCCAAAGAAAGCCAGTCTGTTTGGCCTTTATGCTCTGGAGAACAGGATAGTATTTGCTTCTAATTAATCTGTATCTTCAGAGGGTACCAGCTCCTTTCCTGTGAATGAAAGGGCAAACAATGGGAAGTATTGTTTGATACAGTTTTGTTCCTGACCAAGAAAGGAGCTCCCAGCCAGCACAGAGGGGCAGGAAATCATTACAGAGGAAGCCACGAGAGCTGCCAACCAAACACTGGAATATCTTATTTATTTGGATATATCCTTTCATCCCAAACTTATATGGATGCTGCAGCTGCAACAGGTGGTCCATAATGGGAAATACACATTTTTCTGGGTTTTTTTTAGTTGAAGAAACAGCCTCAAACTAACCCACAGGTCCATGTTAAGCTCTAGGCTAAGGGCACATGTCCAGCTTGTCCCTTGTGCAGTTCAGAGGTCCCTTACATCACCTCTGTGCTGAGCACACGATGGTTTGGTGACACCAGGATGGCTCCACATCCCAGTGAGGTGTTTGGGATCAGAGCTGCAGAGCCCACACTGCTCCTGTTGCTCATCAAGGATGGGCAACGAGCTGCTTGGGTGAGTCCTTGGGCTCTGGCAGCACTGGGAATTATGGACACACACCTGGCATCATTCTCCTTAGTTCCTGACACTCCAAACACCAGGGCTTCAAAATTTTCCCCCAGTTCCCACCAAGTCTGGGTTCTCCTCTTGACCATTCACTGCACATAAACTTCAATATTCTTCTGTGGGTAAGAAGCAACTATTTCTCATTTAGGAATAGAATCTGGAGAAACAGAAAGGTCAGAGTGATGGAGCCTCACCCAAAAGTTAATGTTTAGACAGTCCCAACATGAAAACACAAGTCTCAAGCCCTTGAGAAACCATCTCCACCTGTTCCACCATCAGTCACCACAGATGCAACACACGGAAGATTCTCCCCTGTTCCTTACATGGCAAGAAATCTCTCTTCAAACAGCAACATTTCCCCAACATTTCTATCCCATTAGCCTTCCACTGGCAGTGGGACTACCCCAAAAATAGCATCCCTGCCACGGCATCACCAGCATCTGCTGCATATGTAAACCTGTACCAGAGGACACACGTAGGCACAGATCCATCACACAGTCCCAACAGGCAGAGTTTACATTGTCCAAATATTACATTTATAACACCACACTGGAATGCAGCGATTTGATTTGTGACCTATTTATACAGGGAGGTAATCTGGAATTAGTATAGGAAAAATATTACTGGTTTATAAATACCCCTATCTTGCCTTCGCCTCAGATCTCAGCCAGGAGTGAAACATCTGCCAGCCTAAAATTAAACATCTGTGTTTTACAGGGAGGAAAATGGGACTGGAAGTTTAATGCCAAAAAAGGCCAGAGGCTGTGAGCCCCTGGTGTGGGGCTCATCCTTCCTCCTGAGCCTCCCTCCTTCATCCTGGAGTTGGGATGGGCAGTGCCAGCACAGAGAATCATTTTGGTCAGAAAAGATCTTTAAGATCATCAATTCCAACATTTAAACACCCACCACCCTGTCAACTAAAGCCACACAGCGTGGCTCCCAGCAGCTGGGCTGTTTGAATCCCTCAGCAAAATCCCAAAGTGCTCCAGTGGGGAAGCAGATCACCACTTTATTTCCTAAAAAACCACGAGCTCTTTGCTCCCGAGCATCCCCCTTGTGTGCAGCCCAGTGTCAGACTGGCCACTGCAGGGTGGGCAGGGACAAAGGGGACCTTGCAGGCTCAGGTCACCACTCCTGCAGGCAGATCCAGCTCTTCCATCAGGCTGCAATTCCCTGGCATTGCAGCCGGGATTTACGTCGCTGCAGCGCGTCGTGCCCGAGCTCGGTCAGGATGCTGCAAGGGCTGCATCATTTTGGATTCTGGGCTGTTCCCTGCCCTCCTTCCTTACTGTCAGGAATCAGAGGCCAGGAGAGAAAACTATTCTCTCAGCTAATTACCACAACTATTCTATAATGGCTATTTTAGATGAATTTTTAATGAAGTGTGCTCTTGTCAGTTCAGGATTTCATAACTTTCAAGTCCAGCCTTTTACATTCCAGCCGTTTGCTGCAGAAAGATTTTTCCCTCTCCCCTGCAAACCTGCAGCAGGAGCAGGGGAGGAGGACGGACCCTCACACAACTTCACTTGTGCCTGTCAAAATTAAATTAACTGCATCTGCTAAGCAGGGAGCTGACTGACAACAACGTGCCTCAGTGCAGAAAAACGCCGAGCATCTGCAAGTCCTGCTCAAACCCACTTCAGCTCAGGCCCACGACGCTGTAATTAACAGGGATAAAAATACTTTTGCTTTTGTTTAATATTTTCTGGAGTTGTGCATTCCTCAGATCAGATGCTAGAAACCTCATTAAGTCTCGCTCGTGTCCTCAAGGCCCACATGTTCTCCACAGCCAGACCTACTTATGGAATGAGGAGCCATTTTACCGCAGTGCTCCCGTCCTGCCACGGCCACGGTGACACCGCGGCCACCAAATGTGGCCACGGGGCAGTGGGAGCTGAGCCACCTTTGTCCTACATCCCTCTGCAAGCTGCCACCCTGACTGTCAACACCTAAGCCTGACCTTCCCATCAGCTTGTGTTTAAACTGGGTTTGTCCTTCTATTTAATTGCACTTTTTGCAGGTCCAACACTTGTGTTGATCCTTTACACCAGTGCCACCACTGCAGAAGGGACATCACTGATGTCCTCGTTCCCTCTTCTACCACCTTGGCCAAGGGGATGATGTTTTTTGGTCTCTCTAACCCCAACTACCTGACAGGAGGTTGGAGTAAGGTGGGATCGGCCTCTTCTCCCAGGTAACAAGTGATAGGACAAGAGGAAATGGCCTCAAGTTGTGCCAGGGGAGGTTCAGGTTGGACATCAGGAAGAATTTCTTCACAGAAAGGGGGTCAGGCATTGCCCAGGGAGGTGGTGAAAGTGTCCAAGAAACAACTGTGGCACTCAGTGCTCTGGTCCCATTGCCATGGTGGTGTTTGGTCAAAGGTTGGACTCGATGATCTCGGAGGCCTTTTCCAACCTAAATGATTCTATGATTTGGAGATGTGCCTCTGCTCCAGCTTTGGAGATTCAGAATGGTTCTGACTACAAAAAGTGTGAAGAAAAGTAAATTAAAAAAAACCCAACCCAGTGTTGGGGCAAGAAGAGAATTGATGACCCTTCCACAGGTTGTGGGTGATGCTCAAGGCAAGCAAAGAGCCTCAGCCACCAGTGTCCCACCACACACTCACCAGCTTTAGCTCAGTCAACACTTCAGCTAAGGAATGAATAATCAGGGAAAAAAGAGGAAAAAAAACCCAACCAACCCTCTCTGAAATTCAAGGGCTTCATCTGCTGTGCTCCTCTTTGGCTTTGTTTTTGTTTTCACAAACAGGGCTCTTGGAAACCTTGGCAATCCCTATTTTACAGGGCTCCCCCCTCCCCCAGGCCTTTGTGAGGCTGTTGGGATCTACATGCCAGGAGCAGGATTAGCTGCTTTCTCTCTTCCATCTTATGGTTTTATTATTCCACACCTTTTTGAGGGTACACTTTATCCCGAGTAATTAAAGCACAGCTAACTGTACGAGTCCAAGCCATTATGGAATAGCTTAGGTTTTATTTTTTGTAATCTCTTTTTTTGTGTGTGTGTGCCCTCTTTTCCAGGAAACCTGATGCTATAGCTGGCTTATTTAAAACAGGAAACTCCCTTGAAATGTGCTGGTGCGGAAGAGGAATTTGAGCAGAAATGTGGGATATTGGAGCCTTACAACCTGTCCCCTCCCTAAATTCCCCCTGCCTTGGCATCATGACACGGTTCCAGTCTTCTCCCTACGGAAAACAAGCAGGAAAACTTGGCTGTGGGATGCCCCAGCTCCGGCACAAGTTGCAGCAGCTCAAGTGTCACCGAGAAAGCTGCTCGGATTTTCACTTTTCCAACTGGGATGATTCCTGTCGTGCAAGGATTAGGGACACCCTCAGAGCTGCTGCCTGCACTGACCCAGGGCTGGTCCTGCCCTCACCTTCTGAACTGATTTTGTTCTGTTTCTGCATGAACTGGCCCCGTGACAGGGATGGAAAAGGCCGTGTCCAAGGGCATAATCCCAGTGCTCCGAGGAACAACGTGTGAGTGCTGCAGGCAAACCCACATTACTCACCACAGGCTCTACAGGGGAAGAGCAAAGCAAAATAAAACCAAAACAAGTGTGCAGGAAAACAGCCCAATTTCTTCTCAGTCTGGCTCTAACAGTAGCCATGACCTTGTCCCCAGCCCTGATCCCACTCCTCTCCCAGCTGCTACCAACCACAGGGACCTGAAGCACGGCAGGAAGAGCAGACAGGCTTTTGAGGCTCATTTTCTACAACTGCTTGTCTACTTTTCTCAGCAGATATTTCTAATATTAAAATAGCAACCCAGCTATCAGCCTGCTTTCCCTTTTTTTCACATGGTTTGGTAAAAGAACTTGGAAAATATTGCTTGTCTGCTCTCTCTCTGGCAGGGGGACATGGCAAGGGGATGCTGAGCTCTTGCTCCTTGGGATGGGATAGGATGGGACAGCATGTGAGGGTGAGCCTGTTCTCAGTACCAGGAAAGCCCAGCTTGGGGTAAAAGAAATCATATTATTTGCCAAATCTTGTTCCTTGGTTAAGACTAAAACCAGGCAGCTTTCAGGAAAGCTCATCAACAAACCAGAGTTAAATATTGGCAACATTAGTCCAGCAATTTCAGGAACCAGAGCAGGGAAAGCAGCTCCAGGCGAGCGGATGCCGCGCGCGGATGGAGCCGGTGGGAAGATGTCCCTCCCCAGGGAGTGCCCACGGATCAAAGCTCCTGCCACAAACACCTGCAGCTCCAACGAGGAGGCCACTGTGAGGCTCAGCTTCCATGTGGGACGCTGCCAGCTTCATCTGGGTGGGATGCTGGGAGCTGCTTCCATGTGGGATGCACATGTCAGAGCCCAGGGAGCATCTCCCGCTCTGGTCCTGAGCCCCTGGTTTTGTACCCCCACCAGTCCTGGTTCCTTGAGAGGGTCTGAGCCCTGCAAGGTGCTTGGGAATGAGGGTGCCTGTCCAAGGAAGTGAGAGGGAAGGGGCTGCTTGTGCCCCTGTGCCAATCTTGGGGCTGAGCAACAGCTCCCAGCCAAGCACCATCAAACTGGAGCCACCTCCTCTATGTCAGGTCCACCCAGGGATTTGCATCACCATCCCTTAACCTTAGATTCTGGAAGGGCAAGAAAGGGATTTTACCTAGTTCTGGGCATGATGTTTCTAATGGGGAAATAAAATTTAACATCAAGTTCCCCCCCAGTCTCCTTTTCCCTTTCCAACAGCGACGTGTGGGGCAAGGCTGGCAAAGGAGAGAGGGGCACTTCAGGAAGTGGGGATTAACATCCTTCTTTTTGCAGATATTCCTAATTGACAAGTATGAAAATTATTTAGTTGATGTTTTTCCCTCATCCTCCAAATGTCGTATGTTCACCACTTTTTAAAAAATGTTATTGCAAAAAGTCAGGACAGAGGGGATGTGTCCAGCACCTCCCAAGTTGACCACCTAGACCTCACCAGGCCACCAAGGGGTGATGCTTCCCTTCCCATGGATGATCATCCATCTCGGATGACCTATGGCTCAGCCATCACCTTGGGATGGGTGTCACCACCACAGGGCTCATGCAACCACCAGGCTTCTTTTTGCAGTCACAACCAAAATGTGAAGGGCTGAGCTGACCATGGTGGAAGATGCAGCCTCTCATCTAAAGAGTCTCCCAGTTGGGGACACAGCCCGTGACTGGTGGCACAAGGGGACCTGCCCATGCCACGCCTGGACACCAGCACCAAGCCCACCACGTGCATCACTTGCTCCACAGCACTTCAAAACTCAACAAATAAAGCCCTCAAAGACAAAAACCAGACGAGCAACCCAAAGATGTGGAGAAAACCCCAAGAGAGACACATCCATTACCAGAATAACCTCCCGAGGACTTGATGTACATCTGCCCATACTGCTCCTCCACCATGGTGTCGTACGCCTCGTCGTCCTCCTCATCCTCCTCGTTGTGGTAGGAGGTGGGGCTGTCAGTGGTGGGAATGCTGCTGGCGCCGGGGCTCGTCCTCTCCCCCTGCGAGTACTGGACCTGCTGCACGTTGGGGATGAGGGTGGCCAGGTTGGGCATCCCGTAGTAGGAGACACGGGAGAGCTTCAAGGGCCCCGCGTTGGCGCCGCCGCCTCCGGTCCCGTCGCGGGCGCCGGGTTCCAGGGGCCTCTTCCCGGGCAGGCCGGGCAGGGCGGCCGCCTGCAGCTCCATGTTCTCGTGTTTGACGCGCGTGAGGAGCGGGATGGGCATGGAAGGGGACATGACGTAGGGCGCCGAGGCCGACTGCAGCTGGTTGCAGGGGCTCTGCGGCTCCGAGCTGGGGTCTTCGATCATGGTGGTCTGAGAGTCACAGTGAGGGGAGCTGACCTTGAACATCAAGTCCGTCCCTTTCTCCACGATGTGCTGGATCTGCAGGAAGCCCGCCGTGTACATCACCACCAGCTGCTCGCTCGCAGCCATGGTCAGCTTCCCGGTGTAGCAGAAGGAGAGGATCTGCTGGAAACAAGCCGGGGGGACGGTCCCCGGCAGCTCAAAGGCGTTTTTGCTGTTCCCACTGAACAAGTCTCGGAAGTAGAGGCTGCTGGCGGCCAGCACAGCCCGGTGAGCCTTGAAGGCTTGGCCCTTCACCACGATGGAGACATCGCAGTACAGCCCCAGCAGCCGCTGCTCGTTCAGGCAGCCCAGAACGGTGTTCCCGAAGTTGGGAATCTCTATGTGCAACATCTGCGACATGGCTCAGGATCGGCTGGAGCTCCTCAGACATTCAATGCAGGAATATCCAAAGTAGGGCACATCTGAAAAAGGGAGAAGGCAGGGAGAGAGGAAGAACGTTTTTAGACGGTTCACCAAAGCAGGAAAAGCAGAGGAACCCACCTCGCCCCACATCAAAGGCTCAAAGCAGAGCTCTGAGAGCTGATATGGAAAAGCAATCGCTTATAAAAATTACTTATCGATGCTTTCAAACAACGTTGGAAATGCTATTCCAAGGATATTCCAAAAATGCAAGTATTTCCTTCAAGTTGTGGTCTGTTTAAATAAGCATCACTGATTTATTCCCCCCCATGGGTTTTACTTTATGCAGGAAAATCTGAACGATAATGGGAGAGAACAGTAAAGCAAACGAAAGACAGTCAGACAGATCTCGGTAGCATTATATAAGAAACACAACAACCAGCAGCTCTGTTGAAACTACAGAAAAGATATTTATAAAACAATGTGCCATTCTGCCCGAAATAAATACAGGATTCTGCCGGAGCGACAGCTCCCAGGAAAAAGCACTTTGAAAAGCAATCTTCCCATTTGCACCAGAAAGAGGGAGCATTTCAACAGTTAAACCCCTTCTCAACAGATTTATCCTCCAACAAAACGAGGCTTAGCTCCAAATTAAGCCAGATATTTGAGCCCCAATAAAACAAACCAAGTGCCGCAGCGAGCCGCCTACCAAGTTGTCTTCTTATTTTCCCACCCCAAATCCAAAGCGGGGCAGGGGGAGCCCCAGCCCAGCCCCTCCTGGGGTCAGAGCCCCCCAATTCCCCCCTCCAGCCCCCGGGTACCGGCAGCAGGACCCTCCGAGCAGCCCCCAGGGCTGGAGGTGGTGGCTCCGGCTTCTGCTCTTCAGGGCCAGCTGTACCTTTTGGCCATGGGGAGAATTCCTGCTTTCACCACCCCAAAAAAAAGCCTGGTGTTGGAAGGGACCTCGTGCAAACCCGGGGCAGGTAAGGCCAGCACAGCTCGGGCTCCCAAACTCCAGCAGAGCAAATCACTGCAGATCCACGAGCAGGAGCCCAAACCCCCCCGTCCTCCCTCCCCGAAGAGTCCAGGAGATTTAAACCCCTGTCTGCCTTCAATTCTACTGAAGAAAAACTACATTTAACTAGTACTGAAAGCTCGGAAGAACGGTATTTTTAAAAAAAAAAAAAAAATTCTTCCAAGCGAGGAAGTTCCCGGTGCCTTCGCCGGGCTGGGAGCGAACGTACCTTGAGCAGCACCTTGAGCTCCGGGTTCCCCCCCGATCGCTGCTGCCGAGGGCTCGGGGGAGGGGGAAAATAACCCAGAGTATCAAGCCCCGGGTTTGTATCTGCTGTAGCTGAAGCTTTTACCAAGTCAAATCTCCCCGGCAGCGCACAGCATCTAAATGAATAGGCCGGATGCAGATTAACATTCAGGCTGCTCTCTGCAATGAATAGAGCCCTTTGATTAGGGACCTGAAGTAAATGCCAGTTTCAAACCGAAGCTTTAAAAACAGAGAAATATCAGTGCCAGAGGAATGCTCTCAGTGTTGGTACAAGACAGACTTTTGATGAGTCACTGCAATGCAAACAAAGATGGCAGAAATACTGTACTGTATGCTGATGAAATGCTTAGTGGTGCCACGGCAACTGAGACAGGTTTTAAATTTATAGTGCAGTTTTGCATATGAATTACGCTGTAAACTGCCTCCCCTGCCATCTAGTACATCCAGAGTGTCAAAGCATTTAAACTATTCCAAACAGTCTGCAGAGCTGGCACTGCTGCTGGTTAACTCCTGCAGCCGGGGGAAGGCACGGAGCAGGGGTGGGGAGCATCCTCTGCATCCCCCCAGCATCATCCTGTATCCCCTGCATCCCCCCAGCATCATCCTGCATTCCCTCAGCATCCTCCTGCATCCCCCCCGCATTCCCTCTATCCTCAGCATCCTCCTGCATCCCTTCACCATCCCCCCAGCATCCTCCTGCATCACCCCTGCATCCTCCCAGCACCGTCCTGCATCCTCCCAACACCGTCCTGCATCCTCCCAACACCGTCCTGCATCCCTCCAACCCCCTCCTGCATCCCTCCAACACCCTCCTGCATCCCTCCAATACCCTCCTGCATCCTCCCAACACCGTCCTGCATCCCTCCAACACCGTCCTGCATCC
>WEIV01008649.1:120726-154807 GCA_013390005.1 Calyptomena viridis | reverse complement strand
CCCTGCACCCCCCCAACCACCCCCTCCATCCCTCCACCTCCCTCCTGCATCCTCCCAACCCCATCCTGCATCCTCCCAACACCATCCTGCATCCCTCCAACACCCTCCTGCATCTCCTCAGAATCCTCCTGCATCCCCCTGCATCCCTCCAGCATCCTTTGCATGTCCCCTGCATCCTCCTGCATCTCCCTCCAACATCCCCTGCATCCTGCCCAGCATCCCAAGTCCCTCCACAGCATCCCCTGAATCCCTTCCCCAGCATCACCTCCCCATCTTCCTGCCACCTGCCCCAGCATCCCACCCCAGGAGCTCCCCAAAACCAACTGCCCAAAAGCAAAGCTTTGGGAATGCCCAAATCTGCCCCAAATAAAGGTGCTCCTTGGGCAGCCCCAGTCCTGCCTGCTGCCCCCCCAGCCCCTCCCCAATACAAGAAAGCCTTTCAAATGCAGGAAAAATGTTTACCCCTTGGGGAAAGCTTCTTTCAGTCTGTGGCTGAATCCACTAAAAGCAAATCCATTTGCTTAAGTAATGAAGTCCCAGTCACATTGTCTCCTGGATTCAGATTTTAAATTACCTTCGCATTTATTGAGCATGTTTGGTGCTTTTTTTTTTTCTGGGAAAGAGGGTGGGGCCTCCCTTTGCTCACTTCTCCCTTGCCCGGGGTGTTTTTAGTTCTGCCACTGGTCTCAGATTTGGTTCAACTGCTCTGCTTGGATGGTCACACAGAGTTAAGATTTTGGAGATGAGAGATGCCATCCTTAGGGGAGGACAACTGTAGGGAGCACAGGGCTGGGGATGCTCTGGTGTGACCTTTCCCTGCTGATCCCTCCCTCCACTTCCACATCCACACTCGTGTTTGGTGCATGAAGTTCAACTCCAGAGCAGCAAACTGGGGCTGGCTGCCTTCCCCTGTGCCCCCAGCAAACCCCACCAACACTAATGGGGCTGCTCTGCATCCCACGGGACCTGCAGCCTCCCTGGGCCACACCAGGAGCTCCAGGCACTGGGAATGCTCCATGGCCTCATCCCAACCCCATGGCAGGGCACTGGGATCTCTGCCTGGTGTTGAGGAGGAGGTGAAGGCACCGAGAGGGGACGGAGGTGACACTCTGTGAGCAGGTCAGAGATGACACCACAACAGCCCCAAAACCTCTTCCAAGCACCTCACCACCCATCCCTGCTGGAGAAGGGATGGAGTCTGCCCTGGCAAACATGGAACCACTCTGGAGCTGTGAAAATTACTGAGAAAAATGTGCTTTACAGAAAAAACTTCACTGCTCAGGCACCTGAAGGAAGCCTCATCCATGGGGATGGCAGACCATGGGTGGAGAAGGATTTTCTCCACTTTTTTTCCAAGAAAGGGCTCCCTTAGAGCTGGAGGAGAGACCAGGGAGGCCCTGGATGGGAACCTCATGGACCTGGTGGGGCAGGATGTGTGAGAACAGCCCAAGACAGCTCAGTAGCACAGAACAGGCCAACTTAAAATAGACATTAATTATTAATATTGCTTAGAATTTGCTCTATAAACAGGCCAGGCATGCCAGGAGCAACCCATGTCTCCCTAAAAACACCAAAATGATGCTGGTTTGGGATATGTTTAAGTCAGAGAGAAGCACCAGAGTGCCTCAGCCTCCAAAATCTTGGAGGTCTCATGTACAACCTCCCAGGAGAGACCAGAGTTTGAACCAAGATGTTCTACACAACTGGTCCATCCCAAAATATGGCTCTCAGGTGGAAAAAGCAACTGTGTTTGGTCTAGAAAGAACATTGAGGAACAAGAACAAAGCCATACAAGGAAGCTGAAAAAGCCCAAACCTCTCCAATAAACTGCCAGCCAGGATGGCTGGAATTCTGTTTCTTCATCCTTCCTCTGCCCCTGCCTTTTTATGACCAGAATCTAGAAAAAAAAATATCCAAAAATCCCAACCCAAAACCACCACCAACCCCAAATCCCCCCAAAACCCAAGAAATAAAACAAGCCCTGAAAGCCAAGGAGAATTTGCTCACCATCAAACCTCACATTCCCTGAAACCAACAGCAACAGAATATTACTGTGACTCTGTAAAGAATGAATAACACTTGATAATGTCTAACTTTAAAATATCCCCTATTAAATATGATTATTTTTGTTTTAAATAGAGCACCAAGTGACTTTTGAAGGGTTTGAAATGGTTTCAGCTCATCTGACATGGGAAGAGCTGCGCTGCAGAAAAAATGACCTTTGCAATTACACATGTAAATTGTATTTTTCCAATCTCATCTCCCAAGCTGAACTGTGCTCTAAGGGGCAAGAGAAGCCCCCAGCACCACCAACACCCAAAAAATCCAGTCCCCTTTGTCCTACAGGTGACAAATCATCAACTGGACACCTCCAAGCCAAGGAAAACTTGGACCAGACTGGGTTAAAAACCAGGCAGACACCTCCTACCTCAATTATTTGACATTTTTTTCTGATGGCAGCCTCTTTTCCCACCTCTTGGATACAGCAGGACAATTTGCACATCTCTGCCTGATTTTTGTAAAGTCATAGCCTTTGTCACAAGATGTTCATAAAAAATGCAGCTGTTACTTGAGACAACTTCCAGGAGAGTTTGGGAATTCTCAGTCCCTGGGTTCATCTGCTTTTGGGGGGGAAAAAAAAAGCAGGTTTGCTCTTTTCCAAACTAATTCCCTGCTCCAAGGCCTGAGAGGTCGGGATGAGGCGACAGCAACAAAGGAAAAAAGGCATCGACCCAGAATAAGATGCTGCCACCAGAGCTCCCCCAGGAGTCATCAGAAATAATTAGATAATGTATTTAAATTGTCTTTCTTCTTAGCCAAACAACATACAAAGAGACTCAGTGGTGAATCACCCCCCCAAAACCCCCCAAATATCCCCAAAGTCCTACAGTTCCCGCAGGAAGGTGCTCTGGGCAGCAGCTGGGACAGGGACAAAGGGACAGGGACCCTCTGGGGGTGGGAGACAAAGCAGCCAAAGGCTTTCACCCCCCCCAGCCAAAGCCCCTGGAAAGAAAAGAGCTGAAAAGTCCTGCCCTTGAAGGCCCCAAAGGGTCAAAGGAAACTTCTCTTTCTTCTGTAAATGAGGAGAGAGGGGGGGAAAATCCCACCCTTGGATTTGAGGCTGGCAGGGGGATGTCACCCCCCAAAGTCACCCAGTCCCCCCAGGCACAGGGTGGCACCTGCCCTGCTCTCAGTATAAGGTTTGGAGGTTATTTCCCCCTCTTTTAATGCAAAGGAAATGCACTTTTACATAAACCCAAGGGAAAATATGCAACAGCTCACTGCAAACTCGGTGGCCAAGTACCATCCCCTGAGCCCAGAGCTGCTGTAACCCCTTCAGTAAAACAAAGAGTTAAATAAAAGAAATAGTTAAATAAAGCCAAATCAAATGCACTTCAGGTCTAGGCTGTGCATCCCCTCCCTGCACTGCATGTTGCTGTGTCAGGAAGCCAAGAAGCCAAAACCAAAAGTCTTTGCATCCCCCCGACCCCAAAACTGAGCATCCCCCACTTCAGGGGGAGCAAATCCAGGACGGGAAGGGAGAGGGATTGGGGCACAGCCATGGAATGCTGTGGATGCCTGCACAGAAGAAAACAAGGTTAAGTTCAGTAATCAAATGCCAGTCCTAGCGAGGCTCCTCTCCTGCAGCACTGGTGTCTGCAGCTCCAAAGTATTTATTTTTGAAATGCTGCAAGTGGCAAGCGGCGCGGACGGACCCTATTTTTAGTGTAGCAGCCAGTGGCAATGGGTGAAAGAAGATTATTTCTGCCTTATTAAGAGCCAAAAGTGAATTTGCAAATATTACTCAGTAACACATAAGCAGCCCACACGCAGCAGACATGCAGCACGGAGCCACACTTGCTTCATAATCCTGAAAGTTTGCACTGAAAGTACAGACCTGGAGGCTCGGGCAGGGAATGGGGGGGAAGATGGAAAAGGGAGGTGAGTTAATGCTGCTGATGCAGCTCAGGAGGTGTGTGCCAGGGATGGGGTGTTGGGTGCTGGGCTTGGGGACAGCACTGGCACCTCTCCACGGAGACCCTGGCACAGCCCTGGGGTCTCTTCCCAGGGACCCCAGCAGAGCCCCGAGCTTCTCTCCATAGGGACCCTGGCACAGCCCTGAGGGGTCTGTCCTTGAGGACCCTGGCACAGCCCTGGCACCTCCTGCCAGAGACCCTGACACAGTCCTGGGGTCTCTCCTTGGGGACCCTGGCACAGCCCTGGCACCTCCTCCCAGAGACCCTGGCACAGACCCAGGGTCTCTCCATGGGGACCCTGACCCAGTCCCAAGGGGTCTCTGCCTGGAGACCCTGGCACAGTCCTGGCACCTCCTCCCAGAGACCCTGGCACAGACCCAGGGTCTCTCCATGGGGACCCTGACCCAGTCCCAAGGGGTCTCTGCCTGGAGACCCTGGCACAGTCCTGGCACCTCCTCCCAGAGACCCTGGCACAGACCCAGGGTCTCTCCATGGGGACCATGATCCAGTCCTGAGGGGTCTCTGCCTGGAGACCCTGGCACAGCCCTGGCACCTCTTCCCAGAGACCCTGACACAGCCCTGAGGTCCTCCTTGAGGACCCTGACACAGACCCAGGGTCTCTCCATGAGGACCCTGACACAGTCCTGAGGGGTCTCTCCTGGAGACCCTGGCACAGCCCTGGCACCTCTTCCCAGGGACCCTGACACAGCCCTGGGGTCTCTCCATGGGGACCCTGACACAGCCCTGGGGTCTCTCCATGAGGACCCTGGCACAGCCCTGGGGTCTCTCCATGAGGACCCTGACACAGCCCTGGGGTCTCTCCATGAGGACCGTGACACAGCCCCGGGGTCTCTCCATGGGGACCCTGACACAGCCCTGGGGTCTCTCCCTGAGGACCCCAGCACAGCCCTGGCACCTCTTCCCAGAGACCCTGACACAGCCCCGGGGTCTCTCCATGGACACCCTGGAACAATCCCAAGCATCTCTCCCTGGGCACCCCAGCACTGCCCTGGGGGTCTCCCCCCAGGGACCCCGACACAGCCCCGAGGGGTCTCTCCCTGAGGACCCCGGCACAGCCCTGGGGTCTCTCCCTGAGGAGCCTGGCACAGCCCTGGCACAGCCCCAGCTCCCGGGCTCTGTCCTGCTGCAAGGTGAGTCACTGGCAGCCCGGGCACATCACGGCTCCTCGAGGTCACCCACCCGGCAGCCTCCGAAAAGTGCCGTCATTCAGCCAAGGCAGAGCGTGCTATTGCCATTATTTTTTCATTAGTTTTTCTCCCCCCCTCCCCTTCTCTATCACTGATTTTAAGAGCCTCTCAAAGCAAGGAGAAGCAAAAATAGAAAACGCAACATTTTAATTTTATTTTTTCTCTTCCCCTCGGATCGCTGCAAGGAGAAGGGAAAGGGAGAGACCTGGGTGAAAAATACAATTATCCTGCAGAATGGAATATTTTGCCATCTCATAAAAACTCGAGACCCCGGCTAAGTTAGAGCAGACAGCACCCCATCACCCTGCCTCCAGCATCCCAGCACAAGCACTAATTCCCATCCCTAACACATCAAAAAGACAAGTGCCATGCTGAATCCTATTCTCCTCACTCCTAGTACACAACAGCAGAGCAGGCAATATATAACATGCATGACTCAGTCCTACCACCGTGCCACGACGGAACAGAAAGCTTTAAAATAAAGTAAATATCTTAAAAAGGTCAATTAAAAAAAAGCTTACAAAACATCAGACGCTGCTTCTTGCTAGAGCTCATTACCTAGTATGGTGGAGCTGCCTGTGTGTTTTTTTTTTCTTGTGCAAGTTAGTCTGTGAGTCAGCATTAACACACATGAGAACATCAGGAATACTGCCTAGTTCTGATGCAATGGAGGTTGTAAAAAAAAAAAAAAAAGAAGAAGAAGAAATCGCACTCGGTTTGGACAGGAGCCTGTAATTCAATTGCCTTTACTTTTCAATTACTGCATAGCCTACCCTGACCAACCTGCAGAGGGGAAGGAAACTTTGCTTACATCTATGTCTTCAAATTAATGACTTTTACTTTTGGCTACAGCTTGTTCTCCCTGCTTTCAAAAAAAAAAAAAGACATAATATAATTAACCCTTCAAGGGCAGCTGAGGATGTTCATGTGCAGCAATGGGGATCTTCATGTTTTTGTAGGAATTTCAGGGCTGGAAAACAACCTTGCCAAAAAGTTCTGGCGAAGGGAGACATTTATACATTAAACTTTTAATACTCGATAAAGAAAAGCTACAATTGCATCTGAGCTTGATCCTTAATGGAAACATAAGCTTGCAGACAAGGGAGGTTATAGACTGCAGAAATTTAACTCTGTGCCTCTGGGTTCAGAGAAGCAAATAGGAGGCTGCACAGAAGGTACTTCAAAAACGAGGGTTTTGGTCATTAAAAAACCTTGAAAAGCCTAAAATTGGTGACGTGAGATGGTCACCTCAGCCTGGTGTCCAGGCAGAAGGAGGCAAAGCTGAAAACCTGCGTTTTTCATACACTGCATTTAGTGCTTGTACTTCAGCAAATGATTCCCTTTCTCCCTGTTTTTCAGGGATAAAATCCCTCCAGACTGATCCCTGCTCCTGGGATTGCAGCATCAAGGCAGGATAGTACAGGAGCCTCAACACTGACTGTTCATTTCTGCCTCCTCTGCTCCTGCAACAAAACCCTTCACTCAGGCAACAAATTGTGCCCAAAGCTTCAGAATGTGCCTATTTTTGTAGCACACCCTAAAACACCCCCAGACAGCTCTGCAGCCCAGAATATTGCATTATATAGATTATAATTCTATTATTATAGATATGAAATATTATAGATATGAAATAGAATATATTATATATGGTGAATATATTGTATATATATTATATGGTCAACTGCATCTTCTGAGCCAAGACCAACATGTGACAAGTTCTGTGCTGCTGTGAAATCCCTGCAAGAGCCCTGATGATGCCCAGCACAGATATTCCTTAAATTTGGGGGTTTTACAGAGATCCAAGCCTCATCCAGCAGAGGAAGGTCTGAGGTTGGAGGTAAGAAACTCTCCCCAGTGTTCACAACATGCTGCAAACACTGAGCTGATCCCACACCAACAAACACCATCAAAAAAAATTAAAAAAAAGGATAGCTAATGCATCTGAATTAATAGTAAAGTGGGCCAAAAGATATGTTAAGTTCCAGTTAATTTGCTGGTTTTTTACAAATAGAAACAAACACTTTAAAACTCTTTTTTTTTTTCCCAAAGTATAAATACTTATTAGTGCTGATTAACCAACACAGAGCCCCCCAATATTAGGGATCAATCGCTTCTGCAGCTTCTCTTGCAGGCAAGAGTCTGTCTCAAACCAGTGTGAGCCTGAGGGGGATTTTTTCCTTAAGCATGTGGGACACTTGAATACAGATGAATTGAGTTTTAAAGAAAAAAAAAAAAAAAACAAAAACCAAGCAGCAACTTCTGGGCCAAGTTCTTGTGTGCCAAACTTTTCAACTGCCACAGCACAGCTCGACAGTGTTTCAAAAGAATTTAAGCACTGTTTTGAATACTGCTGACAATCTTCCTCATCGAAATTTGTAATTTAAATACCTCCAATCTGAAAAGCACGCTCCCTGGGGCATGCTTCATTCTCCCTCCCCACCACCCACCCTCCCCAAGCCCCACTTGGAATAAAATCCCTTGCTTTTCTGTATGTGGATGGTTTTCCCCCCACTCCTGCAGCCCCTCGGCATCCACTGCCTCCTGCAGGGACCCCGGTGCTGAGCAGAGCTGGTTCTTCATGGATTAAACTCCCCAAACACCCTCACCTTCCTCTTTGACAACTCTGAGGTTGGTTTAGAGATAAAACCAGCCACTGGTTTAGAGATAAAACCCCCGATTTACAGCTAAAACCACTCACTGGTTTAGAGCTAAAACCACTCACTGGTTTAGAGCTAAAACCACTCACTGGTTTAGAGCTAAAGCCACTCACTGGTTTAGAGCTAAAACCACTCACTGGTGTAGAGCTAAAACCACTCACTGGTTTAGAGCTAAAACCACTCACTGGTGTAGAGCTAAAACCACTCACTGGTTTAGAGCTAAAACCACTCACTGGTTTAGAGCTAAAACCCCACTGCCCAGACTTCTCCATCAGGAAGGGGTTAATCCATTCCTATGGATGCTCTCCAGTGGATCAGCCCTTCCTCCAAACACCCTCAGATGTGTCAATAACCCCCCCAAAAACTCCCTGTCACTAAGTGTAATTAGCAAGGAGCTGCTCGCTGAATTTCTGGGGGTGCTTGTGCCGCCGGAGCAGCAGCTCCATTTTGGCAGGAGGGTGTTTAAGATTCCCTCCCAGTGCTGCAAAAGCACCTTGAAAGGTCGACGAGCGCTTTCATATTCTCAGATCCATCGCCAGCGCCGCAGCAGATGAAACGGATTGACCTAGACGGGAACTGAAAGAGTGTCTGTGAAACAATCCATCACCACCCTTCGCCAGCCGCAGCCGCCTTTGTCATGGGAACGCTTGGAATTCTCACCTACCTATCGCAGCCGGGGCTGGAGAAGGTTTAAATCCCAGCCCCGCTCTCCTGGGATGTAACCAAACCCCGCACGGAGAGCGCCGAGCCGGCACACAACATAAAATACCTCCATATTAAAGTCTAGCAAAGCCCGTGCCCATTACTGAACTCATTAAAGACAGTGATACTTTGTAACATACTCTAATCTTTAATATTCATAGCTTGCTTCATTTGCATATCATGCCATAAATAGTTGAAGCAGAGGTAAAACACAAAGCGCTCCACTTGCATTTCTAATTATGCCTAAAATCAAATGTAAATCACAACACATCCAAGACACTGAAAATATTAAATTTGCTGGCTCTCTGTTTAAAATCTTTCAAAAAAAAAAAACAACCAAGCCTCGAATCACGCACGCAAACCCAATTATTTTTGAAAAGGAAAATCAAAGGGGCTCATGTTGTGGGTAGCAGGATGATACTGTTTTAAGAGGGGAGCTGACAAATCCCAGCTTCTTCCTTGGTGATGGACCCCCCAGGAACACCAGCACCTGCTCATCTCCCAAAAATTATCCCTCAAAACCTGCCTTTCCTACCAAACCACTCATTTAACCTTGGTCTTTGAAGGCACAACAGGAGCCTTTTCCTCTGGAGCAGCCAGGAAAGCTGATCTCCAGCAAAGGAGGAAAACTTGAAGAATCAGCTCCAATGTGAACTTGTGCCCCAGAGTTGGGTTGGCTGGAGGTTGGGGCTTTGGGATCAGGAGCTGGCACGGGAAAGAGAGCAGCCCTGGAGCTGGGAGCTGCTCAATCCCAAGGTTTAATGGGAAAAGAAGTGTTTTGGGGTGCTGGCACTCAGCAGCTTCATGTCCAGAGAGCTCACAATGCTTTTCTCTGCTCTGTTTTTTTCCTGAATCGTGGAAAAGCCCCTGGAGTTGGGAGCTGCCCTGTGGTGCTTCCATGGCACCCACCAGCATCAGTCCCATGGAAAAGGCTCAAGATCCTGTTCAACTGATTGTGTTCTGCCCTGGAAAGGTTTGGTGCCAGGGAGCTGTGTGCTCTCCAGATACATCCCAAATATTATCCCTTATTGCAGGAGCTACAGCAAATTCACCTGCCTCCTCTAGAGAAGATCCTGGGGAATTGTGTGGTGTTGGCAGCAGCTCGTGGGACTTCAATCCCCAGCCACCACCATCCTGGAGGATTGGTTTCCACAACAACTCTCAATTTATCAACTTTTAGGGAAAAATGCAGCCCTGGTGCAGCCCAGGATAAGGAGATGGGGGGAAAACAGGGATGAGGCTTGGTGTCCTGCCCTGTACACTGACCCCACTTTCCTCAATTCACAGAGGCATCAGAAGACTTTACACCTGTAAAGCACCTCAATATCCTTGGATAAAAGCTGTTGTTAGTACATTACTGCCAGTGGCATAAATAACTTCCCTTGGACAACTTGCTTCTGCATCAAGCACCATAAAATCCTCTTGGTTTTATGGAAGTCCATCACCATGTGAAAATGCACATTTTTAGTTCAAGAGCACTGCAATCACAACCCAGTGCTGCCACACTCCTGTCCCTCCCCATGCCCAGACACCACTCCTCACCCACCACACTGATCCAACACAGTGCTGCTCCTCCCAGGAAGCTCAAAACCTTCCTGAGCTTCATCCACCTCCCTTCATTCTTCATCCTCCTCTTCCTCTCCCCAAAAGATGCTCACAATAGAGACACGCAGCATCCATGGGACTCAAAGTTTTACAGATTTATGCCCAAAGATTTAATTAAAATCAAATGAACTGAATTTTACAGAAGCAGGACAAACCCCACACCTTTTGGGAAGCCACAAGACCCCCTGGCCCAGCAGAGGAACACAGGGCAAGGCAGCCTGGATGCCACATGGCATGGCCAGATCTTCCCCACTCACCTTCCCCTTCCCTCTGGGACTCCAGCTGCACAAACCCATTTAATGAAAGGCTTTTGTGGATGGCTGTCCCCGGGGAAAAATGCATTTTTAAGTCACTTGAACAGTGACTGATTTTGAAGAAAGAGCCAGTTAAATACCACCAAAGGGAGCTGGGCACTCAGCAGCCACTCTGAGCCACCTCCTCTCCCTTTTGGGATTTCTCCCTTTTAACAAAAGGCTTAAAGGGGCTTCTGAGAACGAAAAGTGGAAAGAAATAGAAAAAACATGTTTCTTATCATCATGTTCTGCTCCTACTTGGTTTCCAGAGTCCCCAAATCCCATCGGAGAGCGGGTCCAGGGACTTGTGTGAGGGTTCCTCTCACATCCCCCCCTGTTCTTTTCCTCCCCTGGTGCTACAGCACATCCTGCCCCTTTCCAGACTTGTGCCCAGCTCAACAACAACATCCCATCAGTTCTAAGAAAGAGTTAAAAGATCTTTTCTGCAATATCAACTTCCAAAGAATTCCAGAGAAGTCATTAAATTTTAACCCCAAAAGGTGAGCAACTGCTCCGTGCCCCCAGCCCGTGCTGAGGGAGAAGTGAAAGCGAGCTGCTCACAGCCTGCAAAGCTTTTCTGCTCTTCATATGTACCCTGGCATCTTGCCCAGACCTATTTTTAAGCCCATTTACTAGAAATCCCACAAATTAAAGGAAATACGGATAATGTTGTAAGAATCCTTTGGGCCAAATAAAAGCTACACATAATTTTCCTTGTGCATCAGAGTAAGATCCTTAACCACAAAAACCAGATTTCCCCAAAGCTCTTTTGCAACAGTGAGAGAGAATCTTGTTTTGTAAAAAGTTGCTTTGATTCACTCCTGGATTACAGGGAGCTCTGCTGCCTCCCGGCCAAACCCAGGAGTGATTACTGTTATGAAACAGAAAGGTGTTAGGAGAACACAAATAAATTAAATATCTCCAGCTCTGGAATAGGGACTGCAATGACAGAAGGCACAGAGTGTTGTGGGGAGAAGCTGAGGATGGGTATTGGGGTTTTTTTTCTCTGTATTTATCTTTCAGATTCTTCCCAAGTTTGTGTTCACGAAGGGTCAATGTGCTGGAAAGTCTCATCCTTCAGCACATCTCTATCCTGGGCAAATTGCATTCCAATCCCACCATATCCCAGCTCCAAAGAACCATGATAAGCTTGTTTTGGAAGTAAGGAGCCCATCAAACCCATCTCACCTGCCCTCATCCCAAATCCTGCCCCACTCCAGGTAGGACAGACCTGCTTCATCATCTCCATCCCCATTCCCAACTGCATCCCAGTGCACAGAGGGGCAGGATGATGCCAATCCAAGTTGTGCATCACCCAGTGATGGGTCTCCACAGCATCTCCTCATGGATGGGATGAGAAACAGTGATTTACACAAAAATAAATTTAAATAGCTACAGTGGGGTGAACACGAGGGAGGGGGAGAGCAGGAAATAAAGGAGCATCCAGCTGCAGTGGGAAGTTGGGAAGGAGGGCAGAGCCTGTGTTTTATAGAGCATCCACAATGTTAACTATGCAAAGACTTCAAATAAACTCTAGTAACAGCTCTTGTGCTGTGGCAGGATTAAAAAGAAACCAACAAGCAGATGCATGTTTCACTAAAACTCACCAGACAAGCAGAAAAAGCCCCAAAACACAACAGTAAAAGCAGCATTTGTGGTTAGTCCTGGCAAGGAGGGGATGAGGGGAAGGTGCTTCCTTTCCAACAGTGATAGCAAAGCCATCACCATCCAACTTGACTCTCCCTTCACTCCTCTTCATCCCCACATCCACCACCCTCTTAAAATGTCTTCCTCACAAAAATTTCAGCTTCCTTTTAAGAAAGAAAAACAATTATGCAGGGGAATAACCACTTCTATCCTACAAATGCACGGATCTGAACAGTTAAACACACAACTTCGGGAACTTTTCCAAGATTTAGATGTTTTGCATGGAAAGCAAATGTTTTATTTTCCAGCCTAGGAAAATATTTAAGTGCTAAGTTTATGAAGCCAAGTCCATTTATTCCTGGTTTATGCTGCTGCTCAGATGGAATCTAATTAGTGATTTAACCAGCAGCAGGGGATGCAGTGCTGGCTGATGCCACGAGCCCCTGACCCAAGGCTGTGCTGGCACGTGGCTCTGGGAATTTTGGGCCAGAAATAGGTTTTCTCTGTGGCACAGGAGTTGCTGAAGGATGGTCACCCTTCCCTGCAACATCCTGAGGGTGGGCAGTGCAGGAGAGAGCCCCAGGATCCCTTCCAGCCCCACCAGTTCATCACCTTTTTGACACAGTAAAAGACTTTTCACAGTGATTCTCTTAGAAATAGCAACATTTGATTTGCATTTTCCTGTGTACTGGCCCATTTTATGAATTGCTGCCTTCCCTGAGTGCAGATGGAAATTCCTCCCTGTCCTCCCAGCCCCACAAGCCAAGGGGAGCAGTGCTGCCCCATCCCTGGAAGTGTCCAAGGTTGGACAGGGCTTGGAGCAACCTGGGATATTGGAAGGTGTCCCTGCCCTTGGCAGGAGGGTGGAACTGGATGATCTTTAAGTTCCCTTCCAACCCAAACTGTCCTGGAATTCTACAAACCCCTAAGAACTGTTCAACCCTGAGCCTCAATCACTTGCTCAGAGCCAGAGACTTTTCACCCCAGACACGAGGCCCTTCAGCTTTATCCCTTCCAACCCAAACTGTCATTCTGCAGCAAGACAGCAAGTGATCTGCCTCTATTTTTCCAATTATTTGTGTCTTTTTGCAAATCTTTCTGGCCAGTTAAACCAGAACCATCACGATTGCGAAATCCAGGAAATTTGCTGCAATGCTCTGTAACTCTTGCAAGGCAATTAGCCAAAACCCCACACAAATAAGCTTTTTTGCCACACTGTTCTAACCACCAGGCATTAACCCATTTTCTTAGGAAACAACATCTGCTGAAATAACTTCCTAATCTAGCAGCAGGCACGGAGAAAACCCCACTGCAGTACCTCTAGTCTATGGTAAAGAGAATTTCCAGGCAGATTTGTCCCATTCAGAGGGGACTGACTGGGCCCTGATGAGCAAAGTGTCCACACACAGCCCCTCTGCTGGGAATATTCATTTCCTGGTCAGCAAAAGTGATAGGGTTGAAGTTTTCTCTGTAGGATTTATATGCTTTAAAGAGATGATGGTGGAGGATCCCGGGGCAAAGAGCAGGATTTGCATCCCTGAACTCAACTGTTGAAAGGTCTGAAATCCTACAGGAGCTGTAGGAATAAATCAAGGCACAGGCAGGACAGAGCCTGGGTATTGGTGAGAATAAACCACTGGGCAATAAAGCAACCATTTCCATTTCCTGCCCCACTTCACATGGCTTTTCCTCCTGGGAAGATGTTGACAGAGAGCAAAAATTAAGCTCCAGAAATCAGTTATCACAGAGAGATAAACTGAGGCAGAGCACAATAACATACCCAACATCACACAGGGAACCAGCACTCACAGGCTGTGAGACAGAAATCACCCTTTACACTTTTCCTTATTCCAGATTAAAACAGCAGCTACACTTCCAGGCCACTGGTTATAACTCATTTTCTCCCTTACTCTTTGGCCCTGCTTTCTCCCCCATCCTGAAAAACCAATAAAATAAAATAAAAAGCTTCCTTTTGGGAACGTGGTGTTAATAACACTTCTCCCATCTCTTGGTAAGTCCAAGGACCTGCACAGGGAGGAAAGAGGCTGGAAAGCTGAAAAAGAGTCAAGTGCTTGCATGGTTTTACTGAGAAATGAAATCCAGCTTTAAACACAGTAAATCGGAGACTATTCTGAATCACCTCTTGAATTTTTTAATGCTACTCCTGGGAGCACTGAAGGTAAATATGTTAATTTGACTTCAATCATGGTGCAGGGGAAAAAAAAGCAGAACACTGTATTAGTTTAGGGTACCAAGTCTTAAAACTATTCATGCATTTCTGCATATTTTATACTCAGCAAATAAAGTTCCAAGGTTCTATAAGGAGGCTGCGAAATTATTCTGAGTAAGCAATAATGAGCTGTGCATTATATAAGGCTGCTACTAATGGTAATCTATTATTAAAATTTAAGAGTTAGAGCAGCTCCATGGAGTCCAACAGCAGGTTTTCATCTCTAGGAAGGGAGAGCAGCACCTGGAGGAAGGAGGTGCCCAGACAGTGGGAGATGCTCCATCCAAACTACACCCCAAGTCCTTGGGATAATCTCTTCCATGTCTAAGAACTCTTCCAACATCACCACAGACTCATCCCACTGCACAGACAGGATCCTGAGCCACAGCAGGTTCATATTCCTGGCGTGTTTAATTCTCTGCCTGGTGTTTCAGGGTAACAGATCTCCCCAAATGCATTAAAAAATTAACAGGGTTTCAGGTTTGTACATCTCAGTGACCCCCAGGGTGATCCTGACCCTTGATTCCTGCTGAGATGCCCCACTTAGGCTGCACAGAGGGAATGGGTGGCACCACCAAAACCCAATGTGCTTTTCCTGCCTGTGCCTGTGCTCCTGCCAAATCACCTCCAGGACCTCCAAAGCCTCAACATCTAGGGGGGATACACTGACCAGTCAAACAGATGAGAGTAGAGGGATATAAGGCATCCCAACAACTTGGTGTCCCTGCCCATGGCAGAGGGGTTGGAATGAGATGAGCTTTAAGGTCCTTTCCAACCCAAACCATTCCACAGTTCTGTGATGCTCAGCAAGTTCAAGCCAAGCTTTGCTTGATGCTCTCCCAGCCCCACTCCTTCCCGGGGTCAGATACCAAAGCTTCAGGATTCATCCCAGGAAATGCTGTGGATTTTAAGGACAAATCATTATCTACTGCAACATCCCCTCTCAGCACTGCTGTGAGAGAAACAAACAGCAAAAAACCCAGAGTTTGGCTCATTTTCCTCCTTCCTACATCTTTTGGTGAGAATCAAAGGAGTCTCTGGGGGTTGTAAATCTGCATCTGACAAACTCATACAGAAATAAGCACATCAGTGAGGGACCAGGGTGTGTCCACATTGAACCTGTCATAGCTCTGTCTTGCAGGGCCCACAGACCCTGAGCACACCTGGAAACCCAGTGGTCTCACCTCATCACCTGCTCCTTGCAGGAAAACCCTCCCTTGGTCTGCATGAAATGCAAAATTAAACTTTAGCTGCATTTCAGGGCGTGTTGCCAGTGTGTGGCCAAGTCCCCTTTCTTTTTTCCAAACGAACTTTTTTCCAAATGAAATTTTGCAGTAAGTGCAGATCCCAAAGGCAACGTTCTGCCCAAACCAAAGGATAACGAAATCTAATAATTCCAGGAGAAACAAACTTAGCCTGAGACCTTTCTGCACTGAGAGGGATCTTCAACAGCGACGAGCTCTTCGCTCTCCAGCAAAGGGAAGGAAACCAAAGCAGAAAGGATGGAAGGGAACAGAGTAGGTTGGATTTGCTGGGTGTTTATGGCCATTCCCTGCTGTATCACACCTACCTGGGCTGAAGGAGTTAACAGCTCTTCTGGGACAGTGTAACAGGAGAAGGGAGTTAGTCATCTAGGCATGTCCGGATCGGTATGAACCGGGAGCTGCCTATGAATGAAGTTGCCTTGGAGATGCAGCCAAAACCAATGACCAGATATTAACTTTTCACATCAGGCTGCCAAGGCAGGCAGAACACGTGAAACCAGCAGGAGAGCTCCCAGCAGAGGCAGGAGCACCTGGATACAACGTGAGGGACCCCCAAACTCCCTCTGGAGAAGCAAAACCCTTTGTGTCTTTGTTGGAGGGGCAGGAGATGTTTCCTCTCACAAAGCCAAGGGGGTCAAGGACTGGCACCAAACTCCTGCTCTAGCACCTTATGGAATGAGTAATTAATGCAAGGTGCTGTGTTCCCTTAGTCCAATTTTACAGTTGATATTAAAGATACCAGCACCAGGCTCCCTAATTCTTTCTGGAATGAGCTTCACAAGCAGAAAAAACTGCTATGGGCGCCTTACCCAACGCAGCCGAAACAAGACGTCACAAACCCATTAAGAGGGAGTTCAAAGGCTGGGCTGGTGAAGGATCACACGCCTTTCTAACCCCAGCACTTCATCTGCACTTCCAAGGGCAGGTTTGGAGGTGGGTGAGCAGGAAGGAGCAGCTGTTCCAGCCCTTCACTGGGCTCCTGCACTGGCTCCCAGGAGGAAATTCAGCTTCAGGCAGAGATTTCTCAATCTCGGCTCAGAGCAGTTCTGGCCCAGACAAGGTCACCAGCCCACTTCCCAAGGGGACTGAGAGAGCAGGACAGAGGGTGACAAGGAAGAAGGCAGGAAAAAGCATCTTCTAAAGCCATGGGTGAAGATCACCTCAGCTGGACTTCGCTCCCTCCAGCCTCACTGGAGCACTGATGGATGGAAAGAAACAGTTTGTCAGCCACAACAAGGCTTGCTCTTCATGAGATAAATCAGGGCATCCCCTGAGAAAAATCAAACCTCACCCACTGCTGGAGAACACACCCCATCACCAGGTACACAATTCCCTGTTTCCAACCCCAAATCCAACCTCTGATGGGGAAGATACTTTTTTCCTGCAGTGGGATCACTTTGGCTCACACAGGGATTGACATGAGGAGAGCCACAATCCCCCCCACTGCTGTGCTGGACACAAAGCCCAGCCCCACCACCATCCCACTGCCTGGTCAGTGATGAATGGGTGGGCAAACCCCATTCCAGGCCACTGGGGACATCCCAGATTTCCCTGCTTGGAACAGCTTGAGAAGAAATGGACATCTCTGCACCAGAGCAAACTCTCTGTTCCCAGCCACACACCAGCCCCTTGATATTTTTTCCCAGAAGGAAAAACAGAAGATGCTTTCCATAAGCAGACGATTTCAGCAGCTAATTTTACCATCACTTATGGTCGACTTTATGACTAAGATTTCATGCTGACTATATTAATCCTGTCAAATTTCAGAGTGAGAGAGAAATGATACTGTATATTTTATGGCTGCAATAACTTCTAAGCCATTAGACATGCATGCTGACATGAAAGTAATCAAATTGATTTTTTCCTATTACAATGAAGAACTTTGTATGAGCAAATAGTCTTTCTGGCACAGGAATGAAACACCAAGAAGCTTGTGCTCACTCAGGAAATTAGGAAATTGCCACAAGCCATCGTTCAGAAATTTGAGTTTTCTGCTTACTCACATTTTATTGTCACCAAAGCTGAAAGGAACATGTTAGTCAACTGAACAATTGACAAAAGCCAATGGGAGGGATAATCAGAGGGTTTTGAAGGCATGTTAAATACTGCAGAAGCTGCAGTTAATGGCTTTCCCTGCATTAAAGGCTCCCCTGTGCCTTTTTTAACCTCATCAGACACAGAGCCCCTCACATGGGGAGCAGCTCACTGGCCACCTCCAAGTGTTGGGTGTACAGAATGGGTCAGAAGGAATTGTTGGGAAGACTTTTGGCAAGTCCTGGAAAGCTGGAAGTAGAGAGTCACTGAGAAATCCCATGTGCCAGAGGGTCAGCTGAGAAGCCCATTTTTTTTTCCCCCACACTTTTTCCTTTCTCCTGCAGAAAGCACCGAAAAAGACTAATTTAAAATAATTCTTGAAACGCAAAAGCCCTTTAATTATAAATTCCACTTGCTTAGTGTTTTGTGGGGTTTTTTAAAGCACTGGTGACAGTCTGGGGTGTCCCCTCCCCAGGCCAGGACACTCATGGGCAGGGGCAAACCCAGGCAGGGCAGGGGCTGTGCAAGCCAGGCCTTGCAGGGACGGGCAAACCTGTCTGAAAACCTGCCAGGGGCAAAAACCCGTGAAAACCTGTTTTCTTGCCCTGATGGGTGAGGACATGTTGGGTGTGAGAGGACAAGATCAGTGAGGCTCAACACCTTGGAAGACATGGCAACCAGGAGCAATTAAATGCTGATAACACACACAACAAACCAGACTTACCCAGCATCCTGCAGGTTCTTCTGCAGCCAACCCAGTTTAAGATTTTACTTTAATTTCCACTATGGATCTTGGAAGATTTTGTAGAATATTCATATTATTCATTAAATAATATCAGAGCTTTCAAACCAAGAAAGCTGCACATTAAAAGTCTTGCACAGGGATGTGGCAGAGCTGTCTAAAGGCTCAAAGGATGATGGGGTTGTGTGTATGTGTATCTTTGGGTATGTATATACATATATCTATGTATACTTTGGATTAGCAAAAGAATTGCTGATTTAACATGAATTCAGTTGCAAATCAAAATGCTTTGATGGCTCTCTATAAAAACAACTTAGTTTTGGTTATGCTTCCTTTTGGTTTTTTTTACATACAAAACCAATAACCCACAACCACACGGATCACCTCAACCAAGACTTGCTAAATGCCAGGTTTAATGAATTCCAATTTCAGTGAATCCCTTTGTCCTACCACACCAAACATTTGTAAAGTCATCGCTGCTGCTGCTGCACCCAAACATGCAGAATATTTCCATACATGTTATTAAACAAAATAAACTCACTTTTTGGATCATTGCCACTTTTTTTTTTCCTTTAAATTAGAATTAAATTTCAGATTTCACAGCTTCAGGTTCACCAAGGCTCCCTCTTGCAGCTCCAAACCTCTTGCTGTGCATCCACGTGGATGCACTTTGTTCTCAACTTCTTACCTTGCAGAACCCAAATAAAACCACCCTGTGAATTTGCCAACATCTCTTTTAGGAGAGGAGAGCTCTGCCCAAGCAGGGGATGTGTGTCCCTGCCCACATTCCTCTGCAGTGACTGCAGCACTCAGGGATGGAATTGGGGTGACATCCCAGCCATGCTGGGGGACAGGGACATCTTCCTACTGCTGCAGCTCCAGCTACCACCACCTCTGCCCTAAAGAATCACAGAATCATGGGGTGGTTTGGGTTGGAAGGGATTTCCAAGGTTCCAACCTCCCTCTGTTGACAGGGACACCTTCCACTAGACCAGGTGGCTCCATCCAAGTTGGCCTCAAAGAAAACACAGTTGGTTTGGTTGAGTTTTCTGATGTTGTTTTGGGGGGTTTTGTGTTATTAGTTTGCTTTTTGGTTTTTTTTTTTTAAGTAGATATAAGCAAAACTCTCCCCCCAGAAACCCCCAAGTCAATCCCATCACACAGAGCCAACCAAATGGGTCCCCTCTGCTGCTCCTGAGATTTACAGGGATCCCACATTCCAGAGCAAGCCTGATCCATGTGCTGGCTTGGGATGTGCCCAGAGGAGGATGACTAGTGAGCCACGAGCCCACCACCCCCTTCACCTGACCCCCAGCAAGAAACAACAAACCCTTTTACTCAAATCACTCTAAAATCTTATTTTAAAGTTATTACCCAAACCCTTCAGATCCACAGTTTTGCAAAGGTAGGAGAAGCCTCCTGGGAAGGGCAGTGAACAATATCCATGAGTTTCTCATGACCTTATGGAGATTGCCATGACAACACCACTTCGATCCTCCAAACATGGATATATTCATTTACACAAGTGTGATTGAGAATAATTAGAGTGAGATTCCCTGAGCCAGGGAGTCACAACCGTGCAGGGCTCCCTCACCAGAGCCCAAGTTTCAAGGGAAGCAGCCTCAAATTTAAATGTAAAAAAGAAAACCGACAACACTCTTTAGAGCCTCGTGACCTAATTCATTATAAAGAATGTCAGTTAGCAAACCTTTTAAATAAAACATTAAGCTAGAGGTAATTTGAAGCCTTGTGGATTTTGTTTTACTCAATTATTTTCTAATGCTTCGACTTCAAGAATAAATATGCAGAAATAAAAAAAAAAAAAGGGAGGAATACTAAGGGTTTCGTTTAATTCTTTTTCAAAAAGAAATGAAGACATTCATACTAAACCAAAATACCCTCAACCAAGCCAGATTTTTAATTAAAACTTTTACGTCCTACAAGATTCTTCAAGGTTATAATATCTGCTCCCACATCTTGAGGCAGCATCACACTCAGAGAAGGGCAAGCCCATAATTCACATGAGAATAACCTGAGCTATGCATTGGTATAACTTATTTCCAAGACATACACTCACAAATTAAACCAGGTTTGAAGATTATTTTTTCCCTTCCCCATAATTTCCATAACCAGGTGCAATTTTCACTCTGTTGGGAAGAGTTTCCCTCCAGCAGACACAGAGGCAGCAGAAGATCACGTTGGCCTCTGCTTTGGTTTTATTAATGACTGATGGGTAGGACATGGTTGTAGTGAGGCAGGTAGGAATAGAAAGCCTGGAGTAAAGAATAAAATCCACTGTGGATATGAAAAGTCTGCAATGAGGTTAATTGGGGCAAGGGGAAAAACAAAGGGAATCAGAGAATCCCACAATGGTTTGGGTTGGGACCTTAAAATTCATCTCATTCCAGTCCTTCCATGGGCAGGGACACCTTCCACTATCCCAGGTTGCTCCAACCTGGCCTTGGACACTTCCAGGGATGTGGCAGCCACAGCTTCTCTGGAAGGAGCTCCATGATCAGCCCTAAGAAATACTATAAAACTCCAAGAAATACAGTCAAAGGGACGAGCAAAAATAATAAGAAAGCTTAGAGCTAAATATTTGATTTGTATTTGGCAGCATCACCCTCCTCAAGAGGCTCCCAGGGAGATTTGCAGCAATGATGTGGCACACCACTCCACCAGCAAGGCTGTGCTACAAAACATTCCAGAAACAAAGAAACCCAGAAGATAAAAAACCTTTCCACCACCCTGTTTAGAATAAAACCTCCCTGCCTTGGTTCATCCCTCCACGCAATCTTTAAAAAAAATGAAAAGTTGCTCTTTCCAAGTAATTCATCCACGGGTTCCAGCTCCTTTGGGAGTGAGTTTGACCCCAGGAGATTCCCAGGGCTTCACTTAATCCCTCCGTGCTCTAATCACATCCCAACCACACCCTGGGGCCACTCTCGGGGTGTTAAAAGTTCTCTGTGTCACCCAAAAAAGGTCTTTGGTGTTGGTAGAAGGTGTGAAGGGTGGAATTCGTGGTGCACATCACACCCTCCCCGGGGCATTCCAACCAAGGGCTCCTGTTCAAGACAGAAAACTCCGGATAAATCCTTTTCTTTGCAGCAGGGAATAAACAAGGATTAGTATTCACCCGTTCATAACAGGGGAAACCCTGCAGCTAGAGGTGGAGTCAGTCAATGCTGGAACATCCAGCCTAAGTTGCTTGATGAATGCTAACTACAACTTCCAGCTTATTTATCTAATTTGGGTTGATTTTGAAATATTGAGTTATCTAACCAGAGACAAAAAAAAGAGCCTGAAAACTTCCCATGGTAGTGAAAACTCTCCCTGCCATTTTACGACGCTGTAATTCAATCTGCATGTCTGAATATTACTGACTTTTCTCAATCAAATTTGTATTGAGAAATGCCTCAAAAAATCCAGGACAAATGCTATGTTTTCTCAAAATGGTGTTAAGTGCCTGGAAAATGGGGCTTTACAGCAAATGAGCCTTTCCAAATCTGACTGCGATGCACGGCCTGCAAATATTTCAGTCATTTACAATATTTATTAAGGTTTATTTTTTCAATCAATCTCTAACAAGAGCAGAACAGCCAATACCTATAAAACAGCTTGATTTTAGTAGAGTCTGGTTTCTGAGTGAGAAATGGGGCAGCTCTGAACTGATACAACCAGTTTGTAACACACACAAAAAAGAGATGGAGGAGGGATGAAGTCAGTGGTAAAATCCTCAACTCCTTCAGCCAGGGCAGGATTACCTTCAGGAATGTGCTGTGCTTGGAGAAATGGAAGGAAGATGCCAAGGCTGGAGAAATGGAGGCTCAGAGAAGACTTTATTCCTCTCTACCATTACCTGAGAGGAAGCTGGAGTAAGGTGGGATCAGCCTCTTCTCCCAGTAACAAACACCAGGATAAGAGGAAACAGCCTTAAGTTGTGCCAGGGGAGGTTCAGGCTGGACATCAGGAGGAATTTCTTCATGGGAAGGGTTGTCAGGCACTGGAAGGAGCTGCCCAGGGAACTTTGGAGTGCCCATCCCTGCAGGTGTCCAAGGAAAAACTGGATGTGGCACCCAGTGACAAGGTGGGGGTCACTCACAGGTTGGACTCGATCCCAGAGATCTTTTCCAGCCTTAACTGGGATTCTGTGAATTCTGGGGGCAGCTGTCCATGCTGGTGTCCATGGTCCAACCTCCATCCCCCAGGCAATGCCCCTCCTTCAGGATGGGCTTACTGGTACCAGTGATTCAGAGCCTGGACAGTGCCATAAATGGGTAATATTGGACATTTGGGGAGTCTGACCCTGCAAGGTGTTTCTCATTCAGGACCTCTGAGGTACCACTCATGGCAAGGGTGATATTGAGCCCCCCAGACCCAGGGAATATGAGACACCACCAAATAAACCATCACCAAATCATTTCAGAGAGAGCTGAGAACCATCAGAGCCTGGAATCACTATCAGGAAGGATTTGATCTAAGCACAAAACACCTCCCTGTGTATTCCTGAACCCACGAGGTACAACACACTCCCCCCAGCCCCAGCCCTCATTTTAAAATTCAGCCTTTATCAGCTTGAGTTGAGCAAATCCAGTGGAAAGGCAGAAACGGATTGTGCTAGTAAGCAGAAAAACTGTTACATCTTCTGAATGTAATTTTGCCAAAAGCCTCTGCACGATTTTTTTTGTCATGCTTTGCATTATGAAGGAAATTTCTTTTTAGAAGAACAGGAGAATGATTTGCATAATATTCTTTGCAAGTTAATATCAGCCTCTGATAATGATCTCTGCATAATGCAAAAACGTTTGAGAAGACTGTTACAACACTAAGTAATCATATTTTAAATTATGTTTCCCTTTATAGAAAGGTGTTGCAAAAACACACAGACATGAAATCTGTCTGTTGAAGTCCCAAGAACCACCTGACCATCTTCCCACTATTCTACTGTTACAGATTGCAACACTGCCTTTCAAAATCTTACAAAACAAATTACGCTGCAACAGTCTGGCTTCACAGAAGGCAGAGCTTTTTCCTGTGCTGCTGCTCCAGCACATTACATTTCACAAGAGCCTCTGATGTACTGCACGAGTTAAGCAAGGGCCTAGAAATTAAGCTGGAATACAATTAGATGCACCACAGCAATTAAGGCAGATTCTCCCATCCCTACCTGCACCAGCACAGATGGGAGCATCAGGTGTCCTACCTGCCACCAGGTACTGGGGACACTGGTTTGGCTGGGTTCTTATTGGCCCAGTTGGCTGCAGAACTACTTATGCAGCACTGGGAATTAAGATTGTGATGCTGCTGCCACATCCCACCGTGCAAGGGCTCTGGGAGCCAGAGATCTTCCCGAAATCTCTGTGTTTGATGCAGCCACGAGATCTCCACCAAGGCCATCGTTCATGGCTAATTAGGGCAGGAACTAAACATAAAAGCAGAGGTCCAGGAGGAAGCCATTTATCCAACTATGCCAGGCAACATCCTAATAGATGTGGGCACCAACGATTTCCCTCAACCCATCTCCAATGGGGGATGTGGGTGGGAAGCTAATGCACTTGGACATTAAATACTTAATATGTCACTAAGACTTAACAACCACAACCTAGTGGTTTCAACCTGAGCTAACCTTCCCTGAACTATAAGAGAGAGGTTCCTAGGACAGCCCTTGCCCGAGACAATAAAACACAGCAGTTGTGCAAGAAGCAAAACACTTTCAGATCAATCCACTTCCATCACAGAAGTGCCAGAATGGTCTCAGATGTGGAGGGGAGCATGAAGGAGGACCCACAGCTTAGGCTGTGCTCCCAAGAGCATCGCCATGCAGTGCCAACACCAGCATGTGCCCAGTGTGCCCATGGCACCCTCAGGACCGCAGTGGAAAGTATGTATAGTCCAGCCAGTGCTACCCACGCCTCTGACACAAACAGGGCATCATTCAGCCCTGAGGGTGGGTGGTTCTTCTCCCACCTACAAAATGAAGACTAAAATTCAAATACCAGATCTGTGCAGTCGAGGCAAGGAGAAAACAGCCTCTTGGATGTCAGTGTGAGCTCAGCCGCTGCCCCGGGCGTGAAACCGTCACGGAAACACGGGATTGTTTCTCCCCAACAAGTTTTGGTAACTTGGAGGGTTTGTCCAACCACATCCAGTGACAGGCAGGAGGACAACAGGGAAAGTTGTCAGACCACAGGCCAGCTAAGAAGTGTGTCAGAGAGCATTTGTGCAGACACTCATCCCTTGGTGGCCTTGGCTGTGGCACCGTCATTAGCCCGTGAACACACTCAGATGTTTCTGCAGCACCTTCACAGCCCAGCTGTGCTGACAGATTCTCTGGCACTGTGGGTACAAACCCCTCCATCCATCCTGGCACACACTGTGGCAGTGTATTGTCAGCTCCCAAAACACCCCAGCTGGAAGAAGCCCAAGTTAATCCTCCAACAATCCTCCACCCCATCCCATCCCCTCCTTTCTGTACCTTGTGTCAAGCACTTCCTCTCCAAACCTCATCCCAGGCTCCCTCAGATGGGTTTGCAACACTGGGAAGCTGCTTTTTCTCACAAATTGCCAGCAAATCTCTCTCTACCTTCCCCAAACTGACACATCCATCCATGTTGGTAGGTGGTACTTCCAGACTCAACTCCTGAGCTCCCAACCCACCTCCTGCACACCTGGATTCCAAGAGGGAAACCTTCTCCCAAGTCCCAGCAAACACGTGCACTCAGGAGATCCAGGAGGGTGTGGGAACCGCCCCAGGAACCGCCTGCACCAAATATTTCTCTTGCTAATGCTGCACATCACGTTTTACATAACATTCCTGAGGCACACAGGAGGTCAGGAGCAGGCTGGAGGTGGGGAGAGGACAGCCAGCTGACTGTGGGACACATAGCCATGATGCACAGCCAAGGGAAGCTCCAGTTGGGCACTTGGCATTAATTTGTGTTGCTTTGTAAATACATTGCAATCGAACTGCACAGAAAGTGCTTTAAGAATTTCGAGGGGAAATATCAGTTTGGAGGTGCAAGGGCTGCATTTCCTTTTTGAGGGGGAAAAGAATCATGAGTTTCACTCCATAAAACCTTAAAAAAGAGTAGTAAAGGCCACTGGAGTATTTTTGTTGTGTAAAATCATTTGAAAATCAACACGATGCACTAGGGATGTCTGTACATGGACATCCATCCTCTGTATTTTGCTGGTGGTCAAGCAAAAAGCTTAAGCTCAATGCTCTGCTGTGCTGGGGTGATGGCCTGGACACACACAGGCTGCAAGTTCACTTGGTTTCTTCACCCCCTCCAAGTTGTGCTCCCTCCCATCCCACTGCAAGAAGTTAAATCCTCCCTTCTGCATTGTTTCTCGTGCCAAATCCAGATCAGTCAGCAAGTACTGCAGGATACACCTCTCCCAAGGCACTCCCAAACAAGGCAACAGCCAGTTTGGGATCTTAAAGGGAAGGTAAATGAGGCAACTTCCTAAATGTGATTGTGAAAATATTCATGAAGGTACCACTTGGCTCGGGTACCTCCAGCTGCTCCACTGTGGCCACTGATTCCCAAGGGAATGTTCAGGTGTTTGCACAAGCCTGGGAATGCTCTAAGCAGGGACTGTTGGTGAGTGCAGGGAGAGGGATGGACACCAGCACAGGAATAACTGACAGCAAGTTACAAAATTAAAAACACCACCAAAAAAACCCGACCAAAAAACCAACTACTCCACAGTCGTCTGAAAGACCAGTTATTAGATTGCTTGAAATGAGTTGAAATGCAATTCCCCCAGATTTTATTGGTCTACTCAGATATTGATTCTGGTGTGCTCAGTCTGCAGCACAGAAATTCACCTTGCTAGAAATCCCACCTGTTTGCTGGGCCAGAATCACACACAGGGAACATCTGGGGCTGCTTCTCCTTGCTCCCTCTTCCTTGGCCTACAACTGCCAGTGCACATCAATAAAATAAGCCAGAAATTCCAGACAGTAGTTTCTTTGTTCCCTGCCTGCATTCCTGTCATCACAAAGAGAGATGGAGGAGCATGGGGAGCTCACACAGGAAAAGGGAGCACGAGGCACATCCTGGAGCTCCCACCTCCATCCTGGTGGTCATCACCTGGCTGCATCTCTGAGGGCTTCTGCACCAGATTTGCAGGTAACCCTCATGAGCCTGCCAGCCTTCCTGCTCCCAGGAATTCCCCCCTTGTGCAGGATCCCCGTGGGAATGCAGAATGGGAGGGCAGAGACAGGTCAAACACACCAGGATATTGTTGTTCTCAGGGGGTGGTTTCCTTTCCCTTCCCAAAGGCAGTTTAACACGACTGGCATAAACACTGTTGGTTTCACCCAGGGGCACCAACCACCTCCCTGTGCCAGAACACACCCCCAGTTCATCTGACCAGCTGAGCTGGGACATGGAGGGGTCACTCTGGGCAAGGTCTCCCCCATTCTGCTCATTACTTGATTCTTTTGGATCCTCCTTCCAAATCCTCCCAGGTTACAAATTCATGCAATGCCTCGACACAAAACACCACCACTATAAATTAATTTTTTCACCCACATAAAAAGGGACTAAAACAATTACACCCCAGGCTCTGCTGAGTGCAAAGAGCTACTCCAGAGCTCCAAGAAAGCACTTCCATCTCCCAGGCCATCCAACACCCGTGTCCCTGTGATGCAGTGCCAGCAGCACGCTCCGTGCTTCATGCCTCACTTCACAAGGCATGAACCCAGCCCCCAGAAACTGCCAGCGTGTTCTCCTGAGCCCTGCAGATGTTTCAGCTCCAGTGGGCTTCCTGCTCAGCCCACCAGCATCCCTCCCTGCATGGTAACACACAGAGAGCCAAGCACAGGGAGAGAGGGGAGCAGTGGGAGCTGACAGCTCTGCAGCTTCCACAGAGCTGTTGAGCTTTGTTTCTTTGTTAAAAAAAAGAAATAAAAGTTGGTGCTTGCAGCACAAACACGAGCTGGGCTGGTACTCTGCTCCTCCCTCAGCAGGATGTGCTCATCCTTCGCCTTGCAGCTCATCCATTCCCCAGGCACATCCCAGCCCAGACAGTGCACCCACCCTCCCAACCACTCCAAATCCCATCCCCATCCTGGGAAGGACAGTTGTGTTCTTTACTAAAGGATCTGCCCTTCCCAATTTGCCCCTTTTCCAGGCAAAGCTCTGGAGAAGGTGTCCAGGAGCGAGTCTAAGCCTCGGACTGACCAGCACAGAGTGTTCTGGATGGGCTGGAGCCTTGGTGAGGCTGGAGCAGCCAAGCACAGCCCATGGCCCTGATGGAGCCATGGCACAGATCCTGGGAGCTGTCTGATGAGTCAAGAAGTCCCCTTGTTGGATTCACTACACAGCCTGTGAATCAGTCAATCCTCCTCTTTCTCCTGGGGAGGGGGGCTGGCCCCCATCCAAATATTGCGTAAGCTGAAAAAGAGCTATTTAAAAAGAAAAAAAAAAATCCCCCAAAACAGATAAAATGTAGAAATACTACTTTGGAGCAACTGGGGGGAAGCTGAAGCCTTAACAGCAAATGATTACTTGCTGTTCTCCCATTCCCTTCCTCCAAGAGCCATAAAAAGGTTTTGCACCATCCGGCTCCGGCCCTGCTCACGTTACATGGGATCAACCAAAGCAGAGCCTGGTGCTCGTGTCCTGCCCAAGGTCGTGGTGACAGGGAGCTGCCAAGGAGCCCAGGGCTCTGTCCCAGCCTCCCACACCAGCATTCCCAGATTCCCAAGCAAGCCCTCTCCAGTGAGGAGAACACAGGCAGGGAGCGATGGGGATGGTTTTTGTCAGGTTCATTTCCATGGACACCACGCAGAAAGCTAAGGCAACCTTCCCAACTTCCACTTTTTTTTCCAAGGCTTTTCTCTCTGCCTCCTTTTCTTCCCCCCACAGTTCTTAAAATCCAATTATAGCACGACTCTCTCAGCAGGGGTCAGTGTGGAATAAGAATCGCCAGAGTTAATGGACATGAGACCAAGAAAGATTAATGCCTAAATGGTTTCAAAAGTTGTATGATGCCGATTTCATTAACATTTTAATTGTAATGTATCTTTTTAATCTTCTTTCACACTAATGGTTTTATATGCTTCAAAAAAAGAAAAAAACTGCTGACAACAAAAATATCAACATACCAAAATTAACAGAGAGAACTGAGGGCTATAATGGGAACTGAATGAAATGCAGAAAACCATGTTAATGATGCATTAGGAGTAGAAACCGTGCTCAGACAAGAGTCAAAAATTCAGTGCTACACTTGATGCCCTGTTTTTACCTTCTCCAGGTGTCCAGCATGACTCCAGGTATGTTTTTCAGTGGGGTTGTGCAGAAGCAACAACCCCAGAAACATTATCAAATGCATCAATTTACCCAAAAAAGTGCTTTAAAGCTGGTAATTAATCTAATTTAAGCAGGACAATGCAGAGGAGCAGCAGAGCCAGAGGAATGGTTCCATGGGCTCAGGTGGAACCACAGCAGAATCACAGACAGGAAAGATGCTCTTGCAACCGCCGTGCAAAATTTTATTTTACTTAATTAGAAGACAATTAAACCTAAGCAATAATGTTTCATTAAGCATGGGCATGTATTGATGATGTTAGCATGGATAAATAAAGGGAGGCACAGAAGGAGAAGATAATTGCAAACAGATGAAGTTTCAAACAACTTTAGTTTGTAGAAATGAGTGAATGATAAAGACACTTTCACCTGCCTGTGGGGCTGGGCTGCAGCTACAGAAGTGATCCCAAAACCACCACGTTTCCCTCACAAGTTCCATCAGAACTTGTGAGAAGGGACAAGATTTAGTCAGAGGGATACAAACCCTCCATATCACCATCAGCAAATCATAATCCCTACGTTTGCAAAGGGAATGTGATCCCAACCACAACACAGCAACCAAAAAGCACATTATCCTACTCAGATTTAGTCCTTTGAAGCTGGGGCAGTGCTGAGGCAGGTTTCCAGTGAAAGGGGCAACTCTGAAAAGGTTTGTGGGAATTTCTTTGCACCCAAGAGAAGCACCTCTCCCAGGAGAGATCCAGAGCAGCCAGGCAGATCCTGTCCCACTGGAAGTCTCCCACCAGCACTGGCCAGGCCCACCTGCCTGTTCCCTCGGAAATCTGGTCATTTTAACCACCTTCAAACCCATAAATCCTCACTCCCCATCTCTTTTGGGCACCTGGCCACTGCCTCCTGCACGGCACACCTTGAAACACCAACCCTTTATTTATACACCTGCACATTACACCTCTGTGGGGCATAATCCCATCAGGGCTCAGCGCCCTGCAGAGCTCTGAGCACTGAAACATTATCACTCCTTTGCCATGTCATCACTAACCAGAACATCTCTGCAAGGAACGACTCTCTTCCCAAACCTAATCCCCGTTTTCCTAATGCTTTGTATAATCAGAGCCCAAGTGTTTGTCCTATGACAGAGAGAACTGGCACGTAAAACACGTCCCCCCACACAAAATATATATATATATAGATCTCCCAGGCTGCCATATGCTTCCCCAGTGGATTCCACGACAGGAGCCAGCGCTGGCACCCGAACACAGGACCCACCACGGCACAACCTCCACCTCATTTCACTCACAATTCCTTGCTTTTCCCAAATCCCACCTCCCCAGCCTCCCAGGGATGACAAACCACCTCTCCCCCCCACATCCACTCATCCAGGGGGGCTTTGATTGAGGAAAGAGGAATCTTCCCAGGCTGTTTTAACAAGTGATGGATAGATCCTGGGATTCGCTTTATGGCTGCAGGGATGACACGGGGAGGTGAAGTGTTTAATCTCAGCCCAGTGACTATATATGGTCACTCTGGTGGAGTCACCTCCCTTCCCCTCACGCTCTGCTGCCCATCACTCCTGGCACTGGGCTCTGCAGCAAACTGGCAGGGACTGGGCACGGCGCCGGCACCACAAGTCAGCAGACTCCCCATCCCTGTGCTCTCCCTCTCCCCCTTTCCCACTTTTTTTTTTTTTTTTTCCTGGGCTTCTAAAAACCTTAAATTGGGAGAAAACCAGAGAATGCACAAATTTAATGCACAACATTTTAAGAGTGCTTTACAGAGGAAAAAAACCCGACCTGTCAAGTTACTTATGGTTAAATGTACAGTTCATAATCGCTTAGAAGTTGTTTTTTTTTTTAAAAAATGAAATCAATCTTTTGGTGGGAAGTGTATCAGTTTAGTGAGCCCACACAGAGTGGTTTGTTAGTGGAGGGGAGTTTGTGGCTGCTGAAGGAGAAGTGAGTCCTGCCCCCCCATCCACCCACCTAGGGGGAAAAAATGCACTGAAGGATTTGTCTTCATAGGAAATAGAACACACAAAAATGTACTCGACATGCAAAAATTTTTTTTTTTCAAAGTCTGATGTGAGGACGTCTAAAAAGCCCGAGGCCAAACCGTGAGCACCCCTGGAACACACACAGCACAAAAAAAACTGTGCCAAGGGCTATTTATCTTCATTTTATCCCATTGCCGTGAGCTTTTGGGGGGTCACTGTAACAAATAACTGCTCCCAACACCATTATCCCAACTTCCAATCTTTCCTGGGACAAGCTCTGCTCCAGCCCAACCTGGGGATGAGGAGGAGTGGGGAACCTTCATCAGGCTGAAACCCCCAGCAGGGAAAAGGAGGAGGAATCTCCACGCTCTCCTACGTGGCAGGCTCTGTCCCAGCACTCCGATTTTTATTACCTCCGTCCCCATTTAGGAGCAACCACATGACAAACCCGAGTGCAATCCTGCCCAGGGAGCTCGCCTGGGAATGCCTCTCCCTCCCTGGGATCACAGCACTTCAGCAAGTTTTCCCTTAACAGCAGAATTTATGGGTACAAAGAATGTACCAAGATTTAATTTTTTTTTTATTTTAAATTGCTCCAAACATTTGCTTAAAAACAAGTTGGACTTAAAAAAAAAAAAAAAAAACAAAACCAAAACAACCCAACAAAAAATAAACCACTAATGAATCACAGTTCCTAGCAAATGAGCAATTGCAGTTGACACAATGAATTATGCCTGAAGCAAGCTGGGAAACATATTTTGCAAATGATCTCATCCACAGGCAAACCTGGCATGACACTTGATTTGCTAAAAAAGACACAAAGCCTGTCAAAATTCCTGTCACTTCACAAATAAAGTCAGGTAGAGAAAAACCAACAGCCTCACCCTCTTTTTAAGCACGCTTCACCTATTTCTCAATTGCTTTACAGGCTTGATTTAATAAAAAAAACACAACCCACCCCATTCTCCTGTAGGTGTGCCCATCCCAGTGGGTGCTGAGGACTGTGGGCTCCCTGTGCTTCCCTGGATGAGGGATAAATGGGCTGGGAAGCTGCTCTTTGGATGCCAAACACAGGCTCAGCTCGATTTGGAGCTTAATTGCAGCAAGATCCGATGCTCGCTCTGGCCATTAGGTATGGCAGGGAACTCACAATTCCCATTCATTTCTTCCAGCTGAATGCCTGGGGTTTAGTTCTTTCATTGCATTCAAGTAAACTCAAAGAAAGGTAAGAAAAGGGGGGGAAAAAGGAATTAAAGTGCAGCCCCCTTTGTCCTCAGCATCCCTGAGCTCTCTCGGGGCAGTTCCCTTCAGCCCAGCACATCCCACCCTATTTCCCCACCTGAAAAGCTGCTGGCTCAGAAAACCTGGAAAAATTCAAACCCATGGCTGAACCCTCCTTCTAACCCCATTTTGTCAGGCTTGGGTATTTTTAAACACAGAGCAAAGCAGGAGCTGAGTCCCAGCACCCTTTCACAGGGTGTTCCGTGCTGTTTGTCCCCAATCCATGACATCCCAGCTCCAGTGTGTCACCAGAGCCAGCACATCCCTGCAGAGCCCAGCACGAGCCCTCCACAAGGGCTGGCAGGGACAGTCTAAACTAAATATTCCCATTCCAAGGTGAGCTGGTTTGTGTCCCCAGTCAGGACAGCACATGCCAGTCTGGAGGTTTCTCCCAAACCAACCCAGAGCTTCCCAGGTGGATCAGGCTCTGGCAGGAGGTTTCTTGGCTCTTCTTCCCCAAGTGCTGACCAGCAACTGCTTGGGATTTGAGCCAAAGCCTGGTCCAGAAGGGACTCACCTGGATGCTACAGGCTCAAGCTCAAGGAGAGGAGAATGTTCCTCCCTGGACTTATAGCAGTGAGGATGCTCTGTATCCCCTGGATATGTCACTGGGAGGAACCAAAATCCATCCCCCTGCCCCAAATCCCAGCAGATGCCTTCAGGAAAGCAGAGTCATGGTTGAGGAAAGGAAAAGGCTTTTATGTTGCCAGAGGGCTCCAAAAATATCACTTCCAAAGTGATCCAGCATCAATACACGTGTCTTAGCTAATGGCATCCATCTCCTAGAACAAGGAGGGCTCTGGGAAAAGTTTGGGGAGCCCTGAACAGCAATTTGGGGAATTCTGCCCTGCACAGCCACAGCCTGGCCAACACACAAACTGCATGTCTGGCTTCAGTGATGTTCCCCCTGCTCCTGCCTCGATGCCCATTTTTACCCCTCTCTCTGTATTTCCAGCTGCCTTGGGAGAGTTTTTTGACAAATTTTAAGTTCCAGAAACCCATCCCCACCCTCCAATGTCCCAATACGACAGCTTTTCCCCCATGAAGCCTTAATTAAAAGGCCTCTACAGGAGGGAAAACCCCAAAACACAGCAGTTACAGCCACAGAATGACATTTATCCTCAGGAGGAGATCCCTAATTATTTTATATTTCCCACTTACTTCAGATCCAACTATTATCACCTCCATCATCCACACCTCGGGATCACAGACCGTCCTCAGCTGGGCAAACAACAGCAATTCAGCTCATGAGGAACAGCTCAGCTTTACACTTTCGAGTGAAAAAACTTACATAATTTCAGAGCGGGCTGTGAATTGGGCAGGAAATTGGGGTTTAGCCGTGCCGGGATGCTGCAGTTTGGAGCAGGACCGGTTCTCCCGGGAACCCCACTGCCAGATCCCCCCGCTGTCCCCATGGAGAAGCAGCAATCAGCCCGCTTTGTTTACCGATTCCAGCTTCTCCTGCTGTTTAATATTTCAGCTGGAGAAGGTGAGCCGGCACGCCAGCCCCTCAATTACACAGGGCGAGAGGCAAACACTTGGCAGGCACCGAGCACATCAAGCCGCCCGCAACCTCCGGAAAGGAGGAGGGGGGGAAAAAAAAAGGGGAATATTCAAATTAATGACCCGGCGGGTAATGGAGACTTGGCTGGGAGTGATCCTGCACTTTGCCATCGGTCGGGCCGGCGGAGCAGCACGCGATGTACCGCTGGCGTTGGATTTTCCTACGGCAGGGAAGATGTTTGGAGAAGTCCTTGAGCGCTGTAACTACAGAGGCTGCGGTGGGAGCCGGCGCTCCCCAATCCAAACCCTGCTCTCATCCCGGTTTTCCCACCACGAAGCTGCTTTTAAGCCCCTCGCGACAGAGGGGTCCCCGCGCAGGGATGGGGGCACAGGAGCCCACGCAAGGGAGACCCCCGTGAGCCCCCGCCATGGGCGCCCACCCCCCACGACCCGGGCGTCCTCCCCCAACCCCATTTTCAGGTTCTGCCGGGTTTTCCTTTTTAACACCCGCACATTCCCAGCGTTTTCCTCCCCTGGGAGCGAAAGTCCGAGCGTGCGCCTTCATTTATCCCTTACCCCGACCTTCAGCCCCGCAGCCCCTCCGAAGGGGGGGCTTCCAAAATAACCCCCCACCTTGCTGCGGGACCCGCGGCAACTCCCGGACCCC
>WEIV01008649.1:98140-120326 GCA_013390005.1 Calyptomena viridis | reverse complement strand
TATCTTATTTTTATTTTTATTGTATTTTCTATTTTTATTGTGTTTTTATTGTATTTTAATTGTATTTTTATTTTATTTTTTGTTTTAATTCTGTTTTGTTCTATTTTTATTCTATTCTGTTTTATATTTTGTCACTTATTTCTATTTTATTCTATTTTATTTAATTATTGCTTTATGTTTTATTCCATGTCATTCTTTCACACTTAATTTTCTTTTTTATTTTTCTTTCTCATTCCATTTTACTATTCCTTTATTTCATCTTCCTTTCTTGTTTACTTTATAATTTTTTTTCTTTTATTTTTCACTTCATCTTATACTCTTTCATTTAGTCTCGTTCCTTTTATTTGCCTTCATTACTTTACTTTTTTCATTATATAATTTTTCTTTTTTTTTTAAATTTCATTGTCTTAAATTTTATTTCATTTTATTCTCTAACAGAATAGAACAGTTCCACTGAAAGGACCTACAATGACCACTGAGTCCAACCACAAGCTGCCTTTTTATTTTTACTAGTTCCTTTATAATCTTTATTTGATTTCCTTATTTATTTCCTGTTGGATGTCAGGGTCCAAGCCCACCCTTCCCTGCCACCCCACCATTCCCCTGCTTCCAACCTCCTCCAGCACTGGAATCACAGAGATCTTTGACTCATCCCAGTTCCTGGGACATTGGTCCCACCCTGATCCATGGACAGCACCAGTGGATCCCTTTGGAATGGGAATCCCGCTGCTTGTGACTGGTCCTGTGATTTGGACATGGAATTTATCCATATTGGTGCATTTACTGGACATCCCCCACTCCCACCAGCTGCATCCCAAAGGACTCTGTATCCCAAGGGATCCCTCTGGATCCCGCCTGGAATCCCCTTGTGCAGGAGCTGCTGTGCCCAGGGAGGGATGGAGTGAGGTGGGATGGGCTGCTGGGTGACATTTAGGAGCCTCAGATCCCTGGAATTCATCAGGAGAAGGTGGAGTGGTCTGGGTGGCTCTGGAACCTTCCTCATCCCCACTGCTCACCCAACGAGGGAAGACCAGAGCTCCCATTGCTGGGAAAACCCACCAGTTTGGGTCTTTGATGGTCTCACAGCCCAGGTTTTATGTCAGAGTGAGACATCCCTGGAAAACTGAAACCTGTGGACCCACAGCGAGTCCCAAACCCGAAATCCCAGGCTGCCACTTCTTCCATACCTTTCTCCTGTGGAAAAAACAGAGTTTTTCCAAAAAAAAAAGCAAAGTTATCTGAGGTGGGACTGCTCGAGCACATTTCTATTCCAAATCTCATCCTACCACCTAAAAAAATAAAAAGCCATTTTGCTTTGTTGCTTCTCTAAGCCCAAAATATTAAAATCAGCACATTTGCATGATGAAAGTGTGCAGTGCTGGCCCAACGTCTGCTAAATAAATTTCAAAGGAGCAACAAAAAACCTCTTTAAAGCACCTCTGTTTGCTGCCTGTTTTGCATGCGAGGTTGTGGCAGAACTTCTTTGAATCTGGAAGTTTCTTTCCTCTCACACTCGTGAACATTTATCATTCCGAGGCTGCCTTAAAATCTGCAGTGAAATATCCCCATATTTTAAAAATCAACATTGGATGCCTAGAACTGCTCAAGGCTGAGGAATTTCATTAGCACTTGACACTTTAAAAAAACAGTGTCAGGTCAGGACAAACACATTTGCTTTTCTGCACAAGATAAAATCGAGTTGTTGTATTTTTTTTTTTTTAGAAATGATGCAGAAATATGTCCCAAAACTGCATTCTGAGACAGAGCAGTTGTATTCCCTTCAAATGTGACATTCCCAACTCCCCTCCTTTGGTTTTCATTGAAGTATCTCAACATCAGTTCATCAGGAATTGTAAGGATAAGAAAAGGGGGGATGGCTTTAAGATGAAAAGGGTAGATTTAATGAGATATTGGGAAGAAATTCCTCCCTGGGAGGGTGGGGAGGCCCTGGCACAGATTCCCAGAGAAGCTGTGGCTGCTCCATCCCTGGAAGTGTCCAAGGCCAGGTTGGAGCAGCCTGGGATAGTGGGAGCTGTCCCTGCCCATGGCAGGGGGATGGAATGAGATGAGCTTTAAATTCCCTTCCAACCCAAACCATTCCAGGATTCTGCACCTGCCTGGACATCCAGTGCCCATTTCATGGAGAGGGGAATTGGGCAGTGGTGGCCCAGGTGGCCACTGGGCAGCAGAGCAGCACAAAGATGGGAATTCACTCCAGCACAAAGATGGGAATTAATCCTGCGAGAGCTCTCCCTGCACAGGACGTGCTCCAGATGTTCCCAAACCACTCCCGGGGCTGCAGCAACACTCCCTGGGGACCAACATCCCTGTGGGATGAGCAGCACCATCCCCCTGTCCCTCCTGGAGGACCACAGCCCGTTCCAGGACATCCCTGAGTCCCAAAGGACGTGGAGACACAACTCAGGACATTTGTGCTGCCAATGACCAGCTCCATTCTCCAACTCAAAAGAGGGATGTGGGCTTGGGAAACCCCCAGCACCTCCCCAGGGGTCACGGAAAAATCCAGCCACATCCATAGGGAGCTGCAAGATGCCGCAGAGTTGGAAAACTCCTTCCTCCGGTGCTCAAACATGAGGGAAAATCCGAGCTCCGTGACTCGCCCGGGGCCTCCCCAGCTCTGAGAGAGCAGTTAATGCTCCAGCCCAGGGAGCAGCTTCCCTCCCTCCAGCCATGGACATTTTCAAAACGTTCTGTGATGGAATAAGAAACGTTTCTTAAGTACCATTTGATGTCTCAGAATGGCTCCGGGGCGAGAGAAAACATGTTTATTTACTACTATGCTGATTTTAATGCAAAAGATTGGTTCAGTGACTGCAGGAAACAAAACAGGCAACATTTTCCATAATGTCTGCAAAGTGTTCTTGGGCTGCGGAAATATTTTCTTTCTTTCTCTCTCTCTCTCTGTTCCCTGCAATTTTTTTTTTTTTCAATCTAGCATTTCAAATTGAAGAATGGCTTGAGGGCTGAAGAAATCACTTGATAAAATACCCAACATTTACATTCTTGCAGGAGGAAAGCTAACTTTTTTTTTTTCCCCATCTGAACAGTGGTTTAGTGAAGCAGAAGGAACAATCCTGCAGCATCCCACGTCCCTTTAACCCTTTCTGGCTGCAGCTCTTCAGCTCAACTTCATCTCTTCACTGCAAAGCTTTAGAGATTTTGTTCCTTCTCCAAATTCCGGGTTCCAAGGACACTGAGGGTGGTTAAAATACACTTTTCATCTTGCTTTCCAGATGTATTTCTGGATGCCATGGCTGGGGACCAGCCCATGGCAAGGCATTGCTCCACCAATCTTTGATTTATTTCATGCAGAGATGGGACTTTCCAGCAAATTTGGTAATGACAAAGGCTTTCAAGATCTTTCCAACCCTTCTGCCTCCAGAGATGCTGCCACAAGGGTGCCCATGGCATGGCTGAGGTGCCCATGGACTGGTCCCCAGCTGTGGTGGGAATCACCCTGAACACCCATCAGAGCAGCTCCAGGTGGAAAAGGGTGCTTGGAACACATACAAAAATTCAGGAATCTGCTGAGAGACTCATTTTCCTGCAGGAAACCTTCAGAAGACTTTGCAAACCAGATCAATCATCATATAAGAAGGAATTTTTGCAGTTTGCTTTGTGGGTAGAAATAGTTTTATCTCCCCAGTCCAACACATGTGGCCAATATTTGTGTTGTGCTGTGAACTGGGAGGCCTTTGGAGGATAGAGAAAATCACCTGCTACCAGGAGCCTCCCCTTGGGTGGTTTATTTAGGCACCACTTTGGCACAACTGGGATTCCTGGAGTGGGGAGAGGACACAGCAGCTCTTTTACAGCTGAATGAAGTTTATTGGGATTAATATAATTTAGAAATAGCAGCAAATAATAAAGCAAAATGCACCAGAAAACCTCATTTATGAGCTTTATTTATTTTTGCCAGAGAGATTTGCCTTCTCATCAGCAGAGTAGAGCCAAGTGCTGTAGGTTCTGAACAAGCAGAACAGTGACTACCTGGGTTCACACCCTCAGCCAAGCTCCAGTTGGGTCTGAAGGGAGGTAACATCTGCCTTCCCCTTTGGAAAATGCAGATAAAGAGGTTTGATGACAAGCTGGGGCCATCCCAGGGCTTTATCTGCTGCCTCTGCCTCTGCTCCTTGCCACGTTGTGGTGTCTTCCTTCCACTTCCCAGCCCAGGATTACACTGTGCTCCCACCAGGGAGCCTTGCTGGCCTGTATTTCACTGGGAAAGCTTTAACCCTGCTGCCAGAAATCTCTCCTGGGTCAGGGGGGTCTCATTCCAGCCCAGCAATGTTTTCCTGTCAGCCCCCAGAGCTCCCCTGGGAGGCCCAGGGGCATTTTGGTGGAGTCTGAGCTCCCTGAACCCAACCCTGACCCCGAGAGGTCACTGCCACCCAGCTCTCCTGGAATATCAGGGATGATGACTGGATATCCCCTGCAGCCTCCTGTGCCATCACCCAGGAGGACTGGGGTGCCAACGTCACATTTGGGGACAAGCCCCCGAAATCTTTGCTCACCAAAGCCACGGGAGCCAGGGAGATGATTTCTCACCCAAGAAAGCCTTTGGTTTGTTGTCTTTGGTGGTTGTTCAGCTCTGTTATTTCTCCCCCATGGGTCATTCCCTGGCTTTGAACGGGCTGTGATGGCTCCAGTTATCCCAACCCTCTGCCCATCCCAGCTCCCACGGTGTCCCAGGAAAAAAGGGAAGCACAGCTGGAAGGCTCTGCCACCTCACTGCTCTGGGCAGGGCTTTCCCACATCAGCATCCCTAGGAACATGATAAAGTCACTCATGGGATAAGACTGCTCAGAGGGAGCCCTTGGGATGGATTTGGATGTTCATGGAATCACAGCATGATTTGGGTTGGAAGGGACCTTAAAGACCACCTTGATCCACCCCCTGCCATGCACAGGGACCCCTTCCACCATCCCAGGTTGCTCCATGCCTTATCCAACCCGGCCCTGAACACTTCCAGGGATGGGGAGAAGTCAGAATTTGTTATTTGTTTAAAGATAAGGCAAATAAATTCTGAGTTCTTTACATGAAGCATCTACACAAGGCTCCAGCATCACCCCAAGCCACGCAGCTGACATGGTGCAGATGTTGATTATTTTGACTCCAACCAGCCTTATTTTATTTACATTAAAATGATTAGGAACAAGTTAAAACAAACAGGAATGAGAGTGTCTCCAAGGCGGCCGCGTTGTCCTGACCAAACTAGCACAAGGCTGTGTGTAAAGAGGCTTTACTTGTTAGCAAATAGAGAAATCCTTCAGATCCTGCCGGGAGAATTGCTCCAGAAGAGCAAAGCACTGCTTGTTCCCAGCTGAGCCCCACGAGGTGGGGGTAGGGCAACAACAAAAATCATGTATCATCGGCCTGTTTTAGTAATTATTTATTATATAATGGTGTGGTGACTGTGCAAGAGAAAGCCCAGGCCTGGGAGGTGTTTTCTGGCTGTGTTAATTCAGGAAAGGTACTCACAGCCTTGGCTCAGCTGAGGCTGCCAGGCTTGGAATCTGGGAGGCTCCTGACCTCCCTGGACACAGACTGCAGCTTGTTGTCCCAGGAGCAGCATTAAAATAAATTTCCATAAAAATATCTGCTTTCATCTTAAAGACTCGACGTGTTGGTGGAGAGAAGCTCGTCTTGTAAATGATCATGATATTTAATTGCCTCTGAAGCTCAGAAATGATATTTAACTGGAGCTGGCGCAATTCACAGGACATCACAAGCCTTTTTCTGTCTGCCTGCTCTCTCTCTGAGCTCTGACCATGATTTCTGCTTCCCAGATGCACCATCTGACACTTGGCTGTGGGAGCAGACATCCTGTTAGTGCAGGATCTATTGTGCCAGGCCACCTGGGTGACTGGGGCAACTCTCCAAAGGGCTCATTCCTGCTGCATCACGTTGCATTGGAGGCAATGTTGGCTTTAAAGAGTTTTGAAACGTCCCTTTTGGGTTTGGCAGAGGGGGTGATTTGCACCCTGAGCACCCCTGTAACGTGGAGAGGTGTCTGCAGCCACTCTGGGGGATTTGGGGACACTGAGCAACCCCCTGTGATGCACCTCAACCCCAAACTCCCTGCAGACCCTCACAGGCCTCTCACACAGTGTGGCTCATTTCTTTGATACAACCATCCCTTTTCCAAAGCCTTTCTTGGCTAATAATCTTAATTAATTTAGAGCTGACCACTCAGTTGACTGCTGAGCAAACAAACGATGCTCAGCCTCTCCTTACAGATTCTCCTACATCCCTCCCTATTTGGGATGTTGGTGCACAGAAACACAAGCAAAATGCCTTCAAGGAAGCTGCCCAGGCCACTCCTGGGGGGCAAATACCCGTGGCCAGGTGGGAAGGGGAGGAGGTGGCTGTGTCTGCTCTGCAGGAGACACCGACGCCCTCGATGACAACGTGAAGCTGCTGCAGACGGAGTCAGGAATTTAATTTCTCCAAGCTAAGCATGTAAATGAGACTGGCATAATCGGGCTGTGTTTCCCCTTCCTTTCTCTAGAGGAGTATTTTGGGTTGGAGCGTCTGTGATGTGACTGATGCAGCGAGGCAGCGCTGGCAGAGCCGTGATTCACGAGGTGCTGCTGCAGAGCTGGAGGTGGGAGGGGGTAACCTTGGCTCCCTGCTCCTCCTGCACCAGGAGCGCAGGACCCGCTGTCACCGGCAGGTGCTGCAGGGAAACGGCTCTTTCCTCACTGGAAATGGGCTCAGAGTGACACTGAGGGTTTTCCCTGGACAGCTAAACCAGCAGATCTGGGCTCCTGTCTTGGTCAGTGATGATGGATCAGGCAGGGGATGGAGTCTTCCCACAGCTCTGGGTTTGGCCCAGATGTCTCCTGAAATATTGCTGCTGGACATGAGATAATCTGGGGGTTTGTTGTAAGGGATTGAGTGACTCTTGTTGCTGAAGCCAAGCCAAAAGTCTTAATATTTCCCACACAACTGGAGTGTGACCTTATCCCAAGAGCTGCAGTAGAGCCCGTGCATTGGCACAACTCCTTTGCTGGTGTTGAGAAAGTCTTGATTTGAGGAAATTTGGAGTATTAGTGATCCCTCCTGAAGCGAATCATTACTCTTTATTCTGAATTTGCCCTGGTAGCTGCACCACTAAACCAGAGGACAACCCAAGAAAAACCACCACTCCAGGACAATGCTCCAAGTGAGGGGAAAAAGCCTCACCAGACAAAGATCTATTGGAAAGAAGACTTCAGGCAATTCATTTTCCAGGTTTCCCACAACTGTTTTGAGAGCTTTTGTTCCCCTTTGTTACAAGACAAATTTCTAATCCACTCTTCATTAGGAGCTCAGCAGTGACGTGACATCCCACCCAGCCCCCAGACCCATCCACTGCTCTGGAATGTCTCACACTGCTCCAAGGTATTCCTGCTCCTACCTGGGCTCACTGGGCTCCCAGTGCCAGGCAGGAGGAGGAACTGGAGCACCAGTGAATGCACACAAAAGCATGGGGAAAAAAAACCCGCTGTGATTTACCCCCATGGAGTTCAATAAACATTAGATCTGATGGCATTCATCGTTTTTTCATAGCATGCTCGATTACTGCTTCAGTTATTGCTCAAATGACATCATTCCTGGCACAGGAATTGATTGATTTTTTAATGAATATTCATATGGCATTTCAGCCAGGAGTAGGCATTAATATTCTAAGAAAGAAGAATGAAACGTACATCCTAATTTAATGAATGATTGTAAATATGTATCTGATGGATAATGTGACGATGAGCATTTAAAAAGGCATCCATTGTCACCTCGGGGGCTTTTCTTGGGGACAAAGGGGCACCCGGGATGCAGGCTGGGCAAATGGGGTGGGGGATGGACTGGGCCACCCCATCAGGGTGTCTCTGCCAAGTTTGTGACAACACAGGTCTCCTGTCACTTGGGTTGGGATTCTGCAGCCAGCCCTTAAATGCCCTGAGATAAATCATTTAATTATTACTATTAAATGGACAAGGTATACTGACCCCAGGTGATACTGGAGGAGGGAGGTGGTGAGCACTGGAAAACACTGATGAGAGCAAGATGTGAAGCTGGGCAAAGAGACAGGACAGAGCACCCATCCCCTCTGTGCTGGGCACCCACCCTGCCCCTGCCAGCCCCTGCCACCCACCCTGCAGGTCCTGGGGGCTGGTTCAAGGCAGACAGGTAGAGAATTTGCTCTATGGAGCTCTGTCATGTTCAATTCCCTTCATCATATCAGGGATGTGAGGCTCGAGGTCCCTGAATGTACATACATTTGTCAGACATTCTTAAGATGTCTCCCCGTTCTGAGCACTGATCCTTTGTGAAGGCAACAGTTGTAGAGCTTAAACAGCCACAACAGGCTCAGCTCTCCCCCCTCGTGCCAGTCCCAGCTCTGCTAAAACCTGGGCTCAGTGTGCTGCTGCTTAGAGCCTCTCAAGCAGGCGTTTAATTTAAATGCTTGTTGTGTCCCGTGGGGAGAGCACACACCTGAAGCATCCTCTGGAAGGAGGGATAAATCAGGGCATGGCCATTAAAGTCTCCGGGGTGACAGGCATGAAAGGCTATTTATACCCAGCAGTGTTCTATTGTGCAAGGCAGAGAACAGGCCCTTCTGCTGACAAAGCAGAAACAGCCTGAGCCCCACGTGGAGTGCAAAAAGCAATCCCTGAAATCCACTGAAACCTCGTGGAGCCGCAGCCAGGATCCCACTGGAACCTCCCTCGTGTGGTGACCCACGGGAAGAGAGTTTGTCCCCCTCCCCAGTCACACCAACTCGCTGTTCCTCTGGCAGGGAAAAGGGATAACCTTTGGAGAGCAGCTCCTGAAACTCTGCTTTCAGATCTCAGCTCCTGCAGCCAGGGCTTGGATTTGCACATCCTGACGCGTGGGACCGAGTTTGCCGATAAAAATATATCCAGAGTTATGCTTGGTATGGAACAAGCAGGCAGGAGCTGCTGAAGACTTCACAACATCCTGCTTTTGGCTCTCCTCCAAAATGCCGAAACAAAACAAAATTCACTTGGCATCTCTGCAGATTGAAGCGAGTTTTCTTTTTTGCAGCAATTGCTGAACAAACGTTTCGATCCTTGTGCCGCCGCCCCCGTCCCTGTTTTCTCCCCCGAATCATGTGCTGGGATGTAAAAGATGTAAAAGATGTTCAAGGTCATGGGCAGGCTGTGAACAGAGTCACAGAACCACTGAACCACAGAATCCCAGGATCACGGGATCACAGAATGATTGAAGGTTGGAAAAGACATCCAAGATCGAGTCCAAGCTGTGCCCCATCCCCACCTTGTGAACCAGCCCAGAGCACATCCTTGGACACCTCCAGGGATGGGGATTCCAGCACCTCCCTGGGCAGCCTGTTCCAATGATTAACCACCTTTTTTTGTGAAGAAATTCCTCCTGCACTACCCTGGTCACTGCCCATCTCTGCCCTGTGTCACCACCGTGGAGCTCAAGCCGTGCCTTGGCCCAGCAGGACCCACACGAGTGGGGTGGTTTCTCCAAATCCTTGTCACTCTGGGAGGTGCAGTTTGCAAACCTGGGCTGGACTCGACTCCCTGGCATGGGAAAAGCAAACGGCTCTTCCTCCTGATGTCCCGTCCATGTGCTGTTCCTTGTGCCAGCCAGAAGGGAGAGCAGCAATCTGGGAGCTACAGCAGAGTCAGCCTTGGAAAAATGCCACAGCAGTGGCCTGAAATGAGGGAATTCAGGGTTTGGCCTCATATTTCTTGTGTGACACAGTGACACAAACAATGTACATCTTCTGTGCATTATGCACATTGCAGCTCGACCTTCCAGGCTTTGCTTTCAGCTGCTTTATTTATTTCCTCAAGAAAAGGCAGATTTGTTTGGGAAGAAACAAGGTGAAACCCTGACCTTGCTGAAAGCACCAGGAGTTTGCATTGACTCCAGCAGAATCAGACATTTACCCAGAGTTATAACCAGGGTTTCAGGTCTGGGCTCTTCCTTCAGTTCTTTGGTGTTTGGTGCTTAAAGGAAAAGACCAAAATTCCTACAGCCCCTCTGTGCATGTCCCCCATTCCCAGCAGCACCAGTCCCCTCCTGCCCTCTCTGGAAGCAGCTACAGTCCTTGAAACATGAAATCTGCTTGTCCTTATTGTAGCACTTTGCTATCACGTCGTTACTGATCATAAAAATTATCCATTCAGCCCTTTCCAAAGGCATCCCCAGAGTGTGAACACGGGCACGACTCAAACAGTCTCTGTGGAAACCACCCCTTGCTCTTTCAAAGAGCAGAGAGTGCAGAAATACATCTGTTTGGGTGATTTCTGACCTGCAAAGCTCTGATTTCTGACCTGAGCTCTGCAGAGGCTCCTTTGCAACCCAGGCTGCCCATGTACCCAGAGGAGCTCTCTGTACAGTGTTTTAATCAGCACATAAAATGCTTCCAGTGAAATGCTGCCTTCTTCTGTTTATTTGTCACAACTGATGCTCTGCTGAACAGTAAATAGGAAATTTGTTGGCAAATCAGCACTCCCAACTCAGTTTGTCAGGAAAGGCTGCAGAACTGTGTGCAAGTCCCTCAGCCCTTGAGGCTCAGCAAGTTGTACAAACCCTGCAGGCACACAAATCTCTCCTAAATAACCTGACAAAACCAAGACAGCCAATGGTTATGTAATTCTTAGCACTTCTCACGTTATTAAAAAGGCTGATTAAATCAACGTATGCACAAGAACTCTCCATCAGCTTTGCTGGGAAAAGTTCCCACTGGAAATTCCGGCCCTTTTAGCTGCTGCCTCCCCCTCCTGCCTCATCCCATCCCTCTGTTGCACAACGCTGGTGTCATGTTTGCCACCAGACAGTTTGCACTCAGCCTCACATGGAAAAGAAGGAAGTAACAGTGCCTACATTGCACAGAGCTGCAAGGAAATGTGTTTCCAAGAAACTATTAAGCAGTGCTCATTTGAAGTTTAAATGAAAAAAAAAAAAAAAAAAGAAAAAAAAAAAAGGAAAAAACTTGGAAGGATTTTTTTCTTGGCTCGGAGGTTTTTATGAAATTCAGATTTTAAGGGAAACGTGGCCAGGCAGCTGCAGGGATGCAGCACAAGGAGGCTGAAGGCAGTGATGGGCTGTCTGGGCTCTGCCACATCCAAGTCCACCTGCCCTGTGTGTTGTCCCTTCCCGGAGGGGTTACAGGAGGGGGTGGTGACTCTCCTTGGACATCCCAGAGCTGCAGGGAGGAGCAGTGACCCCGGAGCACACCCTGCCATCCCAACACGCTCCCCCTGGATGTGATGGGAAGGGACTGGCAGGAATGTGGGCACGTCCTTTTCCCCAGCCAGCCCAGCCCAACCACCTCCCTGCTCCACCACTCCACCTCTCCCCGAGCTCCTTCCACTGCCTGGGGTTGGGTTTGGCCCCAAATCCCAAGTTTAGGGGCTGGCAGGGAGCAGGATCCCGGGGCTGTGTGGGTCCCTGTGCCCAGGGATGCTGGCAGGGGACCAGCAGGACGTGTGAAACGGCTCCTTTGTGCAGCACACAGCAGCAATTGTTCCTTGGGAGCTTTGCATGGACGAGGCCACTGTCCCCCAACAGCTTCAGACACCCTTGATGTCAGAATAAATGAACAGGCAGCATTAAAGGAACAGCATTAGGCTCTTAAAATATACATCGCTGTGATTTATTTTTTAAACCATTGCTCATTTTTACAGGCAGGGAGATAAAACTCCTTTGGAAAAAAAAAATAAAAATAAGCTCTTTGCCCATCTAAATTCTCCCCATTACTGAGCAAATGGTTTGCAACAACAAATTTATTCCGCAGCGTCTCCTGTGCTCTTTTTTGTTTGAAAAAGCCACAAACAGATTGTGATTTTCTCTAACAGATTCACCATCTGGGAAATTTTTCACGCAACTCCTTTCCTCGCTGGGAGCAAGTTACTCAGAGGGGAATTCCCAGCAGAGAGCAGCCTCTGAAGGGATGGGTCGCTCGTTTAATTAGCATGCATAATTTGGATGTCCTTACTCAGGCAAAGCTCTCACCAGGGCCAACGAGAGAGTTATTTTTTTTCCTCAAGAAGCGCTAAGGACTTTGGTATTTGTGTCTTGCTGTTCCATACAGTGTTTTCCTTGCAGGGAAAAGTTGGATGTATCAGAGCCTCTGATTTACTACTGGAGCATCCAAGGTCGGGATGTGGCCCTTGCAGGCTCCTCACAAGGCTGAGCGTTGGCAGCAGCAGGAACAGTCCCTTTCACACACTTCCCCACGCTGGGGAACATCCCACATTTTTGGAGCAGCTCTCCACAGTGTGGGGAGGAGGTCAGTGGGGGAAGAGGTTCTCCAGAACCCAACAGCCCTTGTGCAAAGCAACACGGGTTTTTTTTCCCCCTCCAGCAGATGAATTCATCACTTGGGGAGATGCAGGAGGTGCAGGGATGCTCCTTGTGAAAAGTATAAAGTTGTATTTTGCATATCGCATATTTTTGTGAAAAAGTAGTTAAAAGTAGTTAAATAAATATTTTATTTAGTTAGATTAGAAGCAGACCAATGTAGCATTGTCTGTGAGTTAAGAATTTATGATAGGTAGTTAGGGATAAGAGTGTGTAGAGAAACCTGTATTTATTCTAAAAACCTTTGTTTAAGAAGATGTTTGCCAGACACCCATTTGACAAGGGGTAATAAAATTTGAGCCCTATATCAACCATTGACATTGAAATGTAACTTTCTGCTTAAAGATAAGGAAAGTTAAGAATGCTTTTAGAAGTGTTTTTTTTTTTCTCTCTCTCTTTTTTTTTTTTATCACAAGCTGAGGACCGCCCTCTGTGTGAAAAATTGTATAAAATATATTACATTTTATAGTTGGGTGTGCATTCACCCTGGGATGCACCCGGCCGTATTGATCCTTTGCTTCCTGAATTTGTCCCAATAAAATAATTTGCATTTTATGGTGAGCAGTCGTTTCTCACACTCCTGTTACCTGTGGTACCTCCCAGCCTCCAGGCACAGCACACACAGAGCTGCATTTCCAGGCTGCTCTGCTCTCACCTCAGCACAGTCCTGAGAGCTGCACATCTCACACTGAACAATTTTCACTGCCTCATTACTGGACAAAACTCGGCTTTGAACTGACGTTTTCTGGGCACGACGAGTGCTTTGAAGCAGGAAGACAAAATTAGTGCAGAGAGTTGGCAGGTGAAGAAATGACAGGGTTTTTCTTTTTTTTTTTTCTGCCTTTCCCCCAGCAGCAGAGCTGTCCAGGAGCTATGGAAACCTTGTTTGGCTAAATAAAAAGGCAGAAAGATAACAAGGCTTCATATTTTCCAGCAAAGTGTTCCCTGGAACAGCGTGTTATCTGTGTGTGCTGGAGGCTCCACAAGAGCCAAAGCTGTTCCTGAAAGCCTGCTATTTTCCACAACTGGGAGTAAATGCTCTCTCCTACCTCCCCAGGAGGAAGAGAAATAAAATCAGTGACTTAGGAGGACCCTGGGAAGAGTTAAAGTGAGCTTTCAGGTTGGTAAGGGGCTGGTCTTCTCCAGTTTGCTCTCAGTGACTTTTGAGACTTAAAACTATGAATTGGGTCAAATCTTGGCCCCAAAGCTCCCTCTAGGAACTGGGCAAACAAGTTCTTCCTCAGGAGATGGCAAAGGCTCAGGAGATGTATTTAAAAATCACATTAATACTAGAAAATTCACATTTATATACATTTATAGATATTTTTTTGCTGTCCTTGAGTTTGATCCTTCACAGCACCCAAACAACTTTCCATCTGCCATTGAGCTGATACCACCAGCCACGTTTTGAGCACTGCTGATGGTCTCTCATGTACTGAAAGTACATCCAAATCATTCAGTCAAATCCTTCTTTCTCTTGGAAACCTCATTCCCCTTTCTTCCAAGTCCTCCACGACAGCTCTTCAGCTGTTAAATTGGGATAAGATAAAGGAGCTTCTCCTACACACATGTGGATTTTGGGCTGCTTTTTCCACACCAATATTTCTCCAGCTTGGTTTCCAAGGATCCTCTCTGTGCTGGTTCTCTGCTCCCTGTGCTGCACTGGCCCCAACCCCACCAGTCCTGTCCTGCACCTATTTTAGGGTTTTATGCTTCACATCAATGTAGTACTTTCCACACCAGAATAATAGGAATTACAAGCCCATCATAGTAGGAATATTCCTCTATTCCCACAGGAAGCATCACAACTGTGTCCTGGAGCAACACAACCCTGCATGGGAAGCTCAGCTCCACCAAGGAGAGGAAAGAAGGCACTTTCCAGTAATTAATTGATGTGTCCCTCGATGGGAAGTGCCAGCTCTTCCCATTTCCCTCTCCCTGCACTTGCTGTGACTATTTCACAGAATCACCAAGGTTGGAAAAGACCAAGATCAAGTCCAGCCTCCACCCTGAAGTGCAGCCCTGTCCCACCACCCCATCCCCAGGGAGAGGATCCAGGACATCCCCCCTTCCCAGGAGATGAAATTCCTCCTTTCCCTCCCAAATCCAGCCACCAACATGTTAAAAAACCCTTGGATGTAGGTGGCCTGTTTCATCCAGAACCTCCCAGGCACCCAAAACACCAGCTGGTGCCTCTTTCTGAGGAGTTAACGAGGTGAAACTCCAACATTTCAGTCTCATTCCCACATTCCCAGGCTCAGCCACGGCTCGAGTCAATCCCGGTCCTGAGTCGGAATCTTTCCATCACCCAAAGCCCTGGAAAGCTTTGGAAGCAGCAGGATTTATGGGGAACATCCTCCAAAGGGGCTGGGATGGGGCTGGGATGGACACACTCTCCCAAGTCCGTGTTTCTGGTGTTTTTCCTGATTATTCCTGAGGGTGTTTTTAACCCACTAAGTGGAAAAGGAATTTTTAAAGCCCAAACGTGGAAAGAAAGGAAAAAACTCCAAACAAAGCAAGCAGCTGCTCTTGCTGTTTAAGATGGAATCAGCATGAATGAACAGTGAAATTGAGATTTCATTAGAGTTAAAACCATCTGCATAGGAAGACTTAACACATTTTGGAGCCTGATCCATCCCTCCCAGCATCCACGGATTTGGAAAGAGGGAAAAATCCCAAAGAATATGAACTTCCCCAATGTGGCACTTTGCAAGAACCTGCTCAACATGAAATATTTCAGGCAAATATCATTATAAACCACTTGTTTGACTCTTGAAAAGCAGAAAGTTCAGCTTTCCCTCACTCTCCTTATTTATAGTTTTGTGCTTCCTCTTCACTCCCTTAATAAAAAAACCCCAGGTTTTTCAACTAAACTAAATGTGGGGAAAAAACACCACAGGTTATTCTTTGCATAAAGTTAATATAACATTTAGTTTGCCTCTTTCTCCTCCCTCAGATGTGGCTTGGCTCCCCTGGAGTTTGTAAGAAAGTTTTAGAACCTCAGTTCCTTAAGAAATAAATACTTTGGCAAAGTAATCCTAAAAGCTTAAAAAAAAAAATTTAAACCAACAAATTTACATTCTGAACCATGACCAAGATCTCACTTATTCTGCAACCTCCTGGGGATGTTGTGAGGTTTAATTAGCTCCAGTTGGAAAATGCTTTGAAGAGGAAAAAATCCCAAATGCTGCTCCACTCAGGTAGAGCTAAATCTAAATTATTACAGCATAAACCAAATAATTTGAATTAATCCCTCTTTCTTGCCAGCATGGAAAGGGACCTCCCAGTGCTGGTGGGATCACACCACCTGAGCTGGAAGGTGTGCAAGTGCTGGTGGTGACCAAAAATGAGAGTTTTTTGAACTTCACAGCACCTTTGAGGCCTCAATTACCGAAATTTGGGGTTGTCCAACCCTGTGTGTCACAGCAGAGCTGAGCTGGGTGTTGGTACTTGGCCACCTCTATAAAAGACTGAGGAATCACTTTTTCTAAATCTAAAGCATCCAAGTTCTTGGGGAACATCTGGGTGAGGAAATGTCTTTTTCCTGTCATTTTCTGGGCAGTAAAAGTGGGTTTATTAAAGGAAGACATAAAAGTGAGGCTTAACCAAGTCCACAACAGCAAAATTCCACCTCCTGCTCCCTGCACAGAGGGTGGGACAACAATCCAAAGCTCCCAGGCCAGGATTTCAGTGCTCTGTGATACGGGTTATGCACAATATCAGCCACTTACCCCAATGTGCAGTTGGAAGGGGTGTCTCAGCCTCCAGGAGGAACCTCGAGGGGTGTCCCAGCTCCAGGGCAGATCCCTCAGATTCATGGAATAAAGCTCTTGGCTCCCAGGGATGAAAAAGGTCCATGTGAGACTCCTTGTTCCCACGTGAAGCTCCTTTGTTCCCTGACCAAAATAGTGCTGGAAGAGTCACCTGCAATTCCTGTGTTAATCACATGATGTGGTTTATAAGGTCACACACCTCAAAGCTGTGTCACCCTGTCCCTTGGGGGGACTTGTCACAGAACAGGTTCAAATCAAAGCAGTTCATGACCTGGGGACAACCCAGAGCTTTTCCTTCCTTTGGAGCTTGACCCAAACCCCAAATTTGGCCAAGCAGTTGAGTGTGTCCATCACTGAGGAGCAGCAGCACCAAGGAACACAAATCACTTTTTTTTTCACTCACCTCAGTGCTGAAGTTCAGCCACTCCAAGGTAGAACAAAGTTTGGGCTGGGAATTACTGGGGCTACAAACCAAAGGATGGCAGCAAAAGGTTGTGACACTCACAAGTTCAACATGTGAACTCAAGAAATGAACATTCAAAATGTGAAGCATCTTTCCCTCTGTGCAAATTGGGTTGTTCTCAATCACAGCTCAGACCAAGGAGTTGGTAACACAACATTCCAGTCTTGCTTATCCCACTAGGATTGACCCCAAAGAGTTTGTGGAGGGAGGGAAAAAGGGTCTCGTTGTTTTTACCAACTTGTTTTTAAACAGTTCTTTAAGGAACTCGGGAAAGAGCAATTTTCCATCCAAAGGAAAAACAAACAAAAGCAGAATAAAAATAAACTTGAGGCCTCTTTATGAGCTCCATAAATAGAGTTACTTGACTGAATGCACAGGGACATCTTAGCCCAAGACCAGTAAAACTGAGCTTAATATTCAACTCCCTTCTTGAGCTGTTGGTAAAGCTCTGCAGTGACTCCCCTCACAACGATTTGGGTCATTTCAGGGAACAATTATTGCCATTTCAGCTTTCAGTCTCCAGGTAAGACAGTCTCACCTCATTGTACTCCCTGAGCCAGAAGAATCTCTGTGAAAAAACTGGAACTAATCAATTCAGGGGAAGCAGAACCAAATGCCAAGATCTAAACACTGAGGATCAGTGCAACGGGTTCCCCTTAATCACTGCAAAATGAGAACATATTTGCCATGACTGGGAATTTCAGGAGCACATGATATCAAGCACTGCTCCCACCCCTTCCATGGATTTGTGCTGTTAGGGAAAGGCTCAATTACTCAGCACTAACTGCCTGAAAAGGACAAAGCCACTCAAAGCTGTATCATCACCTTAGTGATGGAACAGCATAAAACAGGACAAAAAAGCCTATAGGAATATATAAATATATGGAATTTGGCCTCGTGCTCTTTGTAGGGAGTACAAAAAATGGGGACTACATACAGAACAAGTCAAGAAAGATAAATAATAAATCCCTGGGATGCTGATTTTTAGGAAAGGGGTGGATTAAGAGTGTGGGGTGCAAAGTTAATTAGATTCTCTGCTCCAGATAAATCCCTGCCTTTTTCAGGGAATACAGGAAGCAAAACAGGCTCCTTTGCACCAAAAGAAACTTGTACTAACCTGCACTGTCCAAAGAACAAACCACCTTCTCAAACCCTACACTTTGTAACCAAAACCCCACATTAACCCTCAAACCCACACAAATCCTAGAGACGACCACCCCAAATTCTCCATCCAAATCAGCGCCGAGAAACAAATCCATTTATATATTAAAAAAACCCAAGAAAACAGGACATGGACACATCTGGGGGTAGAAGAAAAGCCACCTCCTGAGCCCACATGCGTTTGGTTTTATTTACATATCCACAAACACCATGAAACACCAGCCCAGCCCCCCCACGAGCAGCATGGTCACATGGATCCCGTAGATGAGCAGTTCATTCATGAGGCTGAAATCCACCCGCCTCCGCCCCAGCAGGAGGAGGATGATGGAGAGTTTGTACTGGAAGCGCAGGAAGATGCGGATGCCGAGGTACTGGAGGCAAAAGAGGATGGAGAGTGCCACCCAGAGGATGGAGGTGAAGAGGCTGCAGCTGAAGTAGAGCAGGAAGCGGATGAAGCCGTACATCCATCGCGACTTGAGATAGATGTCGAAGTTGTTGTACTTGGTGCGCACCAGGTGGGTGGTTCTGACGGGGCCGCAGGCAGAGTGCAGGCAGGTCGTGTGGGGGCCGTGGAAGGAGCGGACGCGCCGGGGGATGGGGATCACAGGCATCGGGCACCCCCCCGGCAGCGGGGCCCTGCACATATCAAAGGGGATGGGCCAGCCCCGGGGACAGCCAGCAGCCTGGGAATGCTAACTCCTGCCGGGATTGCCGGGAAGGGACGGACCTGCGGGAGGCACAGGAGGGAACACGGTGAATGGTTGTGGCTCGGGGCTGCCTGCAAGTTTCTGGCTTAGAAGGACTTTGGTTCTTCGCTTGTAGAGCCCAGGCAGTCACACAGAAACACACGGGAAAGGAGTGGGCAAGGCTTTTGGGTACATGGTGTGACCCCTGGGGTTCTGTNGTGTTTGTTGTCACCTCTGTCCTGTGTGTGACCCCTGGGTGTTGTGTGTGACCCCTGGGATTAGGTGTGACCCCTGGGATTAGGTGTGACCCCTGGGATTTTGTGTGACCCCTGTCCTGTGTGTGACCCCTGTCCTGTGTGTGACCCCTGGGACTGGGTGTGACCCCTGTCCTGTGTGTGATTTCTGGGGACGGTGTGTGACCCCTGTCCTATGTGTGACCCCTAGGGATTGTGTGTGACCCCTGGGGACTGTCCTGTGTGTCACTCCTGTCCTGTGTGTCATCCCTGGGGACTGTCCTGTGTGTGACCCATGCCCTGTGTGTGACTCCTGGGGACTGTGTGACCCCATGGGACTGTCCTGTGTGTGATTCCTGTCCTGTGTGTGACTCCTGTCCCGTGTGTCATCCCTGGGGACTGTCCTGTGTGTGATTCCTGTCCTGTGTGNTGTGTGTCATCCCTGGGGACTGTCCTGTGTGTGATTCATCCCTGTGTGTGATCCCTGGGGACTGTGTGTGACCCCTGGGCACTGTCCTGTGTGTCACTCCTGTCCTGTGTGTCATCCCTGGGGACTGTCCTGTGTGTGATTCATCCCTGTGTGTGATCCCTGGGGACTGTCCTGTATGTGACTCCTGCCCTCTGTGTGATTCCTATCCTGTATGGGATTCCTGTCCTGTGTGTGATTCCTGAGGATTGTCCTGTATGTGATTCCTGCCCTCCCTGTGGGATTCCTGCCCTCTCTGTGTGACTCCTGCCCTGTGCAGGGCTGAGCTCCATGATCCCTTCCAACTCAGCATATTCCAGGATCCTGCTTCCAAGCCAGATCCCAAACAGCTCCCCAGCAGCACACAGGACCAGCCAACCTGTTTGAAACTTTACACTGCTAACACAGCAAAGAGCTTTGCTCTGGAATTATCCTGCCAAATTCACACATCCTTCTTAATCAACAGTCCCTCCCTGTGAGCAGGGGATGAGAGCAGTAACACCAATGTGTGTGTTTGCATTGCATCATATTTCCTTTGAAAGCAAAAAAGAAAAAGAATTCTAGATTTCTGCTCAGTTCCAAACTTGGTAAAGCTTCATCAAATAAACAACCTGAAAATAATGGAAGGTCTTGGAAGAACAATGAGGCAATCATGTTTTTCACACTCCACAGGATGTACCTCCCCTTGCTCTGTGCTCTCACTGTCACTGCAAGGCCAGGCAGCCTTTCAAAGGTTTATTTCTCCCCCTGGGACCTGCAGAGATAAGTGAAATATCTTGATCTTCTGGAGTGTTTAGGATTTATAATCTTAACATCCTTCCACACACCCATTGTTGTTGTGGGAGTGATGAGCAGGAGTCTCTCAGCTGCTCTTTGCTTCACCCCAGGCTCCTGAGGTGCCAAATTCCGGGAATTATGAAATGACAATGCACTCATCAGATAATGCTGGAAAACAACAGGGACCTCCCCAGCCTCCTCACACACCCAGGCATTCAGATCCAGGCAGATCTTTCCTTGGTTGAACCAAAAATATGATTGCTCTTCAAATTACAGCTAATTTAAAAGTTACTTGGAGAATTTTTTTGTTTCTTTACTACCAGGAATAATCACAGAATAAATTAAAAGGCTGCAGGAAATTGTACTTTGATATCAAAAACCTTTTTCTGATACAATGTGCAACACTGGGGAAGTCCTTGTGCTGCTTCCTGCCTCGAATTCCAAGGGAATTGCAGTTCTGATCTCTCCTGCTCAGCCCCAGCTCCTAATTCCTTTTTGCCACTACAGAAATTTAAGGCAATCTCTTGGCTCTACAAGGACCAGGGATTAATAAAAAGGAGCAGGGGTTAATTTAGGATTTAAGGAATTTAGGAAAACGAGGGCTCTTTTCCACTACCAAAGACACCCTCACAATTTTAGGTGCCTCTTGCCATATTTCCTGTCTGTGGAAAGGAAATGCCAAACAGCTCAGAAATGTGGATTTTGCAAGACACAGAAATGGCTCAGACAGTAAAACCACAAGAGTTTTGTTCCTGGAGCACGTGGCTGAACACACATCCCACATGATGCTGCTCAGTGTTGGCTTTCAGGGATATTTTTGGACAACTAAATTAGCAAGGCAGGTCAAAAATCACATGCTCTGGATTCCAAGCATTAATTTTTTAACAAAGTGGCCTCTCCATGCAACTTCTCTGCCCAGGACACAAAGTTTTTAGAACAAACTCTTACACAGCCACAAGCAGCACTTTGTTCCCATTTCCCACAAAAACAAAGGCTCAGGAGATAAATATCAACACTAAAACAGCCATGAGCAGAAGGAGATGTGAAAATAAAAGAAATTTGGTGAGTTCTTACATTTTAAGGGTGCTGCCATCCACTCAGCAGGTCTGGGCTCCTGGACACCACTGAATTCTTGCAACAGAACAGTGAAGTTTTCCTGTGGCACCTTCTAGAAAGAGGGACAGACACTGCAAAGGTGCTTCACACACTCACAGCACTCTGCACAGGAGCTGATCTAAGAGAAAAAACAACAGTTAAGTTTTTGCTGGCTCAGTTGGTGTGTGAAAAAGCTCAGAATTCCAAGCAGGAGTTTTTAATGCCATAAAGGCTCAACAAAGAATCTCACACACAGCAATAGAAGGATTCCAGCTGACTGATCCATGCTGGAAAGAATCAGTGACAAAGACCCCGTGTCAGACCCTCTCCTGTCCCAGCCTGTTCATCCAGAGCTCATGGAATGTGATGCAGAGAACACTCACAGCCAACACTTGCCAAACTGAGTATGGAATCCTGATCCTTCCCTGGGAGGGTGGGGAGGCCCTGGCACAGGGTGCCCAGAGAAGCTGTGGCTGCTCCATCCCTGGAAGTGTCCAAGGCCAGGTTGGAGCAACCTGGGATAGTGGGAGCTGTCCCTGCCCATGGCAGGGGGGGGGACTGGTTGATTTTTAAGGTCCCTTCCAACCCCAACCATTCCATGATCCCGTGTTCCCTCAGTCACATGATGGCCACAAACAGCCCTGGACACCATTCCATAATTTTGGGGGTTTTTCTGGTTTAAAGCACATCACTGTGAGACTGGAAGGCAACCTTGGTCTCTTCTGGACATCATCCCACAGCTCCAAGGATTCCAGCTCACGGCTCCTCCACACTCGTGGGGGGGCACGTTAAAAACCTGAATAAATATTAGTTTTGGGGAGTTTTCACTCGCTCTCCTTCAAAAGGGAGTGCGCGGTGAGAAAGGTACAGACGCACAGCTCCGCTCCTCCGCATCCAGGGGACATTCCAGGCGGGATGTGCCGAGGCTCGGGGAGGGACGGCAGCCAGACCCCCCCGGGGTGAGGGACAATGACAAAGAAAGGTTAGAGCCGAGGGATGAGCGCAGGCAGCGCCGGAAGGACGGGAAGCGCCAACTCCTCCTCCATCCCGCCCGATCCCGGACTGAAGCGCGTCCGCTCGGGAAGGAACCGCGGGAGCGACTTCGGCCGGGGCTCCCCGGGAGCTGCGGGGCAAGAGCGCAGCGACAGCTCGGGGCAGGGCCCGGCGGG
>WEIV01008649.1:44738-97725 GCA_013390005.1 Calyptomena viridis | reverse complement strand
CACACCGGGGGGAATAAACGCACACCTTGGAGAACACACACACCCGGACTGAGGGACGCGGCGGGGAATGTGTCCAGCGTTGGCCAGAGAATCCCAGACTGGTTCGGGTTGGAAGGGACCTTAAAGATCAACCAGTTCCACCCCCTGCCATGGGCAGGGACACCTCCCACTATCCCAGGTGGCTCCAAACTGGCCTTGGACACTTCCAGGGATGGAGCAGCCACAGCTTCTCTGGGCAACCTGTGCCAGGGCCTCCCCACCTTCACAAGGAAGAACTTTTCCCCAGTATCCCATGTAAAAATGCCTGAACCCACTCCTCCTTGCCCTGTCACTCCGGACCCTCATAAATAGTTTTGTCCCATCTGTCCTGTGCCTCCCATCAGGTCCTGGAAGGTCACAATTAAATCACTCCAAAGCTTCTCCCGTCCAGGCTAAACAATCCCAATTCTCCCAGTCTTTCCTCACAGCAGAGCTGCTCCATCCCTCTCATCACCCTTTTCTGGAGTTTGCACCAGCTCCATGTCCTTCCAATGTCCAGGGAGGGGAACGGAGCTGGGAAGGGGCTGGAGCAGCTGAGGGAGCTGGGGGGTCTCATCCTGGAGAAAAGAGGGATCAAGGGGGACCTGGAATTCTCTCCATGCCCTGACAGGAGGGTGGAGCAGGGGGTGTCAGGCTCCCAGGGAACAAGGGACAGGATGAGAGGGAACGGCCTCAAGCTGTGCCAGGGGAGGGTCAGCTTGGACATGAGCAGGAACAGCTCTTTCCCAAGGCCTCTCCCTGCTGAAGGAGCTCAAACAAGGCAGCAAAATCACAACTGCAGGACACCCAGACAGCTGGGGAGTCACAAAGATTCCCCAAAGTTCCTCAGAAGCAAACAGGTGGAGAAAAATTCAAAACAACGTAAAAAGAAGGAAAAAAAAAATCCCCAAAACCACATCCTCGCTGCTGTTTTCCCCTTAGATTTAATTAGGAATTACTTTCCATAATGGAAAGAATACACAGCTTTGTTGTTGGCTCCCTGCCCCACTTGTTTCTGGGCAGTACCACAGTGGAAAAACATTAAATAATAATAACTCGAGCCATCTGCCACCACTCAGAGCTGCTGCACTGCACGGGCACCAGGGCACGAGGCCAAACACCTCCCAGTGTCCTGATGCCTTCCCAGTGCTCCTGCTGGTCCAGTTCCTCCCATTCCCCTGCCCTACAGAGCAGTTTGATCCTGGAACACAATGAAGAGCCTGAGGTGCAGAAGGTAAATCAAGGAGGAATTGGGGTGTTCTCCTGGGAAATTGGCACCTCTCAGTGCCCTCCACACCTCCTGGTGGGAGGGAGAAGGGGAGGTGTGGAGCTGATGTTTTCCCAGTAAAATGGAACTGGGAGCATCTGTTTGGTGACTAAGATAAGCAGGAGAGCCACATTCCCTTTATTTCCCTCTGCCATTCCCTGGGACAGGAGCCACAGGCCAGAGATGGGAATTTCAGCCCAAACAACAAAATTATGAAGGTACTTTGGCTTTCCAGCTTTGCCTTGGAGAATCACGGGGATGCTGCTGAATGCAAGTTTGGAAAAGGGGCTCCTGGCGTCCTGCAGGAACTCCTGGGATGGGAAAGGGCTTTCCTACCCTCTGGAAAAACCCAGGAAACCCCACTGAGCGACTCCACAGCCCAAACACCAGTGCTGAGACCAACTCCAGGATGACCTTCAGCTCAAGGCCAGGCTTGGAACACCCTGGGATAGTGGAAGGTGTCGCTGCCCATGTGGAGTGAGATGATCTTTTAAATCCCTTCCAACCCAAACCATCTCATAATTCTGTGCCAGAACAAAGCAGGGCAGCCCTATTTTATTCTCTGCCTGGCATATTTTGACCCCTTTGCTGCTGAAGCACATGGGGGGTCTCCACAAACAACAAACCGTGCTGGGGTTGGGCGTGAATTGAATCTTTGACATTCAAAGACATCAGAGCCTGAAGGAGGGAACCCGCCCACAGCACTGAGGGCTGTAATTCTTCCCTCTGCTAATTTTACTAAAGACACAACTCATATTCCTGTTGATTGAACAGTTTTGTGTTGACAGCATGGAAGATTTGTGATGGAACTTATCAGCAGCCCCGAGAGCGAGGCCATTAGTCCCCGTCAGAGCGGCCAGCGAGGGCTGAGGTGTTTTATGGCACCCTCTGAAGACAAACACACACATTTATATGTCACTTGTTGCAATATAAATGCTAACTTGTACTTGTTTCAAAACTTTTAATGAATTGTGCACATTTGGTAAGATTTATGGCGAGAACCGAGCGGCTCAAAATATTGCTTTAAACAGATTTGTCACTTTGGCAACAGGACAAAAAAAAATCTGGGAGATACTGTGTTTAGGGATAAATCATAAATATGTGCTTCTTAAAAGAGTTTATTTCGGTCATTAATAGTTGATGGGCCCCCCCCCTCCCTCGCAGGATTTAAAGTTAAATTATGCAAAATCAAAAACAAACCTTATAATACTTAATCAAACATGCATAAAACTGTCAGGGCCAAATAAATTCTCTCAATTAACTTGCTTCAGATTGTGATTGCATTTACTAATTTAATCAACACTAGAATAATTTGGAGGCTGGGTAATGATGAATTACTGTGGTGCTGCACGTGAAGGGCTGCTGAGGTGGTTTGCTGAGACAAGAATGCAAGAAATGCCTGCGAGTTTCAGGGCAAAAAAGTAACAGCTGAGTGTTCACAACTAGTTTAGAATGGAAACATCTTTTTATTCCCATTTGGAGGGGAATTTTTTCCAGCAAACGCCTGTCATGGATAGACCTTGAGTGGATGGATGACTTCAGTGTTAACCCATGGAGTAAATCTCATTTCAGGGAGAGATGAGGGAGACATTCCCTGCACATTCTTGACTCATTTTGTGAATTTGATCTTTTCCTGGGAAATGTGACCTCCAGTTTCGTGGCTTTATCCTCAGTCATTTAGGCTGGAGCTGGAGTAACAACCCTGTAATATGAAGATGTCCTTTAGCTCAGTCCTTTTGCACTTTGGATGGATCTGCACTTACAATAAAATGGGCCTGACCCCTGTCTAGAAAAGCTTTCAATACTATTACTTGTGGAGAGCTAAACAGGGCATTTCTGCAAAGTAAGCAAGGTTTTATGGAGAGGTTTTCATTTACAGGTTCGTGGGAAGGAGGCTGGAAGGTACATTCAACCCTATAAAATACCTGGACCTTGAAAAATCACACCCTTATTTGGTCTTTAACCTTTCTACACCTGTTTTACAAAAAAATAACCATGTCCATGTAGGAATGAACTCATTGCAACACTCTCCCCCCTCTCTCTTTTTCTCTCTCTCTGCAAAACATACTTTCCACAGGTTAACTGACCATTTGGGCCACTTTTTATTTGAAATGGGGATTGTGCTCTATAAATGTCTGGCACAGAGCACTATTTGGTCCCCTGTAGAAATCAGTAAATAAAACTCAATGTGCTGAAAAGTCCATCCAGAAAAATAGCCAACAAGTTTCCTTGGGTGACCCAGAAGAAACTTTCTCCACAGCAATTCTATAGCCATATAGACAGATATAATTCTTAGGGGTTTAAAGCCAATAAATGAGTTAACATGGTATTTTTTAAGCCTTCACTGCTGCCTTCCAGTCATATCCAAAAGCACCGTTCAAAACCAACAGCATCTCGTGCAAACTCCCTTAGGTTTTACTGAGCCAGAAATAGAAAAAAATAAGGAATTAATTCTTTCCTTTTCCTTGAAGGAGATGTAGGATCGAGTCTGGCCCTTAAATTTTAAATGTAATCGATCCTCCCTGCAAATCTAAAGTGCAAAAGCTTGTGAAATAATTTTTCCTTATTACTTCTTTGCAGATCTCATCTTGTGGCTGAAATGTCAGCTTTAACCAGTTTGAGGCTTGCATGTGGGAAATAATAATTAAATAATTAAACAATTAAACAATTAAACAATTAAATAATTAAATAATTGAAATTAAATAAAAATACAGGTAGCAGAAAGTGGAACTAATTCCCAATTTTTCAGTACTGCAACACTCACATGGAGCCCCTGGATCTCTGGCTCTCTCACCTCCCCAGGGCTGCAGAGCAACAGCCTTGTTTGGGGTGTTTTTGGGGGGTTTGGCAGCACTGGATCAGAGGGAATGAGGGATGTACAGACCACCAACCCCTGCAGAGCTGAGGGGCAGCAGTGCCAGGCACACACGAGGTGCCAGCACAGATGGTCAGGCTGCAGAGCTCCGAGTTGTTTCTGTGTCCCTGCAGGAATCCTCCCTCCTGTAATATTTTTATGGATATGTATTTTACAGGTGACTTGTGAAATATAAAAGTAGAGCAGTCTGCAGTTTCTAAAGAAATAAATGGTTGGTGTGAGGCTTGGTGAGACAGCAATGTTTGATGTATTCCAGCTACGTGACACCCCAACATGCTTTGGAACATCATAATCTGCTGCTGGCCTTCACTGCACTAAAAACCAGGCAAGCCTGGGGGATTCTTGGGGGGCTGCCTCCCCTCTGCCCCAAAACCTGCTCCTTCCCCACTGCAGGAATCAGGACAGAAAGAGAAAATCCAATGCCAGTGCAGGTGGGATCCCAGTGAACCCATAAAGTGTTGATGTACATAAAAAATGTGTGTTGTCCTATAGCAGCAACACTTAAATACCCCAAAAGACAGAGCCTCGGTGCCCAGCCATTCCCTCACCTCTGAAGAATGGGAAGGTAGTTATTTTAAAGATGCTGGAATCATGGAAAGATTCCTGCTGGAGCTCTGGGGGCTGGAGCAGGAGCCAGCTGCACACATATGGTGAGTGAGTAACTGTCTCTAAAACAAATGAAAATAGAATCGGGTGCTTTGCCAGGGACAGAACTGCTGCCAAAGCTTGTTGCTGCATCATGTTGGCAAGTCCCGATCTGGCTGATGTCAGAAACTGCCTATTATGCAGAAAACTCTGGAGGAGAAGTGTCATTTTTGCCTTCTGTTCTTTTGTAGGCTGGGTCTAATGTAAGCACGAGGCAGTAAAACAGACCCAATCCATCCCTGCCGTGGTGGGCAGGAGCATGAAGCCTCCCAGCTCCCCTGGCTCTGCCAAGTGCTTCTCAAAGGGTGATATTTCAGGGCAAAGGAACACCTTTTCTGGGGAAAACCCTGTTTTTCCATTCATTAATACTAGAGCTCAAATTATATCATGGTAGCAGCACAGATCCTTGTGTGGATCCATCAGGATCTTCCTGTGTGGATGAGATCTACCTGCTCTGGGGTAGCAGCAACCTGCCCCTGGTCTCTGGCATTTCCAGTGCTCCCATGTCTATTTTCCAAGGTATTTTAACCCCCAGGAAGGTGCTCAGCACCACGCCAGCACTTGGAGCAGACAGGATTTGGGACAGGGAGTTACAGAGCCCCTCGTGCAACAGAAACACTCCAAGGCTCTGCAGATAAATACAGCAGTCCCAGCCCTACACTGGGAAAAACGGGAAAACCCAGGCTGAGCTCTTCAGTGAGGAAACACAGACCTGATCCCACTCCTTCAATCTTCAGCAATTTCCTGGGAAAAAAAACAAATGTGGAAAAACACCACCAGGATATCGAGGTAAACTCAAACTCTGCTTCCATCCCTTTTCCAATGCTTAACCCTCTGTTATCCCACACCTGCATCCAAGGAAAGGGCAGATGCTCAGGGAAGATGGAGAGTGACAAGGGAGAGCAGAGACAAACCAAAGCTCAACAGAAGTATTTGTGCCCCATCCCTTCGATGTGAATCACTGAAACCATCTACCTCAGGCACTGGCTAAGGATCAGATTTAGGGACAGCAGTTCGGTGGGTCAATGGAAAGCCGAGTTTGCCCTTATTTCTTAGGAATCATCCCAGAGCATCAGTCAATACCGAGCCCCTGTGTGCTGGGATTAGCTGTGACTCTCAACACTAAGGGGTCCACTGGGCCAGGGATCCAAAATACCAGGTGCTTTTCCATGGGGTCTATAATATTTTAAGATAAATTATTACCCAGTTACTGTTTTACTATTCCCATTATTTTTTGAAACCAGCCTGGAGGAGCAGGTGAGCCCCTCACACCCCAAACCCCGGACCCCCGCGCAGCCCTTCCTATCTGAGGCAGCACATTGCGAGGGACAGCCCCGATCCCCGGCTGTCCCCGGGGGTCCCCTGGGTGTGGGCAGCCCCCGAGGGTCCCCTGGGTGTGGGCAGCCCCCGAGGGTCCCCTGTGGCAGAGCGGGGCTGTGCCTGCGGTCACATCCCGCGTGGCGGTGCTCCTGCCCCAGGGATGCTGCTGCTGCTGCTGCTGCTGCTGCTGCGCCGCAGCCGAGAGGGAGAAACGGGAGGGGGAAAAGGAACTCCAGAGCATTGGAAGCTTGGAATTCAGTGCGAAACCCCTCGCTGTGAAGCGGGCACGTCCCCCTCGGCTCGGGGCCGGGGTGGTGGGTGTCCTGGGATGTCCCTCCTGGTGTATCAAAGGAGCGGGAGGGGAGCGCGGTGCCTGAGGGAAGGACCCTCGGTGGGAAATCTCGGCACTGGCTGGGACCCTGAGCCATCTCCACCTGTGGTTTTGGGGGCTAAACCAAATTCTCTCATTTCTGTGGGGCAAACTTCACCCTTTTTCCCTTTTGTTAAGGCGAATTTTGTCCCTCTGTTCCCAGGGGAATCGGCACCGGCAGCCCCAGGGCTCTGACAATAGTTTGGCTGCAGTTTAGAAAAACGCTTTGCCGACAGTTTGAGAGAAACTTTCAGTGCTCAAAACCTTTCTGGAATCTCTTTGGCATTGATTATGCTTAAATCAGGTAGTGCAAAAGGAGAAAATGACTTTCCAGCAACAGCAGCAACTTCCATGTCAATAAAAACGACCAAGAAAAAAAGGAACAAAGGATTTATAAAACTATCTTCAAATATTTCAACATTTAATAGCAGTCTCTTTTCAAACTGAGGGAAATCATACAAGGAAATAAAGCTGATTTTGTTGTAGATCACAGCACTGCCCCTCTCATAATTTGCTCTGAACTGGAGAAATGTGGATCTCCATGGCAAAGTCGCACCTCCAACAATGAGGAATATCATTTTATCAGCACAGGAAGCACAGGAATAAAGAGCTGGGAACATTGCTGCCAAAAATGCCACATTGGAAGTCCCCAAATGGACACATTTCACTGGAGTGTCCCTGCAGTGCCCTGCCCAGGGAGCACAGCAGGGTGAATCCTGCTCCTTGCTCCCTAACTTTCCAAAATTCACTTGCAGCCTGTAACTTAATTGTGCAACATTTTGCAAGGAAGAACATGAAGGAGACAAAAAGCCAAAGCCCTCATCAATCACAGCCTGGCTCCCAGTACAATTAGCAAGTTCTATTATCTTAAGAATGACACTTGTAGCACAGAGCAGAGCCAGGCGCACCCAATATTCTAATTCTGCCTGGAAAAGAGGGAAGGCTTGAATTGCATTAGCATTGCATTAGATTCCCATGACTTTTTATATCAGCACTTGTGAGTTATTTATGAATTCATTTATTTACAAGGACAGCCCTTTCTGCATTCAGTTGCCATGGTTGCTTTAACTCCTGTATCCTATTAATTCTGGATGTTATGAAATAAATATAGATCAGACAATCACTGTGTGGTGGGGGTGTTTTTTTTTATTATTCTTATTTTACAGTTTGATCCCTTGTGTCCTGGCCAGAAAGGCTTTAACACCCACCATCCCTCTGGAGCATCCACTGCCAGCTGGCTGGGGAGGTGGTGTTGGGGCAATTCCCAGAGCTCTTCCCCCTGCCAATCCTGTCTGGCACAGAGATGCAGCCAGGGCTGGGGGAAATGTGGCACCTCATTCCTACCTAGTGCTCAGCCACTTCTTTAGTTTGTGGCAGCAAGTGAAGAGCAGAGCTGGGAGCAAACAGGGAATTCAGGAAGGCCAAGTGCCAGCCCCTCTGGGTGGCACAAGGAGTGACTTCATAGGACAAGTTTTAGGCTGCTGCCTGTTCCAGGCAGGACCAGCCCCAGCCCTGAACTGAGCAGGAATTTCTCCCCAGGCTCTGGGATCCTCCTGGCCAAGGAGTTTGTGTTGGCCTCTTGGAGAGGGCAAAAGACACTCAGAGAGGATGGTGCTGGAGCCAGGATCCCAAAGCCAACATGCTGGAAGTGTTTCGTAATAGAATTCCACAAGAAAATTAAATCAATTACCGAGTCTAATAAAGCTTTCAAGGTTTTTAATTAAACTAAGTTTTAATTAAGGCAGCAGGAGCCCATGCTCTTTTGATATTCTGCCTCAGACCCCAGAGGATTGTGACTCCTTTTTGTAATTTACACGGGCTGGATCAATCACCAGAGTCACAAAAATGTGAGAACTGTGTCAATTTGATGGGGTGAAATTCTGTACATCAGCCTGGAAACTCTGAGAGCTCCTGGCTGGGAGAAGTGTTTAACCAGGATTCACCTTTCCTGCCCTTGGTGATCCTGGGAAAAATCCTCTCCCAAGCAAAACTCCTTCCATCTAATCCAGGAGGCTGCTGGTAGTGGGAAGTTCTCTGAGCTCCACGATTCCAGCAGAGCTGGTGTTTTGCCTCCCACAGAAACATCCCTCTCTCTTCCCACAGCAGCACCGATCCAGGAGCCAGGCAGGAAAACTGCAGGAAAAAGCATGTTCCAACCTGGACATCTGGTAAGTGGCCCCAGAATGTTCTGTCTCTATTTTAGTCTTGTTTTGCACACAATATGCCCAAAACATGCTTTATTTCTTAAGGAGATAAGGATCTTTATGTAACCCATTTTTCCTTAACGCTAAGTCCTTTGTCAGGATTAAAGAATCCTAAAACATCTGTACGGGCTTGGGTGGCAGATGTATAGAGCAAGCAGCCTAAAATAACATGGAATATTAACCTACTAAATGAGGTATTAAAAAAAATAAAATAAAAGGACCCTTTTGCATTCTCAGTTCCAGCCAGTTCCTGACCCCAGCTACCACAGTGCAGGTGGATAACAGTGTGTCATCGAGGGATTTACATCTCAATGGGCCAAGAATTTTTATCTGATGCCAGAACTCGACTTTGCCAGAGTCTCAGCCATGCTGAAAGAGCAGAGGTGCGTCGGGTCCACCTGAACTGCCACAGGATTGCATCCTTCCCTCAGGAAAGTTGGGGCAGCCAGTCCAAGGCACACTGTGTAACAGCTCTGGGCAGCAGCAACTGCTTTTAAATTTACTTAATACTCCCTAAAAGTCGTGTGTGTGAGAGATGTTTACATGAGTTTGCTAAAAATCAGCAATGGAGGACAAGCATAGCAGGGAGAAGACAAGAGCTTCCCATGTTCATAGTGAAAACACATTAAAAATAACTTAGTAAAAATGTCTGTGACACCTGGCAGGGAGGGAATTGTGAAGTGCTGAGAAATATTAATTCAGTTTCCAGCCTGGAAGTTTTTGTAACCCGGGGCTGGGACTGTTCAGGGCATGGTCTGTCAGGTTTATATCTTGACTCTGGTGTATTGTGTTTCTTCCTCCTTCACTTTTACAGATCACTGCAGGGAGCAGCTCTTTTGACTAAAAAATTTGTCCTTCCATTAAAAGTTCATGAAAAGTGCATTTGCTTAAAGAGGTTAGTGAGGAAGAGAGGGGCCAGGGGGCACCTTTGCTCAGTGTGCTGAGGGGGCAAAGGGAAACCTGCCCCAAGCTTCACCCTGGCAGTGACTGTCCCCTGCAGTGGGGTGGGAATCATTATCTGCTCTCCAGTGCTGCTGGTCCCTGAGGCTCATCAGCCATGGGAGGTGTGGACAGCACAGGAACTGCCCCAGCTAACCCTGCTGCTAATCTGACAGCTCCATGGGTGCTCCTTAGCTTTAACAGGGATGGGTGGAAGCAGGGGGTGTGGATGGATGGATGGATGGCTCAGAGCACTCAGCCTGCCAATACCTTTGATCAAACCTGATGCAGTTAAAAGTCTCTGGAGCAGGTCAGAAATCACCTGCAGTGCCTTGGCCAGTTAGAGCCCAGTGTTAGCAGCCTCTCCCAGCCCATTTCCAGCGATCCATACAGGTCCCATCAGTCCTGGCCACAGCCAGCTCCCTCCCAGCCAGCCAGCTAAGGCCATTAGTGTGATTACTGGAGGTCATGAAGTTCAAAACAAAATGTCAATTTTCATTTGGAAGAATGGTCCCATTTTAGGAGCAAAGGGAATTTTTTTTTTCTCTCTCAAAGAGACCCCGACTGTGAAATCATTGCTCCCCAAAGACTTGCAAATTTCTGGCCAGCAAAAGGTGCCAATAGCTGCTGGAGCCAATAAAAAGATTAACAAGGGTCACCAGTGCTTTCCTCTTTCTCTGCACTCAAAGGCTCTGGGGCCTATTTGGAAGATATTAACCATTGCCTTTACCTTCTGCACGTTCATCACCAGGTTTGGGGTCTTTATGGATTTATTGACAAGACATTGCCATTAATCTTATCCGTGGAATGCCAGCCTGGGAGTCACTCAGGTTACCTCAACCCTGCAGGCAGGAGCTTTTGGCCAGAGAAGGTTTAAAAGGAAGATTGAAATGATTCAAAACAGGGGGTGGGTGAAGCCAAGTGCTGCCCCACAGGCCCCTGGTGGGGAGGGCACCCACCAACAGCCTCTGCCAACGTGTGACACCAAAGAACTGACCTTGGGGAGGCAGCTGGGCTCTGCTCATTGATCCAGCAGGGTCAGGATGACTCCCCCTGTGCTCTGGGGTTAATGACCCACATCTGGGGGCAATTCAGGAGGATGGAGAGTGGTGACAAGATGGGTGTTGACCCCACTTGGAGTGTTATTGGAAATTCAGATGTCTCCTCTCTGGAGGAACTCAAAATAGCTCCAAAAGGCCTTGCTCACATCAGGCTGTTGCTGGGAACACTGGCTGGGCTGGTGGCACCATGGGGTTGGGTGGGCTCCTGTCCACCTGGGAGGTGTCACGCTGTTAAAGTGATTTTTTTCTTCTATGTCATTGTGTTAAATAATTAAGTCTGCTCCATCTTTACCTACTGACAACGTGGCACTTAATTAAGTGGTTTAATTAGAAGCTGGCAGCTTTAATTAAGTTTAGGACTGCAGAGGTGATTGGGAGCCTCCAGCCAAGTTGCAGAGTCTTTTCCTGGGGGAGCAACGTGGGCTGTTGGTGAGGGAGAAACCTTTGCTCCCTTGTCTGTAGACATGGCAAGGAAAGAACCACCATCCCACTGCACCTCCAACTATCTCCCTGCCTGTGAGGGGCTGGGTGGTTTGGACACCCTTTTTTACTTTTAGGGGACTTACTTGGACCATGGAGCAGGAGGGGTATGGCCAGAGGATGGGTGGGCTTAGCAGGAGGAGGGTGTTGGGAGCCACAGACTCTGCCCAGAGGGTGCCAATGTCTCCTCACTGTGGCTAAACCTGCTGGACACCTGGGGTGGGAGGCTGTGAGCAGGACAGGTATCATGAGGTGAAGGCTGCAGTGGGCTCAGGAACAGCATTTGCAATTCTACACCATGCACGGGGCTGTCTAAAAGATGTATTGCTTTTTAATAATGTAAATATGTAAATATTACCGAGGTGCCATTAATCCTCATTGCCTCAACATGATACCACTCTTAAGAACAAATGGAATAAGATATTATTAATATGCAAAGTAATAGTACATTAACCTGACTAACACCAATAAATTGCAGAGCTTAGCACAAAGTGAGAGGTTGCCTGAGCCCTTCTTGCCTTGGGGTACCTCCAGCAACACCCTGGGCTCTGCTCTGCAGAGGAATCCTGTTTTTTCCTGAAGGACCTCTTGCCTGGGAAACCCAAGCAACTGGGAAGGAGCAGAGAGGCTCTGGGAGAGGAGGTGGGTAGGAGCAGGCTGGGTTAGGCAGTGCTGCTCCTTGTTAGAGCCATAAGAACTGAGGGTCTTTTTCCAAACCCTCACATGTTTTTCCAAGGGATTTCTTGATCTCTTTTCATAGCAGATTTGTTTTAGATCCTAAGTGCAGCGAGGAGAGTCTTGTTGGTCCCAGAAGCATGGGTGTGAACCCAGGCTTTGTGCCACAATTCCTGGCTGGAATTGCTAAGAGGTGGCTGAAGCTCCATCTCCTGAGTGGTTGGGATTTTCTCCTGGGAAGTTATAGTTCTGTTCACAGCCTCCAAATTAAAGCCCTCAGCTGGTGCAGTATGGCCCTGCTCTCACTGCCTGCCTTTCCTGGTTTGTTTCCTCTTGGAATAGGAGCACATTCAGAGATCACAAACTGGAATGAAGTGTCTTGATGTACATTTGCCAGGCTGTGAGAGCAGGTTGCTGTCACCTCTCCTTGGCCTTGGCAGGGCAGCCTCCAGCTTTGAGCTGTGTGAACGACATGTGGGAACAGAGGGAGGACACACAGGAGACCAAAAGGAGCAGGGGAAGCCATAAAATCTGAATTTAGGGCTTGAAAAGGAAATTATTCTGTGCAAATGGCTGCTTCAGTTCAAATCAGTCCTGCCTTGTAAATCCTGCTCATCCCTCTCACGAGGGAAACCCAGTGAAACAGCCAATATTTCAACAGCACAGACTCCTGGAGACCTTCACCTCTCGGTGTCCTCTGAGCCCTGCACCCAGGCAGGGGACTGGAGAGCAATTCAGGCACGAACACAGCCATGGTTTATGCAAAAATTAACCTGTTGCCCTTACTTGGGTCAAAGTAATTCAGTTTAATTTGGTAATCTGGGCCCTTTATCATTAATGAGTCCTTGGGGGGTGGGGGTCAGACCATCCCTTTTTGGCTGAAGAGAGCAGCAGAGATTACTGTTAATATTCAGGCTGTTCAATAGAGCAGAAAGCCTTTTTGCTATTGACGGCACTGCTGGTTTTCACCTCGCTGGTGAATGGAAATTGCCAAATTAATCTCTTGTTAGATCTGAAATTAATCTTCAATTTTGTGATTAATGAACCTCAGAACCACAGATTTACCTGGGTGGAGTATATTGAGATATTGTACACAGAGCTGTCTGCAAATAATCAAGAAAGTATCCAAAAAAAGGAGTAAAACACGGTCCTGCTCAGTTCTCTCCGTGGAAGAATGAAATGGCACTCAGCAAAATCATCAGGCAATGGGCTGATTATTTTTTTCCCCAGAGCATCAATGAACCGTGGAACTCACTGCTGGGGGATCTGTGTAAGTTATCCCTGGGAAGGAGCTGAAAGAAGACTATGCAAATTTATGCATTATATGTCCTCCTACTGCTTTTGACCCAGGAGGTCTCCAGTCAGTGGGTTGCTAAAGGCTGCAATATCAATTAAACCACTCCAAGCTCATGTAGATGAGGTTTTAGACCAACCAGAAGAGCTCCAGTTTATTTGCCTGAGATATTTGTGTGTCTCTTACCAATGCCCTCCTTGAATGCTCTGCCAGAGCCCCTGGTGCTCCTCTTCCTCCTCTTCCTCAGCCAACTGGAGCAGCTGGTTGGAGTTCACTGTGTGCAACTTTCCAGAAGGTGAACCTTCCCTTTCCTTCCAGGGTTTCTTTTATGCATCATCATTTCAGTAGGCCCTATTGTACTGGAAATCTGTTTGCCACATGTTAGCTGGAGCTCATCTGCTAAGATGCTCAGTTAAATATTCATGGGGAGGTGGCTACTAAATGAGGGGCGACAACTCGGGTTACACAGTGGAGATGAGAAGGGTGTGCTGGCACAGGAGACAACTCCATATCAAGTTCAAAACCCTTGTGGAAGTGACTTACCCCACATAAGGCCTGGGCATGGGGAGGTAGGAAGAAATCCCAATCACATTGTGCTGCTGAAACGAATTAATTGTGTCAATGTCACCTGTGAAGTGGCATATTGGGGCAAACTGGAGCCCTAAAGCACAGCCCTGGCAGCAGGAGAAGCCCTGTGTGAGGGAGCAAGAGGGAACTTCCAAACAGGTTGAGGTTTTAATGGGGGAAGAAAAATGAAGTGTCCTTGCATGGCATGTGACCATCCACATGGGGCAAGGAGGGGGGTTGGATTTGGAACAGCATCAAAGCTGCTCTTCCAATCTGAAGGAGCAACTCAAGTGGTGTTGCAGCAAAGAGGTGATGCTTGGGCAGGGCAAGGTGGGGAGCAGCACTGGCTGGGACAGCACAGTGACCTTTTGGAGGAGGAGGATGGGGAGAGACCACCCAGCCAGCTCCAGCCATTAACTCCCACAACCTGGGGACAGGAACAATAAGGGCAAAAGGACAAGAGAGCAGAAGTCAGTCTGGGGTGTCAGGTAACCGGTTACCTGAGCTCTGCCGAAAGGTAACTTCCCCATGAATAGCCCACAAGTGCCCATGGAACAGGGCCATGTGAAGCTGGTGAATTATGCAGGGTGCTGAGCAGATGGCAGCGCTGCTGTAACCTGAGCAGCCACACTACACAGAACACAAAGCCCAGCAATTAACCTTTTCGAAGGTTTCCTCTCGTCCGGGGGATTAAACCTCCTTCAACCCCGCTGTGCTCCACTCCTACCCGAGAGAAAGGAGTAATCCCGCAAATAAATAAAGGAAATAGATTTCGATTCCTCCAGCGGCCCCGTGAGATTGTCACACGGGCTCCCAGCCCTCCCCTGAATAGCAGCAGGTCTGAAGAGGGTGCAGGAGGAGCGAGTGCCTGTGGCACTTCCCCTTCCCAGCTCTGGAAAAGTCCCACCCAGGTGGGATAAAGACAGGGGAAAAGTGGATCCTATTCCCTTTCGCTTCACTTTGGCAGCCACACATTGTAGTGGCGAAGGGAAATGAACATTGGCAATGATTTACTATTTAAAGGCAAAAAAATATTTGCCACATGCAAGGTATTCACCTTGGCGTATGACAAAAGCCAATATTTTAACTACGATACTTGATCCTCCTCGTAATTAAACTGATTAATTCACAACAATGGAGTCTATATTGCCTAATACTTTTAATTAACAAAGTGTTGTACATATACTGGCAGAGCATTACTGGCATGCTTCCTAGGCAATACACTTAATTCTGTAATAAATTATTAGCACAAATGACTAAGATACATTGCTCCCTGGAAGAGACTGTCAAGAGAGAAGGACTTTGGACTCTTGGTCACCGGTTGGACCATCATGGAGCAGAAGAGATGCCAGATCCTTTCCTTATTTTCTGTGGTGCTCTGCAGCTGGGACAGTGTCTGTCCCTGCTGGGGACACTGGTGCCTTTGCACATGGCATTTCTGCTCCAGACCTCAGAAAAAGCCAAGACATTTTCTCCATTGCTTTCTAGGGATCCTGCCTAGAGAAAAGCCAGGATGAAAATTCTTTATCTCAGCACAAAAGTGTCCTTAAAAGGCGGATAGTTTGTACCACTTCACCTGGAGGCTTTGATTTTGTTTTCTGGCTGGATCCTAATCTGACCAATTCACCCACAGGGATTTTGCCTGCACCAGTTTTGAAAAGCTGAACTGTTGCTGCTAAACAGAGTGTTCTTCAGCTGGGATCTGCTTCAAAGTAGCAACTCAAGGTACAAAACCGAACCCATAAAATCAGTGCACCAAGGTGAGAGAAAGATGGAAGTTAGTTTTACAGGCAGCACAAAGTTTAACGTGAAAAAACCACTGGGCTCCTTAGGGTGCCCTCTGAAAGGTCAGTTCAGAGCCTCTGGAGTTTCCTCAGGTTGGGCACGTTGGAGCATCTGTCCTGTCCATGTGGGCTCACACAGCCTGTGCACGTGTCCTGCTGCCCAGCTGGGAGGTCAGAGGTGATGATGCTTTTAGGAATGGTCATTAGGTCTGAGAAGGAAACTGTGTCTTGTAGAATAAGGATATGAAGGTTAATGGAAGGATCCTGTGTTTTCCCAGGTTTCTTACAAATCAGTTAAAATTACAAACACCCTGGGGCCACATGCAAAGCAAAATTCATTCCTGCAACTTTTATTGGATCACAGTTGAAGAACCTCGTAGTCAGGGGTCATCTGTGTTACCACAATCACTGGGGTCAGGTTAATTAGGGATCACATGGCAGGCTTTTCCCTTTCTTCTTTGTTTCTGAGTCCTGTCTGACCTCTGGTCAGAACCTCCTGGGCACCACTTGCCCCCAGTTTTGGGGCTGGCAGACCCCTGGCTCAGCTCAGACACTCAGCTGAAGAAACCTCCAGGTTTCTTCCTCTTCCACTTCAATTTGGAACCAGACAGGAGACAATCCATGGCAAAAACAACTGTATCCCCCTCTCCAAATGGTGTGAACTCTTTGTTAGAGAGACATCCCCACAAGTGGAAGTGGTTGTAAGAGCTCCACAACCACAGCTGAAGGGTTTTTAACATCATCCAGCTGTATGGAAAGGCTGGATTCCTTGCCTGTGTTTTCCATGGGATGGTCCTGTAGAGCCTGTGGCCTTGCCCTGGAGAGATGTTGTTTGCCCAGGGCTGAGCACATGTCCCTGCTGTCCCCAGGCAGTGTGGGCCACTGTGGGCACCACTTCTCCTGTGTCTGGCAGATCTGAGTCCATTGTGCTTGGTCAGCACATCACAAAGATGAGTTTCATGCAAAAGCTGAGCCCAGCCCCAGTCTCATAAATTTGTTATGCATTACATCCAATTAATGTAAATTATTACTATGACTAAATAATGGCTCTGCCATCAGATAAGGGAATAATCATAAGTGAGACTGCAATGTCCCAAAGTCCAACTGAATTAACCCTTTCTCCTGACTCCACTGGACCTAATGTGAGAGCTGGATACCAGCCCAGCTCCTTTGGAGCAGGAGCTGAGTCTGCCTGATCCAATGCTCTTATCACCATCCAGGAAGGTCTGGGCAACACCAGAACTGTCACAGTAACTGCAGCTGCCTTCCAGACACCCTGCTCCACTGCCTCAATGGGAAACCCTTGGGAGCAAGGCAGGATCCCAAACTGCTCCAGCTTAACTCAACAGCAAGGTCAGAAGAGTGACTGGATATTCCTTACACCAAGGAAGGATGTGGATGCAGCAGTGGAACAAGAGAAACACGCTGTGTTTGGGTACCTGCCCAGAGATGCATTTCACCTGGCTGAGGAGGGACATGCTCAGGAGCACAGGGATATGTCCTTTATTTCCTGCTCTCCAAGGCACAGAACCAATCCAAGCTGAACACCTTCCCTCAGGGAATCTGTCTCCCTTCAGTGTGCAAAACGTGCCCTGTGGGCACAGAGCACCATCTGGCAAAGGCAAACATGGAATCATAGTCCTGTCTCAGAGGCAGATTTAACGTGTGCTCCTGGGGGCCTGTGGTCACAGTGCCCCAGGCAGGAGCTTGTGCTCATCAGAAATGCCTCCAAGTGTCTGTGCTGCTGAGACCTGCAGGGACTCTGGTGTGTTTTTCAAGGCAGAAGTGATCATCAATGTTTGCAATAATTCCTGGGCTCGGATTAAACGGAATAAAGGCACAGGTTCAGAGCAATAAATAAATAGTCCTCTCCCTGCCTCAATGTGCTTCTCATGGATTCATTTGCAAGCTTTCCTGCACCTTCCTCCCTGCCTTGCCTGTGCCCAGCTCCTCGTGGTACCTGTTTTACCTTGGCAGAGCAGCCCACAAATCATAGTGACACACCAATCAAGAGATCTGGGAATTTTTACACCACTCTGCTTCTTGAAAGATGAGTCACCTTCTGCACCACCTTCCTGGGCATCCAGATAAATCTGTCACAAACTTCTCCTTCCCCCAAGGTGCAAAATTCTCTCCCTTTTTCAGTAGAGCTGTATTTCCTCTTTTTAAGCTCCTCTTTCTTGCCCCAACACACATTCACAGCCCTCAGCCATCTCAGTATATTTCTCCCTTTGTTCCTGTTTCACTGACAACTTCATCCTAATAGTCTCCTCAAAGGAATGATGAATGCATAAGCTGCATATTGATCACTGCAGTGATTGATTACTGGATCTCTTTGACAGATGAGCCTACTAAGGTAGTTGCCAATATGGAGGTATGGATGGCAGGGCCCCCTTGTACAACAGTCTAATGGTATCTGACCTGATAGGGCAGAAAGGCAACTCCCTCATTTCAGCAGGAAAAAAGGCCTCTTTATACTCTTTATAAAATAATTCATAGGAAACTTAAAACACTCAGACACAGAGAGATTGCAAATGGGGAAATATGATGGATTATGGGTTGAAAGGAGCCGACTTCTGGAAGCTAAATTGATCCCCAGGAAAATGTTTTTGTCTGCTGTGAAAAATGGGCAATATCTCAGCAGCTCTGGAGGGCTATAATCTGGAAAATAATTTGCTTTTGATTTCCTTTAGTTTCATGCAGCTTTTTTTCTGCTTTTTTTTTTTGAAGTTGGTTCCTTGCAGGCTTTGTTGGTCAGCTGGGAGAATCAGTGATGAAATAGGAGAGGGATCAGCCATGCAGACAAACAGCTGATCCTTACTTATGGTTATAAAACCCTCACCACACCCAGTGCCACTTGTTCCATGGGAGATGTTACATCCCCTGCAGGAAATACTCTGCCTACCAAAAAAAGCAGAGCCAAGCACAGAGCGGAGCGTGAGAGGAGTTGGAGAATCTCTCTCCATGATCCTGCAGAGCCCTGCAACCAACTGATGTGGGACACATATGCTCCTTTTCTAAATGTTTCTGGATTGCCTGAGTACCTCACTAACAATTAAATATGATGCACAAGGTTTGCTCAGCTTCCTTACTCAGGGAGGAAATCTCTGCATGGGATCCTGTGAAATGGGAATCACATTTTTGGGAGCACTGCTGGCTCCCAGGAGCATTGCCATGAGCAAGGAGAGGTGCTGTGTCTGTGATTCACCCCCATAAGCAGTTCCAGTGCAGAGCTCCAGCCCCTTCCCAGCAGTGCAGGGCAAACAAGGAGCAAACTGACTTTTTCTAACCCTCCAACTCAACCCACTTAGTGACTTACACCATCCTGGTGCATTGATCCTGAGCAGCTCCAGCACCACCCCTGTTTGTGGGTAGGGAATCAGAGAATCAGGATTCCAATCAGGAAAATGAAGCTTGGAAAAATAATGAGTAACCTCAGATCTCAAGAGCTTGAGTGGGGCTGATTCTGGTCACAAAGCTGGTGGAAATCAGAGCTGGGGCAAAACTCAGTTTATTTAGTGGTTCTGCCCCTCACCACCTATATGTCCTGCCACCCTAATTTAGGGGCTGGGAAGAGAGAGAACATAGAGTTGGTCAGTAAAACACATTTAGAAGTTTCCCTTCAGAAAAGGAATTCCTCTTATTCCCATTTTTTATTCAGCTTCCCGTTTCTACTGCTAATAACGAGAAATGTTTTGGCAACAACTTAGAAGAGTTTTCTCCGGGTTCAAAGTGCTAAGAATAAAATTTATAGCAATAGTTACAGCCTCTCAGTGCCTGGAAATTCCTTGGCAGTAGGTTTTGCTCCAGAGAAATATCCAATCAATGGTGTGCTAACAGCTCAGGAGCCTATTACAATAACACGCATACCTTGAGTCCAGACAATCAATAACTCAGCAGGATGCAGCCACCAGAAAACAACAACAAATTAGTTAGATTTCCATAGACTATACATTTGGTGAGTAATAATCTGTAAGTGGAAATGAACCCAGCCTGGAGAGACCACTGAGCCAAATGGAGATCTTTTATTCATGGCTTCAACTATTCACCGAGCAGGATGTTTGGGTAGGGCTTCAACCTCCTAAATATACATGTGCATGTTTGACTTTACACATATTCCTGCTGAGCTCCTTTATTGCTAACAGGACTTCTGTTTGCAAAGGTTTTCCAGCATAAGGCAGGATAAAGGTCCAGCAGTGAGAGACTGTCAGGCTTAAATTTAATGTATCTTATTATTTGCACATTCCTACTTTGAGGGATGGCCAAAGATGCCCTTTGCCTCTCCTTAAATACAGTCCAGAGGTCAAATTTTTCTCAGTTTATATATCACTGCTGCTGACTTATATTCTTAGAAGTCAGCCAGGATTGACCTCTGGCTGTATGAAACACTTGGAACGTAAGAGCTCTCAGAAGATCAGAACCACAAATCACCACATCTCAGCACCACAAACAGTTTTGGGGATATTTCCATGGTCTCTGTACAGAAAACTCCCGTTTCCTTGGAGAGAGCTCAGTCTATTTTTTGTCCCTCTAAAATAAAGGGTGTTCTATTTCTTTTTAATCATAGATAGCTATCAAAAATTGATTAGCTCTTTATTTCTGGAACTTCTGTTAGCTAAAGCTAAATGATTCAGCAAAGTGTGCAAAAGCACAGATGAATCCACACCCCCCACATGGATTTATTTGAGCCACAGTTGTGGGTGTCCTGCCCCTCACACTGATCTCACATTTTGCCCAACATCTGTATAGAAGAGAAAGGGGCACAAACAATGATCTAAATTACACTTGGCAGAATTCAAAGCAGCTCAACTTATTCACCTAAGTGTAAAATTAGATCAGAAAGAGGCCATGTAGCATCAAAACATTAAATGTTTCTCACACTCACCTGGTGGGCAATTTCTCAGGAGCCAGATTTCACAAGCTGGAAGCTGATTTTATCTGCTCAGGTATTAAAGTCTCCTATTCTTGACAGATTTTAAGGAGCCTTTTTCTGAATACCAGGTTTTATTAAGTAGTAATTCTTCCTTTAGAGCAAACTTGAGCTCAGTCTACTCAGATAGCTCAGAGCTTCTATAGGATATTTCAATAAACCAACATAACTTATACCTACAATATCCAGGGTACTATTTGAGCTCCTTAAAAATCACAACCCTTCCTGAAATCCTCCTGAGGTTGCACCTCCTAGTAGAACCAGCCCTTGCAGCTTCTCTAAAACAGAATATTTCGTTTATTCGCTGTCTTCTCAGGGAGGAAAGAAAAAGCTGCCCTTGCCTGCAGGTCCCAAAGGGCTTTTCCCAGCCTCCAGTAGAAGGGAAGTGGTGAATAGGATTTCCCTGGAGACATTTCCACAGCTGTGGAGAGAGCCCTGAGTCTCCCTGCCCAGCAGGCAGCGTGGTTCTGCTGGGAGGAAGCAGGTCTAACAAACCACTTTGTACAGAATTAATTAGGAATTTTGCTACCCAGTTAGGAAATGACTTTGCATCTGAACGTTGCTGTGGCTGCTCTGATGTGCATTGCCAGCTGAAACACAAATACCAACCAGGGTGTGGTGCAGAGATGTAGCAGTTTATTGGTAAAGTCTGCATTGAAAGTGGCCTTTGCACAGGAGAAATCATTCACATCTTATAATATTAGTCATAAAAGCTTTTAATTACATAGTTCTGACTGGACTTAGTGAGTGGCTACATGTGCAGGTGACACCAACCAGAGAACTGGGCGAGTATATATTGCTTGTGTATTTATTTTTATTTCATGTTCATGAGATAATTATTTTTCTTTCATAAGCAACACAAATTTACATCAGAATCCCTATAATAACCCCAAACTTCTGGAGATTCCCAGCCTGCACCACACTCAGCTCCAAGCTGAGAACAGGCAGGAAGGACTATCTTAAACAAAGATACAAAGATAGGCTGTGCCTATCAGAACATACATTAAGCTGCTCTGAGAACATATGTACCTATGGGGGGTGTTGAGGAGGGTCCAAAATTGTGAATTCCATTCCACAGAGGCATTTTCATATGTATGTGGGGAAGCTTTCAGCAGTGTCATGGAGTGATCTATGTCACAGTCCAGGCACAGTGAACTTCCACACTCGTGCACGTGGAACTATTTTTCATGGAACTGATGAATTCTGCAGCGACGTTCATAGCACTAGGACACATTATTGCTGCAATATATGACTATCAGGAACACCTACAAGCCTTTAATATTCTGCAGCTCAACTGTGGAAACAGAAGAAAGTCGCCTGTAACTGCCTAATTCACAGGGTAAGTGGATTGTCTGTCAAAATAATGCTCCGATGTGAAACTTCAAGTAGGAAGCCTAAAAATCAGGAAAATGCAAGGAACCTCTTTGATGAATGTTAAAAGCACTTTGGAGAAGGGGAAAACGACCAGGATACTTTTCTGCTTTCATGCTCATCACAGAGTATCAATTAACTCTGTCTGTACAGGTATTTAATCACAGGAATTTCTGCAGCCTGTTGTCTAAAGAGTAAATAGGGTTGTTTCAAGCAATAGGATTTCGTGGACACAATATGGCAAAATGGGTTCTGCCCTTCATTTTCCTACTATAGGAAATGTTTCCTGCTTATTTCTCTGCCACAGCTCATTTGGAATAGGAATAGGAATAGGAATAGGAATAGGAATAGGAATAGGAATAGGAATAGGAATAGGAATAGGAATGCTGGTGAAGTGTGCTGTATTCCAGGATTCTCAGCTCCTTGTTTCTCTGTGGATAAAGTTGGTCTCCATCAGATCACTGGTGGGTGCAGGTTCCCAAATCTACCCCTCGGACAGAGAGTGCCACTTAGTTGGTGGCAGGAGAATCCAGACTTGGAGCAGGAATGGACTCAACTAAGGGGTAGCAACACAAAAAAAACGTAATAAAAAATGGGCATTTTGTGTTAATTGAAGGTGTTGTCCACTCCTGCCTTGTTCCAACAAGTCTGCTGTGGGATCAGGGTGATTTATAACCTGTGAGATCATCAGACTTTACCTGCCTCTTCCCACCTTTCGTGCTGCACTTACCCCGTGCTGACAACGAGCAATAACTGCGGGAGCAGCAGCACAAAGCAAAGGGCAACGAGTAAAGGGAGCTCCCCTCTCCTGAATCCCAGAGATCCAGCGGGACACATCCTCGTTGGCATTCCCGTCATCTGAACTGCCGGAAGGCTCTTTGCATGAAACATTGTCCAAGGCTTTGGCAGGAAGTTGTGCTTAACGACAGACTCTCATAGGAGGCACTTGATTATATTAGACAGATAATTATTGATCCAGCTATAGTTTATCCTTGCTGCCTAATTTCAATAAACAGCAGCTTGGGGGAATTAGCAAGGGATTCTATTCCCCCTCCCCCTGCTTCTTCAGGATTTGTCAGAAACAAGATGATTTATGTGTATTCCAGTAAGATTCTCGTTTGTTGGCAGGCTGCAGGGATTGTTTGGGGTTGGAAGTACTAAGCTTTTATATTTAAATGCTTCCATGTGAGTATTCATGGGTCTCACTGCCTCGCATTGTAATATCTGAATAATAACTGTGACTTATGCAAACCAGTTTTCAGCTGTTCATCGGGATCAATTTTTCATTTTAAGCAACTCCCTGTCATCCCAGGGGAAAAAAAAATAATGTGATAGGCAAGAGGAGGGAGATCCAAGGAAGGCAGTAAGACTCTTCCCTTTTTAAATAATGCACAACTCATTTCTGGAGCACTTTCAAATGTGTTGCTTTCTATTAGGCACAAATAATATTCAGGAGATATTTCCCCCTCCTTTCAGGTGAGGCTTTTGGAACAGCAAAGGTTTGTCTGGTGCAGCACAGACCAAGTTGTGGCTGGGCAAAAGTCCACAGAGCACAGGCAGAATGTCCAAATAACATCAGTTCCTTCAGGAAACACCTCAGTGTCTTTTCTTTTTTTCTTAATAAAAACCTCCCACTTCGGGAAGTCGGGGAAAAAATCTTACTACTAATAATTAGATCTCTGCTGGTAAATAAGTTTACAAAACCACTGTGGTTTTATTTCTGCTTCCTGCTTCATTTGGGAGCCCCAGTTGCTGGAAGACTGTTCAGGATTTAGGTCTCCCTTCCTCGTGCCATTTGGAAGCCTCCTGTACAATAAACACTTCATTAAGCACCAGACTGATGAGTTACAACATGATTTACAGAGGAGAGCCTGGAAATGATCTGCTCACTTCCAGGCCTGGGCTTCCCAGTGGGAACCACATCACTGCTCGTGGTTTTCTCAAGGCCAGTTAGATTGATGCTCTGATATTTCACCTTATATCCAAGAGTCATTGTAGCCAAAAAATCTTTCCTTAGCTGCTGGATACAAAGGTCACATGGAAAATGGCTTGCATGTGCATCCCTGAAAAATCCCTGAATTGGCAATATCCATGGACTCGCAGTTAGGAGGAGCCTGGACTTCTTGCAGGCATCAGCAAGGAGTCCTTTGGTGCAGGAAAATACAAGATAAGCGGATTCTACACAAGGAACACAGTATTTCATACTGTCACTTGATTGTTTATTTTACTTCCAAGAAAGGTTTCGGGATAACCTTTAAAAACTGAACAAACAAACAAAAAAAAAACCCTCCAAAAAACCCAAACCATCCCTCTTTTCTATCTTAATTCCAAAGACTCCTTAGTCTTGAGTCATAGTCCCTATTAAAAATTGTAAATTTTGTTTAGAAAAAGGTGACAGAAGGATCTGTTGTAACTGGGAATCCCAAAATAACCTCTAAAGCATTTCCTTTGATCTCCCACAAAAGGAATAAAGCTCTTTTCCAGAAGTTTTTGCAGTGCTTGGGGAAGAGAACAACCTTCCCAGAGACAGGTTTTAAAGACTTCAGTAGGGAACCACCACAGCCCATGGGAAATGAGCCCAGCACTGAATCACCAGCACAGCAGTGCCTGAGAAAATTTAGCAGGTTCAGTGAAAAATTACTGGAGTGAGGCAGTTTTCACAAAATATTGAGGCTCTTTCAGAAAAGATCCTGTGTTATTTTTCCCTCTCTTGCAGCACAAAGATCCAGGATCTCCTTTGCTGAATATTTAGTGAACAGCATCTGCAGCATCTTAATTACAGTAGCTGTTCTCATCTTAATCTCTTGCTTCAGAATAAGGTTAAGTGTAATCTGTCCTAGATTCTTATACAGATGGTTCGTTTCTTAAATACTTGAGAAGAGTTTAGTCGATCTTTAATTCCTTAATCTGGGAACCAAGACTAACCAACCTGATTCTGAGTGATATTTTAGCAGATTTTACAACAAAAATGTAAAAATACAAATCCTGATTGGACATAGATTACCTTTCTGCAAAAAACCTGCCTACCCAATTATAATTTTGGCAAGGAACAAACTAAGACACATAATGACAATTTTCAGTTTGGGTCATGTTGAAACATAGCTGTGAAACTTGCTGATATAAAATTTTAAAACAGAATTTTGTTTTTTAATTATTTATCTGAGCCTTCAAGCAACTTTCTTGACCTTCCCACAGATATAAAGGGAAAAAAAGGGGTAGGTTTTTCGCTCAGATTAAAGGAATAAAAACCTCCAGGGTTCTGACCACACTTTTTCTTGTCTGGTTCAATTTCCCTTTACAAGCTGAGTTGCTCTTTTATTCCCAGTGTTGCACCAAGGAAGATGAGAGCACAGTTATTCAGCTGTTCCACACTCCCAGTGAGAAGCGATTCCAGCCCCCCAAAATCAGCCAGAGGAAGTTTTTTCAACCTCATCTGTGACAGGAGAAATCACAACCCCAAATTCCTGTAGCAGAGTCCCCCCAAGGCCTCTCATCTCCAGAGTCACAGCTCCATGTCCAGCACACAGCCAATCTTTTCCAGAGGAAATAAATGTTCCTTTCTTTAAGCTAATAATCACTTCACCATTTTAATTCCCCAGCTCTTGGCTTGTGCTTATGATTTCAAGCTTTGTGTTCAGTAAGAGCCTAAAGAAAGCTCAAGAAATGAGCTCCCCAATGGTTTCTTTTCTTGGTGAACTCCCCCAGAACAGGTTCTGTCCATGCTGACCTTTGGCAAAACTCCAGGGAAGGCCTTTTGACACCCTTTCCAGCAATCCTGGGAGTAAGAATAATTGAGATGTTTTATTTCCCCTCAAAACTAGCAGCGTTGGTTTTGACAGTATTTTAAAAAATAGCTGTGACGACCATAGAACCATGGAATTATTAAGGTTGGAAAAGACCTCTGGGATCATCGAGTCCCAACATACCTAAAGGGAGCCTACATGGAAGATGGAGAGAAATCATTTAAAAGAGCATGTGATGGCAGGAAAAGGGGGAATGGCTTCAAACTGAAAGAGAACAGGTTTGGATTAGATATTAGGAAAAAATTCTCCCCTGTGGGGGGGAGGCCCTGGCACAGGTTTCCCAGAGAAGCTCTGGCTGCTCCATCCCTGGAAGTGTCCAAGGTTGGATGGGGCTTGGAGCAACCTGGGATAGTGGAAGGTGTCCCTGCCCTTGGCAGGAGGTGGAACTGGATGTTCTTTAAGGTCCCTTCCAAACCATTCCATGATTCTGTGCTCAACCCACCACTAAACCACGTCCCCAAGTGCCACATCCACATGTTTTTCAAACGCTTCCATGGATGGTGACTCTGCCACATCCCTGGGCAGCCTGTTCTAATGCTTGACAACCCTTTCCATGAAGAAATTTTTCTTAGTATCAAACCTAAACCTCCCCTGGGACAATTTGAGGCCGTTTCCTCTCATTCTGTCACTTGTTATCTTGGAGAAGAGACTTTGCTGCCTCACTTTGTGATCCCCCAGGTCAGAGCCAAAAAAAGGGGCTCCTGAGGAGCAGGATACCTGTGCCCACCCTCCCCATGCCCCCGAAGCCTCAAATCCTCACGAATGAACACATTGATCCAAGTTAACAAAAATCTTTATTTATCTCCGTGATAAATAAGCAGCTCTTCAGGCCAAAGTCTCCCTTCAGGACGCATTCAGAGCCGGGTCTCCCTGCGCAGCCACTTTGTCACGGCCCCTTCCCCCTGCACACACTCAACTTCCCCAACTTCCTAATGTGCCTCTCGGCGAGCAGCAATTTTTCTCCGGGATTATAAATTTCCGCGGTTGCCCTGGTCCGGCAGCTGCCGGGCTGCCAGCGCGCCGCGATTGCTCCCCGGTGACACGGCGCAGATCGATTTCTCGCCTCGGAGCTCGCGGGCGGATTAACACAGTGATAAATGGCCGGGGATTGATTTGCACTTAATTGACAATTTGGTGAACCTGCCCTAAAACCCCGAGGTTTGGCCCCGGGTAATGGAGCGGGATCGATCCGTGAGGGGAGCGCGGGGCTGGCGCCGCGCGGGCCGACAGGGGGCGCCAGAGCCTGCGGGACCGTTGGAACCGTTAGCGCGGGAACCCTGAGGGCTGAGGGAAGGAGGGGGGGCGGCCCCTCAGGGCTGAGGGGAACGAGGCGGCAGCGCCATTTCCCGCTACACGCTGCTCTCTCTGTTTTATTCCAGCCCCCGTTTCCACCCCACACCTGTCCCCGCTCTCCTGTGCTGCCTGTTGCCTGTGCTCCCCGGGTGCCATGCACGGTTCTCCAATAAACCCCGTTTTGGGTCTTACCTTCATTAGCTTCCCCGTGAGGGGACATGGAGGGGCGGGCGCTGATCTCTGCTCTCCGACAATGACAGGAGCGGAGAGAATGGCCTAAAACTGTGTCAGGGGAGGGTTAGGTTGCATATTAAGAAAACGTTCTTCTCCCAGAGGGTGGTTGGGCACTGAACAGGCTCCCCAGGGCAGTGGGCACAGCACCAAGGCTGCCAGAGCTCAAAGAGTGTTTGGACAAAGCTCTCAGGGACAGAATTGTTGGAGTATCTGTGCAGGGCCAGGATTTGGACTGGATGGATTTGTAGGTCCCGTCCAACTCAAAATATTCTGTGATTCATTACCGTTAGTTAACCTGATCTGGCCAGACTCTACAGTGGAGTTCATAGAATCACAGAATCTCAGAATGGTTTTGGTTAAAGATCATCCAATTCCACCCCCTGCCATGGGCAGGGACACCTTCCACTATCCCAGGTTGCTCCAACCTGGCCTTGGACACTTGCAGGGATGGATCAGCCACAGCTTCTCTGGGCAACCTGTGCCAGGGCCTCCCCACCCTCACGGGGAGGAATTTCTTCCCAATATCTAATCTAAACCTATTCTCAGTGTGAAGTCATTACCCCTTTTCCTGTCACTAAATGCCCTTGCAAATTGTCCCTCTCCATCCTTCTTGTAGCTCCCTTCAGGTACTGGAAGGTCACAGTTAGGTCACCCCAAGCCTTCTCTTCTCCAGGCTGAACAATCCCAGTTCTCAGCCTTTCCTTACCCAGCTGCTCAGGGAGTGGTTCCAAACTCATTACTTCTGGCTTACCTGTAGCATTATGTTAATTTTAAATGTAACGTAAACTCCCTCCAGGATCAGTCACCTGTGACTACAGGGCTCTATGGACAAAGCAGGAATTGGATTTCTGGCAGGCGTGAAAGTAAAGGCCAAAAAGGAAGTTAATTAACAAAAACTGTAACCTTTATTTTCCTTTTCTGTCATCTTTTGTTCTTTTCTTCTGTTGTGCCAAATCCCAAAGCTTTTACCCAATAGTCCCACGACAAAGTCTGCATTAGGAGATGATAAAAGCTCTGTGCAATTCACGACAGCGGAGCAACCTTATCCTCCAGTATTTATCTATTATTTATCACAAAGTACTTTTAGAGTTGACACGAGAAGCAGTACAGAGTCAACCTGTTGAACAGCTTGATTCAGCCTCATCTTTTGTGTCTGAGGGTTCTGAAGGACCATGGCTGCACCCCCACAGTGAGCACAACCCACTCATCCCCTGACCATAAAGGACATTTTTTCCCATAGCTTTTTAATTCCAATTTAACCTGAGCTCCAGCAACAGCATCCAGAACTACCCCTGGATTGCAGTCTCTAAGTTCCAACTGCTAAATCTGGTAAAATAAATCATGATCAAAGCTAAATTTTTCATGTTGAAGAATTACTTTAGGCTTCAGATCTTCTCTTTCCACTCACCCCAGCACCTTCTCCCCCTGGGAAGTTGGCATGAACTCTGCAATGGATATTATGGTAGAACAGAGATAGAGAGGCAATTAATTACATGGGATAAAGAAAAGTTCTTTTGGATGTCACCTGTAGCATTGTGGCACCTCTGTGCTGATTACAGCAAAGCCAAAATAGTAGATTACAAGCCAAGTCAAAATGCACTGCCAGTATGTTTTCAATGGAAATGAAAAGACAGATTTGCCAGTTAATTAAGAACTATATCAAAATGCAGCTAAAATTACATGGAAAGAAAAGCTTAAAAATTTTCTGGCCCCAGAATGACCTCCACTCCTTTACTCAGCTCCTTTTGTATTCAGTATAGTCAAATCTGTGTGTTCCTTACCTGGAAAAAGAGGAATGTGACTGAGAGTGTCAGTAAGCAAAATATCTCTGCATTCATTTATTATGCCAACCACTCTTATAATTCCTTAGCATAGAAAGGGTTTAAATAATTGTGTGTTCAATAATTTTATTTCCTTGTCCAAGAATCAGGGGGTTATATAAAACCTGATACTGCTGGAATGAAATAGCATCTCCTGACAGTTCCAGTGTGGTAAAAGTTGGTAAGCACTAAGCATTTGGGTTTTAATTACTGGACACACATAAATCATTTATTACACATTGATTTGTTTTTTAAGAATGTTTTGGTAGTGTGAAAATAGCTGGTAATTAACTTGTGATTAGATAGATTTACCCCCCTTAGCAAAACAGGGGAACCTCTGAAGGCTTATGTTTATCAACCATTTCACTTTTAATCCTAAAAACAAGTCAAAAGCTCATATGGCCTTGCTGGAGATACAGGAATGTTTGTTTGGAAAATGAAAAAGATTGTCACAATTCTCACCATCTGGAAGAAGCAAGAGCAAATATTTCAGATTCGTAAGAATTAGGATTGTGCCTGTGACTGTTGATTCCTAAACTGTATCCAACAGCTAATTGGATATTAGGAGTTCATTGGTTGTACAGAAAAGCAATATTGGTAGAAATAGCTGAATCCTGAGAAGAGCAGGAGCAGTTTGATAGTTTTACATAATATCCCACAACATCAATTTCTAAATTCTCCCCCCATGCTGAGCCCAGAAGCTGCTGGTCCCCAACATTGCTGTGGAAAATGCAATTTATCAACTGTGTGAGTTCAGGGAGAGAAAAGACATAGGAAACATAAACAGTATCTTTCTTAATCAAAAAAGGGAACATTTTCCCCATTAGGTGGCTGCTACTGGTACCTGTTTCAGCTGCTGTTAGTTCACTGTTCTCTTATAGAGTGTTTGGTTGTTCTGGGTGGGAATATTTGAGGGAATTTTGAGCAGAGCAACATCAGTGCCTTTTGTGAGTTCACTTTCTGAAGCTGGAGGTGTGAGGTGGGAACCTCTAAATTTGTGCATTCAAATCATCCTGGGAGAATTGTTGTTTTCACCTCCATAACATCTTTCAGCCAAGGATTTCAAATCACCTATTAACCACAGATGAATTAAACTTCCACCTGGCAGGTACAGAAATATTATTAATCATTTTAGGAAAGGGAGTTTTTTGAGGAAACAGAACCCACACTTTCCAGCTCCCCATCATCTGCTTCATTCCAAAATCATCCTTCCGAGGAGCAGCTTCAAAATTCAGCATTTTGGGTAAAATCCCAGGCTCACTGAGGACAAGGGCCAGACTTCTGCTGGCTCCTGTGGGGTCCCAAAGACTTGTCAGCTGCTAAGTTGTTATATTTACTGCACTTACACAATGAAACTCTTAATAAAGAGACTTTCATTTCAAAACAAACAAGGAGGAACGGAAATGAGCTACTTTGTAATCAGCCAAGGCAGAGCAGCAAAGGAGCCTGGCTGGCTTGGGTTTCTCATTGGGATGCTATTCAATGCCACTGTTATTTCTGAGCACGATGCTGCAGCCAAGTCTGCAAATGGAGGGATTTGAAAAACAACAGGAAGAAATTCCATATCCCCTACCTGTCCTGTGAAATGTTCCAGGGTGGATAATTATTACAGGGCTGCACCCATGGCAGTCTGGGTCTGAACCAGGGGACAGAGGGTTAAGCCCGAGTTATTTTGAACAATAGATTTCACTTTATTTTCCTGTTTCCTACTTTGCAGACTTACATTCTGAGGCTTTACTACTTAATCCCCACTGTAGTAATAAAAATTTTTAATCCTGTGTTTAAAATATGAGATTTACTTGTCAAAATCTGGATATACAGCAGGAATTATAATCGCTGTTCAGCCAAAGCAATTCCCCTCAAGTTCAGGCTGGTGCTTGGGACAGTCTGTCAGGTGCTTTGTGGCAGCACTGGAGGAAGGTTCAGACTTCAGGGGTCACAGCAGCTTTCCTTGGGCACTGGGGACACAACAAGTTCACAGGTTTCATAAGTACCAGCTCAGATTTCCTATTTTTCTCCGATTTTGTTTTTTACTCCATCCGTTGTTGGGTGTTCACAGGCAGCTTGGCTCCCTCAACAATTCCTACCTGGCAACTAATGGGCAAAGCCTTCAGCCAGAACCAAAATGCAGAGCACATTTGCCATGTCAGCATCTCACAGCTCAGCTTTGCACAAGACTTGAGTGAGGGAATTTTGGGTGGTGAATGTACCAGGAGAGCCCTGAAAGCCTTGGCAGGGATCACCCACCTGGCCAGACCCCTCAGCACAGGCACTGCCTCAGAGGGTCAAGGCTAAACTCCTCCTAAATTCAAATTTAGATGCTGATAAGGAGCACATGTGGGATCTAACACAGATTAACATCCAATTGACACCACTGCCTCTCTGGGAGAGGGAATTCCAGGCCACTTCACTATTAAACTGGAAATATATTCCTCACTGGAACAGATTTTATTTTCTTCACCCAGTATTTGTTCAGAGCAGATTTGGAATGTGCCACCCACACCTACCAATCTTGTGTTACAATAATATGATGGAAAAGATCAAACTTCTTATGTTTTAATGTGGTAAAAATAATACCCTGAAATTAATCCCCTGTCAAAATTAATATCCTTGAGCTGTTTAATGAAGTCTTAACCAGCTGTAATTTCTCACACAGGTACCTGCATCCAGTGCAGGTATTGGAATAATTCTGTTTCCAACAAAGGCATCTCCAGGTAAAAGGTTAAGTGCTAATTTATCAGCAGTTATGTCTGATTTTCTTATTTTTGGTTGGTTTTGAGATTGTTTCTCAGTGAACTATTGAACTATTTCAGCATAACATCCCTTTGTCTTGTCCAATGGCAAGAACATCCTTCCTGGCTAAAAGAAGGTTTAAATCTCAATGAGGAAAAGAAAACCTAGTGATTATTTTTTCTTGATGGAAAATTATAAGCAACTATCAACTAATTATCCTTCACGCTAGACGTGACAAAATTAAGCATTTTGAAATTATTTTTTTTAAATGATATTATGATTTCATGGTTGAAACAGTAATACTTTCTGCTTCACCAGACCCTGGGTATCATCCCATTCCTTACCCAGCAGAGATACCATTAAGTAGCAATTTGAGACACTTAATACTAGTGCTGGAGATAAAATGACATTATTTTAGTTGTATGATGCCCTGTGTCTCTGCCATGCCAGGTCATGTGCACCATCCAGGACTGGCTTTACCCAGGACACAGGGCTGTGATTTTTTTGCTTTTTCCTGAGAATTCTTCCAGTGGAATCTTCCTGGCCAGGCAATGAGGACACAGCTTGTGGCTCAGGGCACCCAAATCATACTTGCACCAGCCCTGGCTTTTACCCTGTTGGCTAAACAGGCTTCAGCCAGGCAAAAAAATCTCCAAGAAACACATCAAAAGCCCTTAAAATGCAGTCAGTCCTCAGCCAAAAATCATCTCACTCAATTATGCTGCCTTGAAAACGTGCTCCACAGAATGAGCTGTGTCCCAGCTCCAGTAGCTTGATAAAATAAAGATATTTTATTATTTATTCTTGTTGGACCCAGCACAGACCCCTTTCCCGGCACATCTTTGTCCAAACACTGTGACCTAAACTGCAACAAATGGAGCCAACCTTTCCATCAAGAAAGGCTTAATTTATTGTGAGCAAAGAACAACAAATCACAATAAAATCAGATTTATGGTCCCCTGGATCTGAATTGACCATAGAGCACCACAGCCTTTCCAGCACTCGACTCATTTCTTTAATAAAGTTGAAAATATAAAATCTGCATGCATGCAGAGCCACCCCATCTGAATTTTATGTAAAGTGCACAAGAAGTTTATGGATGGTAGTAACTTATTGCTCCTTGTAATTTCATTATGTAAAAAGACACAGTTGGGATCTCTTAGGCCCCTATTTAAACATTTATGAATTAAATAACAGAATGTATGCAAGCCTGGGATTGGAGAACAACATTTTCCAACAGGCAGAATTGATGGGGAAGGGTTCTCATATTTTATGATGCCATAACAATCTCTTTGCTGCCTAATTACAGAGAATTTGACAGGGAATGAGGAAAAAAAACCCCAAACCCCAAAAACCAAAGGAAAGCAGAAATCTGTTAAGATGAGGACAAAGCAAAACTTAGTGCAAATTTAGGAGGACTTTGGAGCAAACCCACCCAGAGATGCAAATAGTTCTAGAATCAAATCTGGGTGCAGACTTTTAGACTTGCAGTTGCCAGCAGGAGAATTGGGAACCCCTGTGGCTCTAATGGTTCCTACAGCAGCTGTGGATAAACCTTTGCTGTGTCTTATCAGACTCAAAATATATGTTGGTGCCCTGGGTCTGTTCTCTCCATCACCCCCACCCCAAACCCCCAAAATCTTGTGGTTTAATTTCATTAAAACTTCCATAGTTTGGTCACGGTGGCAACATAACCAAGGAAGGAAAAGCATCAAGTAAATTTGGGGTTTATGATGGTATGCATGGGATATTTCATGCCCTGAGTGAAGTCAGCTCTAACCTGTTTGGGCAATACCTTTTGGTCCATAGAAATGCCATTTTTTCAGACTATCACAATCAATAAATTGGATTTTGCTCCTGCAAGTGAAAGGGCTGTTATTTTTCATACAGTTTGTCAATAGGCTCCAGGTTATGAGATATATGAAAGATATTCTACACAGGCCAGAGAGTTATGAGCTCTCAGGCAGATGAGTTATTTAAGTTCTTTTCACTTCTATAAAAAAATAAATACAGAGATGGCCAAAACAGATGCCATAAATTGTGGGGTTGATGTAGGATTTCCATCTTTTCTTGTCTGTTCTAAAAAGCCTGGGTTCTTTGTACTGAAAATCCTTTTACCATTTGCATCCACAGAGTGAAAGACATTATTACAGACTGAAATAGTGTCCTGTGAACTGGACTTACAGGTGAAGACTTACTACACATGAACTGAGAAACAGAAGTGTGCAGTTCTGGCTGGAAGCTGGAGGGAAAGATTTCATTCCTTCCCTCTTGCTCTCTCCAGAAAGGCTCCCAGTTCCAATCCCCAGGAAAAAACCAAGAGGGCAGAGTTCACTTCCCATTTTTTCTGACATCCCTGTAATTCCTGCCTCTCTGCCAGTCTGTCCCTGGGAGCTACTGTAAAGAAACCTCAAAGGAAACTGTATTTCATTGGAAATAAAAAGGAGTTATTTGAGAATACAGCAAAAACTGTTTGATCTGGATGCACAGAGAGCTCCCTATATTCCCACAGTTTGAAATCTGTCTCCCATCTCACCCCTTCTCTTTGCCTTCAGTGACTCTCCAGCCCTCAACCCCAATTCAGCAGAGTTTCTGTCCTACAATTCCACTCTGACACGACCCATTATTTAACCTTAATGTGCTCCATGTCCTTCATCAGCATGTTCAATATATATATTTTCATTTACAAGTGTGCTCTGAAGAGCCAGAGCAAAGAATGAGGCCTCTTTGCTGCCAGATGCTGCAGGGATGTTTGAGCAGAAGGGGAATTCTTACATCCAATCTCATGTATTAGGATATTGCTTCCTTTTCCCCACCAGCACGTGCTTGGAGCACTCTAAACCAGCCTGCTCTGCCCTTGCCATTTCCTACCCAATCCACTCTAGTTAAATACCTTTTTCATAAGGAGTTTTAAATTATAAGTCTAAATGAGGCCAATAAATTATACTTCATAAAATCCCGTGCACATCATTTCCTCACAGAAAAGCCTCCAAAGAAATATTTTCCATGCCACCACCTATGTTCCCATCCCTTTGCAATATAACATTTATTCTAATATTAAAATGGCAGCTGCTCTATAAATTGTGAATCATTAGCACTCCTCATTGATTTTTCCCTTGCAGGCTGCAACCCTGGGCAGGGGCTGCGTGTGAATATCAGTCTATTGGATTGAGATTCATATCCTATTTGAGGGTCAAAGACCGAGACCTCATGAGCTTGAACTTCTATCAGCCTAAAGCTGATCAATACTTGGAGATATATTTGATCCTGGCTGCTAGCACAGATTAAGTGGCCATAAATACAATCAAAACTGTGAGGCTGCTGGAATAAGAGGCTGGGGAATGGGAAGCCCAGCACAGACATGCCAGCTCCCAGTGGGATTTTTGGGAGCAGGGAGAAGCCTGCAGGGCTGGGTGCTGTGTTTTTGGGGGGTGTGCAGCTCTGCTGATGGAGGGAGAAGGGAGGATGGGTGACTTCAGGTACATCAGAGATAGGGGGTTGTTTTCCAAGACTGGTGTTCGTGTTGGATGTGGGATCCCTTCAAATTCCCACACGGGAAGGTGAGGAGGGCTCTTCCTGGCATGGATCAGAGCCAGCACTGCTCAGCTTGGCATAGACACCACAGGTGGGCACGCTAGGAGGATTAATTGAAAAATATCAAACAATCAAATATGTTCTTTTTTTTCCTGTCTCCCCCCTCCCCCTCTATCTCCAAGTGAAACTTTAAATATATGATTAAAATGACCTATTAAAGAGGAGAGACTCTTTCCATTTGAGTACATTAATGATGATTCTGTGGTGGCTGAGCAAGAAAAAAATCCATAATCATAAGCCTTATTAAAGAACAATATCCTTTCAGGGCTTATTGTTTTCCCTTTAGATAGTGGGAAGCCTTGAAAAATAGACATGGAAACAGAAAGAAATAGAGTCACTGTGCTGAAGTGCTCCAGAGACCACGGCACTCAGGGAAATTACCTCCCTATTTTTAGGCATGTTTACAACATGCCTGTTTGCTGTATTACCTTTGATCCTAAACTCTAATTTAAATGATTCTTTGAAATGCTTGGGAGATCCAGAGGGGAAATAATTAGAAGTGGCATGAAGGCTGAAAAAGCAAGGCACTAACTGGCTGCAGAAGGTGGCTGTAGGATGGGATGTAACACGTGTCTGGACAAGCAGCAAAGGGCACAATCCATCCCTCTCCAGGTTTGGGATGGACAGGATGCAGGATCCAGCAGCTCTTCCACTGGTTTTAGGAAGGAAACCACTGTCTAGCTGTAACCAAATACAAACTGGTATTTGTATTTACATGGTCTCATGTCCTTGTGGTGTCCTTGGGAGAAGAGACTTCATTATCATAAAGAATATGTTTTTATTCCCCTACATAAGTACTACTTATTATAGTCTCATATATTTTCTGACACTACCAAGGGGTCTTTATTGTTGTACATCAAGGTCACTGACAAGTAATATATTCAATCTATTAAGTTATTAGGGAGATAAATAATTTGGATGCAAGCTGAACTCTGAACTTTTACCTTTTCCCCTGACAGAAGGGTAGTTTCTTGGCATTCATACTAATCTTGCCTCTGCTTGAATAGTAATTCCATTAGGGTTATGGCTGCAGCTATACATATGCAATGACCTCAAATACAATTTCTTTATGGACATGGGCAATAGGAATATTAAAATTTTAAGCCAAAGAGGATGTAATGTAACTTTGCATTATTTATTGTAGACACAAATCCTTTATAATATTAAAGGATAAAGAATTAATAAAAGAAAGATCCCATAAACAATCCATAAAGTCAAATGTAGTTCTTGATGTAATGCAATTGCTTTATAGTGTCTTCTGGTTACACACTTGTACTCCATTAAAAAAAATCTAGTCAAGAATGAGGAGCATCCTGGTAATTCTGTGATCCCTGGGTGGTTTTGAAAGTGGTTCTAACCCTGTGGTTCTGCTTCTACCCAGGGACACCAACACCTTGACATCTTAATCCAGAGATTATTACAGTTATTTAGTCCCTGAAACTGGGACTAACTGGTTATTTTAGTCCCTGAAACTGGTACCTTTGCCTCTTTGTGAACCACATAAACCAGGTCTTTGTTGGCAGACCTTGGGGTTTAACTTGGCAGTGCCCCAGGGAGAGTCTCCAGGATTTGGGGGTTGAGGTTTCTCCCCACCCCATTATTCTGACAGATAGTTTTCATTCCTGGTAAACCTAGCTGGATAACCTCTGAAATTGCAATGTGGGAATGTCAGGTGCCAGATTCTGGGAAAGGAAGTGTTTGGAGCATCTTCCCTGAATGCTGCAGTAAGGAGGCTGCTGCCTCTGGGCTGTGTTGCCTGAGATTGTGCTCCTGGTATCAAGAACATTAACTGTGCCAAAATCACATCATATTTAATAGGTGTTGACAACCGATGTGTTAAAGCTGCTTTCATGTCAATTCTCTTTCTGCTTTAGACTTATGATGTCAAGAGAATGTAAACCTTGCTGAAAACACCAGTAATCTAAATAATTAGCTAAACTTTGGAGCAAGCTTTTCTCTAATGAGAACAGAATGGAAGCAGGGGAAAGAAAGCAATGAGATTTTCCTACCATGACTATTAATTTCTGTATTGCAAATACCATTATATTCAAATAGCTCCTTAATTTAGCTAATAGATGATTCAGTTTAATGAAAAAATATATGTATATTCTCAGATGCCCCTGAGAACAGGGGGCAGTAGAGCCATCAGGTTGTTAAGTTTTGCATCTTCTGAATCTTTACATCTCCTCATTCCTGTAATCCTCAGCATCATTACTACATACTACATACTACTACATACATCAACTGGATGCTGTTGGATTCATGGACTTGGTGCTGCAATATGTGACAAGAAAACAGCTATAATTATTACTTTTTATTCTGTGTTGGAGTTTAGTGTACATATGACAGACTGTTCTAATTAGTGTACCTATGACAGACTGTTCTAATTACCTCCTAGGCATTTCAGAACTATCTGTATTAACTAACCTGGATTGTTTTTTTGTGTGATCCTGTTCCTAATCGTCCAGGGGGATGTTTTATTCCTGCTGCTGAATACAGCAGTCCAACCCATCTGGGGTGTAACACTGCCACAGTCAGAGTTCAAGCACTTCTTTTCACATTCTCCATTCTTGCTTCTTTTTTATCTCCTCCCTCATTCATCATCCACTGCCCACACCCTTTCACTCTCCTCTGTGCCCTCTTCCAACTAGGAAATCACTCAGCAGCTCACAGCAAGTTGCTCCCCAGGGCACCTGCAGCTCCCACCTCGATGTCCTTGGGGCTCCAGGCACAAAATTACCCCCCCAGTGCCTGGTTCACAAAAACCTGCCCAAAAAACCCCTTCAACCCCAGGGCAACAGGAGCTTTGCCCATAGGCACTGTCTGTGTGTGTTTTCAGACTGCTGTGTGCCAACAAACCATCTTCATCCAAATCTGGGGTTGTCCTGCTGGACATTTGGGAAGCTTTGGTATTGCAACACACAAGCAAAATTTACTTTGCATCACCACTTTCAAGCCAAATCTCTCACATGCCCTATTAATTTCGATTTAATCACAACTGTTACTGATGAAATAATTACCCATTGATGACAAGGGACATATTTACTGAAGATGAATCATACCTGGTATATTGTATGGCTGTTAATCCTCCCCTGACATGCCCTAAGTAGTGAATTGGGGGTTCCTGGGTTTGCAAATAGAGTCTTTAAGTAGTTAGAGTGCAGTAGTGAAGCTGCTCTGCTCAGAAGGGCTGGGGGGCCTATTCTTGAGAGTGGGCACAAAGGGAAGGAGAGTAAAGAGCTTCAGGACTCCCCACAGCAGCTGATCCCTTCCCCAAGTCTGCTGTTCAATAAATGGGTGATGGATGGGTCTGTCAGGTGGGCACAGCCCTAAAGAACACCACTGAATTCTGTGGAATGGCTCACTGGATGCTCCCAGGGAGAGGTTTTGGCCCTTCCAAAGGAACATTCCAGCCTAAGGAGCAGGTCCCTCCAGCCAGGGTGGGCTGGGATATTCCTGCAGGGTCTGGGGGAGCACAGCCCCCCTTCCAGTTAAGGGAGGGACACATGGGGGTTTAACTCTGCTGTTGCAAATCAAACGAATGACATGGATTTGTGGCCTATCATCTTGACAGCCTCCTTTAAACTGCTTATTTTAAAACAGGATAAACAGAGGATTAATAACCCTGCAGAACACAGAGAGCCTGGCTCCTCCCAGGGAAGCCTCTGCAGCATCCCTCCCTCACCCAGCTGCCAGGATGTCACCCACCTCCTGCCCTGCACCCTACAAACTGTGTCCCCAGGGTGCTGTGTCCCCCTCAGACTCCAAAAAATCACTCAGGACATGACTTTGATTCACTTATAGGAATAAGGTCATGCTGAAACAAGACTTCCCTTTGAGCTGTTTAAATTAAGGGGGGAGAGCTCTGTGTGGCAATTCTGAATATTTTCTTAATCATCAAAATAAAATCATTTCGAGGTCAAGTCATGTCTCAACACTGAGGAGTAGAACCTGATGCTGCCACCCCCTATTCAAGCTGGGTGGAAATGCTCTTTCAAAATATACTTGTGAGTCAAAGCTGTTGAAAAATTCACAACTCCCCCCACTAAGCACTAACATACATTTATTTACTAATGAGTAGCTCCACTGAGCAGCACAGGGGGGTATTTTATCCAAGTCCTCCTGTCACTCAGTCCTTTCAGGGTGAATTTTCCATCCAGTGCTGCTGGCCAGCCCCACAGAGCCCATGGGTGGAAGGGTAAGTGAGCAAGGAAGGACAAGAAGGACCCTTTCACACTTCTGCGAGACCTCACAGGCTTGAAAATGCCACATTTTCAGCAAAGCAGCAGCACATCCAATAAATCACATCTGCACACTGCTTTATTCACAGGCACTGACAGTTTAGGATTGACGACACCCAGGGCAGCCCAGTGTCAAGCACTCCTAATGAAAACTATCCCATTTTGCTCCAGTAGCAGCAGCTGCCAACAGACATAATCTACTGGCATATGGAGAAGGCCATGCTAATCCCTGCAAGGTCATTAACAAGAGGGTGAAAATTACATGCAAAGCACCAGCTGTGGCATCCCCTTCTCCCTCACACTTGCTGTGGCAGGGGCAGCAGAGGTGAAAAATGCAAGTACATCTCAGCAGGCCCAGCACTGGTGTCAGAGCACAGCTATTTCCCCCAACCAGAGTTCTGTGCTGCTCAAATTCTTCCTGTGCAGAGGAACGGGGAGCCTTGCAAGTGTCACCTGTTTTCACAGCCAGAAATGACCCTTGAGAGCATCACTCAGGGCACACAGGTTAACCAGGAGGACTGTGACATGGGCTGAGCTCTGCCACGACAGGCAGGGCTGTGTCCCATCTTCCCTGACAGCCTGTCAGTGGTGGCACTGTTGCCCTCGGTGGAACAGATGCAAAAAGCATCTTTCCAAGAAAAAACCTGTAGATGTGGTGCTTAGGGAGATGGTGTAGTGCTGGATTTGATGATCTGAGAAGGTTGGGGTTTTTCCACAGAGCACAGAGTTCAAAATTCCCTCCCAGCGCTATAGAGGGTCAAGGGAAAACAAAGCCTCTAATGTGTCTTTCCCCCAGTCCCTAATCCACAAATAGGGTCCCTGTCCCTTCAGCCTCACCTCACACGTGTATTTTAACATTTACATGCATTTACAAGCTCTTATTCCACAATCCCAAACTCACTCCCAACGAATATTCCACCCCGATATTTACATGGGAACTCGGGATGTGGGTTTGTCTTTTCATTAAATCATGCAAACATTTTTATAAATCAGAAAGTCTGTTAAAACCCCTCAGCAACGACTACTTAAAACAAATCTTTTCCAATTTAAATCCCAGCCTGCATAACAATCAATCCCATAAACCCCCTAATTGTTAACATTACTTTGGGTAATGTTTAAAAACATTAATTTCAAAAAATGTAATAGGAAAAAAGCTCTTGAAATCGGCAAAAAAGATAAATGGTCTCCAGCAACATGACCTTTTTCCATACCACAGTGACATTGAATCATTTTAAAGTTATTTACATTTTCATTTTTCCTTGGAAAAATGTTGACAAGGCTTTCACGGGCGGTAATGGATACTCAGTAACATCCGTGGGAAGTGTAACTGCATCAAGAGCCCTTCCCCGATTCCTCTTCACACCGACCAGCTTTAATTAATAGAGCAGAGGTGAGTCCAGAGTGAGCTGACTCATTAGCAGGGCTGGCTGAGCTGTGGGAAGTGACACAGCTCCCCCCAAAAAGACTATACAAAGGGTTTTAACCACCAGCATCTTCCTGCCTTGAGTTTATGTGCCTTCAACTCTGCTTTTCAAAGATGAATTTGACCTCCAGGCTCATAATTGCCATCAGCTTGGGTTGTGACAGCAGAAAAAACTCCGAGATAAGTCTTGGCTTTACTTTCCAATCTGTAAGTGGAGCATCCCCCACTGGCAGTGCCAGTTTGTCGTGGTGTGCACACACTGCACACACAGGGTACACATGGCATGATGCACTTACAGACACCTATGGAGCTAAACAGAGCTGTTCCCATCCCTGGAAGTGTCCAAAGCCAGGCTGGATGGGGCCTGGAGCAACCAAATGAAAGGTGTCCCTGCCCATGGCAGAGGGTTTGGAACAGAATCTTTAAGGTCCCTTCCTAGTCAAAGCATTTGGTGATTTTATAGTAAAGAAATCTTTCACAGACACTTGCACACAAGCACAATGGAGCACAGGTAACACCTGACACAGGCACAGAGTCTGGAGCAGCCCATAGCTGTGGGTCTGCCCCAAAAAGTGCTGCTGCACAGACCTGTTGCTTTACAAAGCCATTCCCGAGGGTGGGCTAAAGTTTGACACCATCCTGCATGAACTCACAGCAGGAGCAGGGACGGGCTTAAAAAATAAAGGGGACTCTGGTGTTTCCTTCCTCCATCCTCTGCTGAGCAGCTGGGTCTTTAGAAAGGAAAACATCTGCCATGGTGGAAGTGGGAGGTGACTCCTGGGTGACTTCTGTCCCCACAGACACAGCGAGCCAGGAGTGGTGGGGACAGACACAGCCCTGACTCGCCAGCCTTCAACAGCCTTCCTTTATGTTCCTGCTCCCAGTTCCACCCCTGGGCATCCCAGTTCCACCCCAGCCCTCTCCCTGCAGCCTGCTGGGCACAGCACAGAGAGCACAGCCCTACCAAGGCTCCACACACTGCAACTCGATCCCTGCCTGGCTTGTTATAATATTAATGACAAGTAATGACAAGTAACGTGTCAGCCCACAGAGCCACACGGAGTGATCATATTCCAGCTGTGCTGTGTCTGAAGGAGAGACACAGGCTCACCTTGGCTCCAGGGTCATTTCAGGGAGCAGGACAGGCACTGGGGCACGAGGACAAGTCCTGTGGCTGCACGTCACAGCCAGATCTGGTACCTGGTACCAGCTTGCAAACACCTGAACTGGTATTTCAGTGCTATTTCTGTGCCAGCCCTGTGAACACTGTCACTGAGGGGTGGCTCAGGAGCTCATTGCATCCCTGTGCTTGGTCCAAACAGTTCAACTCACACACAGGACACAACCTGCTGCCCCTTATATTGAAGTGGGGCAGAAATATCCCTCCTGATCAAAGCGTGTCAATTAGTGTTCATCTAAGTTAATGAGATGCTTCTACTAACAAAGGGAAGTTATTTCTGAATGTAATGATTTCTCTGTTGGCAAATCTAGTGATGAAAACCTGCCCAAATCTGTATTTCAATGGATCTGGGCTGCAGACTGGCTTGGTGTGGTTACACTGCTCTGGTGCCTGGGCATGGCTAATATCAGCATCCCACAATTAGCATGCAGCTTATTAATCCCTGCAAATAAATGAACCTGGTCCTCCAGTCCAGAAAAACACTTGGGGGACCAATTCTTTATTTCTGAGGGTACGATTAGTACAAATTAAAACCAGAATAAGTTTTAATTTTGCCACATCAGGCAGGTTCATCAAAACACCCTTATCCCCCAGAGCCAAATGCCAATAACAGCGTAACAAGGGGATGTTTCAACTAGAATGATTAGGATTGTCCAGGAAAATTAATTTTGAAGTTCATGGCAACCTCCTGTCAGAAACAGGCCACAACGAGGAGGGGATGTTCAGAAAATGAAAATGAAAAGGCTGTGCTAAGTACTGCTGGTGGCAAGGACCAGGCAGGACCTGGCTCTGCTCCCTTTCAATCACTCTTATAAAAGCATCTTATCATATGAAGCCAATTCAACATGATAAACTCAACAACTGGAGCCCAGTTCCCAGATATGGGGGTCTGCTGCCCAAATCATCCCTAATTTAGCCAAAGGCTTTCCAAGGCTCTGGATTTGGGCTGGTCAGAGCCATCAGAGCAGGTGGTGCTGGAGGTGGGCCCGAGGGGCTGCTCACTGACCAACACAAGTGGGGCCACAAGGGAGGTTTAACTTCACTTTCCAAAAAAGCACAGATAAACCAAATCTCTTTTAAACACTGTTACCTTCTGCCACCCTGGCTCTGCCCAGCACACACAGCTTTGCTTTATCAGCCTCAGATGAACCCTAGAGGTTCATCTGTGGGACCTTCATCCTGCTGCACCTGAGTGATGGTTCTGTGCTGTGACACCCAGTGCTCAGCCAGGAGGTAACCACCATCCCTTCTCCTCTGCACACACAGCTTGGTTTGTCCCTCTCATTTGTAGGGATCTCCCATTCCCAGCACAGAAACCCTCCAGAAATGAGGCAGCAGCAAACCCAGGGCAGAACTGCCTCCAGAAATAGAAATAGAAATAGAAATTCCAAGCAGGAATTTCAGCATCCAATCTCCAGATAATATTATAACTCCTTTCAAATTATAATTCATATCTGAGAAAACAAAACGAACCCCAGCAAACCCCAGCCCAGCTTGCAGCACACAGAGGGAAAAGCAGCCACAGCTCAGTGTTGTGTGGCCTCACAAAGCAAACAAGTCCAACCCCTCAAACCACACTGTGTTAAAGTAAAGGCTTGTTGTGCAGCAAAGCTGAGATCACCTGAGCTTCATTTTGCCTTTTTTTTTCATTTAAGAAAAGAATCACGTGTTGGGAATTAAACTCCCTGTGGATACAAAGAAACATCCTGCTTCATCCATGGCCCCCACAAACATCAGGACATATCATGGGGAAACACCAAGCACATGTTCTGGAGATGAAATCAACTCCACACCTCATATTCCTTCTGTTCCCTACTCCTGATTTACACCACCCCGAGAGAGGGGAGCCTTCCCTCATCCCCCCATCCCTGCCATTAATAAGTATTCCAGTGTGCTGTTTCCACAGACCGAGAACAACATCCTCCCTTGGAAAAACAGAAGTGATTCCTGAATTAATTTAGATTTCCCGCTGCCTTGTTAGACCAGCTGGATCTGGCACGCTTCATCTTCCCTGCAAACAGTGCCATTGTCCCTCGGGGACACTCAGCACTTTATAAACCTGTCAAGCCCTTAAAGCCGGTGACCATGAGGCTTCACAACAGAACGTGTGGAGCTTTATGGCCACACACACACACCAGGCAGCCCCGGAGAGGAGAACCGGCACGGAGGGGTTGGGAAGTGAGGGGATGTTGTTTTGTGCTGTGCTTTCATTTCAAAGCAAGCAAAGGAAAAAAAAAAAAGGCAAAAAAAAAGCAACGCTACGTGATTTATTTTAAAGCATCCAAGCTGCTGCAGCCTTTGAGAGCGATGTATGTACACGGGAAATGGGAGATTGTCTCCCAAGTCATTTGCATTCGTTCCCTTCCCTCCCTCCTCCATGTAGTGTTTTTAAAAGGTTTTATCCCGCAGATGGCTGAATACCTGCAACTTGCGCAGAAATCAGATTTTGGGTGCAGAGCCGCCTGACGGAGCTGGTTTTTATTTAGCAAACATCCTGTTCCTCCAGTCCCTCCAGCCCTGATTTATTTCTCCGCTCTCCTGACAAGCTTCACAAAATATTCTCTTACACAAACAACATCATTCAGCATCTCTGTGACCCGCCCAGACCGAGCTCTCCCCGCGCCCCTCGGTGATCCCTTGGGCTGCTCCTGCTGTTCGGAGCGATGCCCAGAGCACGAGGCCACCGGGATTTGGGCTCCGAGGCGCAGCTCTGTCCCTTGAGCCACACTCAGCTGCCCGACGCTGGCTGATTCCCAGCTGGAGGAGCTCCCGGCTCCCGGGCGCTCCGCTTTCCCGGCTCCGCCTGACAAGTCGGCATCTGATGGAGTCGCTGCCGTTTGGGTCCCTCGGGGATTATAATGTGACTGCAGCAGGTCCCAGCTATTCTCTGCAGCCCAGCGTGTTGTTGCTTCATTAAACGCCAAATTGTTACATTAATTCTAACTGCCCTGTAGAGATGTAGCTGTCAGGAATGATTTACTCGCCTCCAGCTGACTCGGAGACTTTTTCCAGGCTCTGTGTAGGCGCTGGAAGAGGCCGGTGCTTGGGTGGGAGTGGGATGCAGGATGTGTGTCCAGGCAGAGACTGGCAGCAAGTGGCTCTGTCCTCCCTGGAGAGACAGAGATGCTCTTCAGATCTCAGTGGAAAAATAAGCAGGGAGCTGAAAAAAAGGTGTGGGTTTTGGGTTTGGCTGAACTTTGGGCTGCTGGTGGCTCAAGTTGCCTGTTCACATGCAGCATGTCTGCTGGAATATTGACTGAGTCCAAATCTCTGGGATCTCTCCATCCTGGCTGGCAGATCTGTCTGCACTGCAGGTTTTCCTGCCTTGTTCCCAAGGATCGTGGTGTGGGCAGGGGGAAGCGAGGAGGGACATGCAGGGCAGTGCAACACCTTTGCTTGGCTGCTCTGATTCATCTGGGATAAGCCACCAGAGGGGAACCCGGGGATGACCTGGGCCTTTCCACCTTCCCTGCTCCCCATGGATGAGGGATTTCCCTCAGCCCGCACCCCCAAAGGGGCACCGAGGTCCCCAAAGCCACACTGAGTGTCCCCTGAGCAGCCCTAGGACCCCCCGTTCTGTCACCCTGGATCAGGCTGAATAAATCCCCCGTCTTTGCACCAGCTCCTCCTGTTGTAGCTCCCGTGGAAGCTGTGCAAGTGGATTCAGCTGGATCAGCCACTCTCCCGGGATGCAGCTCCCGCTGCTCCCAGCGGCTCCCCAGGGATTGGATTCCTGCCCACTGCGAGCTCGGGCATCCTCAGGCACCACACACGGTTCCCTGGCACAGCCAACACCTCCACACAAACTCAGGAAGCATTTAACAGCGAGGAGGTGTCTGTCCCTTGGGCACGAGGGATTTGGTTTCATTGGCCTCAAGCAGGAAATCTGAATAAGGAAAAAAATAAGCTACTTCGACTGTTTGATATAAAATCTGATCTGTAGGGAACACAAGTTTAGGCACAAAGGCGAGTTTGCTCTTTGGGGAAAAAAAAAAGATTAATACAGTAAATTTTCCTCACAGAAAACACAAAAATTTTGCTGCCTCCCATGTAATGCACTCACAGAAATCAGCAGAGGTTGTAAAACTCACCTGCAAACTGAGCAATGCAAAACCCTAATTCTGTTTGGGTTTTACAAGCTGTCAGTCACTCGGACAACATTGGTTTTATTTGCTTCTTTCAAATTGCTTTTGTTTTTAACGGGAAGAAAGCATTTATATTAATGGAATCCTTGAGGCTCAGCCCTGAAAGGACAGGCTGAAATGCAATCCCTGAATTTGAGATCAGGACACTCAGGGAGCTCTTCTCAGTGTTCAGATGAGCACAAGCACCGGCAACTTCCAGCCCGTTCTGCTTTTGAGAGCAAAGCACAAAGGCAGAGGGGGGAGATTTGCATTTCTTCCTTTCTTAAATTCAGCCATTCCCTGGGAATTCCCGGGGGGAAAGCAACAGCAGTGTCCGTTATTTGCTGGGAGGGAAACGATGAGAAAAATATCTATAAACTAAATGTTCAATTACTACGGTTTTATAACAACATTATCCTAAAATCAACTACGTTTTTGTTGGGTTTTTATTTCTTTTTTTTTTTTTTTTGTAGGATACAAGTGTCTTTCAAAGAATATTTTTGATTTTTTATAGGAAAATATTATTAATACTTGAGGCACCAAAATGTTTTGATGCGAAACATTTGCCCAGATTTGGTGAGGGTGTTTTTAGACACAGAATTCTTGAAAACACAAACTCTCCTTTTCTCTTTAGGTGAAACTCTACTGTCTGCTTTTTCAAAATCCCAGTTTTCTGTTTACTCCACAAATTTCCCTAAGAAATGTTTTTTGAAGTACTTACAGTCTGGCAGCAACAGTTGTCTCTTTCTCAGTTCTGGAGAAGGAAGGAAAAGGAAATCTGAGCCTTTCTGCAAATCCTGTCAGTACCTGCTCCCCTCTGGAGATGTCAGTGTTCCACCCTCCCCGAGGAAAGGCCTGGGAAGGAGGGAATGATGGTTGTGTGTTGTGGTCAGCACAGTTCCCACAGCAAAAGATGTCCACGTGTCCTTTGGAAAAGGTGAGGAATAAAAGCTGGGATGTTCCAGGTGACATTTGTCGGGTCCCCTGGGACACAGACACCCCCAGGTACCAGAGCACGGCCCCTCCCTGCCCAGGGGGACACGGAAAATCCTGGTACAAATATTCCCAGACTTCCCAAGGAGTCACAACATCAAAGCCCGTGTGTGTTAAAGTGTCTGACATCAAATCCTTCAACCAGAGGCCACAGCACTTCCCTCTGCTCTGAGGAGGACATTGGAATATGAGGATATGTGTCTGTATCTGAATTTTTATTTGTATGTAAGTGTGCATATGTTTGATCAAACTGAATCCCTCGGGGATTTTTTCTTTTTCTTTCTGATTTCTCTTTGAAATATTCCAGTATCTGACTCTGTTTCAGGGTCACAACTTTCTGCTCACAGACAGACAACATCAGACTGTATTTCCTATTGCTTTGTCAGCCCAGATTTCTGCTCACACCTTTGTGATGAACGCTGAAAAATAACTAAATAATAACACCAAGCCTGTGTGTGCCAGAGCAATCCTGTTCAGGTCTCTCAAGGACTGCCAGCCTCCAAAAATTGTCATTTTTTTCTCTCAAAGCCTTTCCACAGTGATGGGTTTGCTCCTCTCCTGAAAGGGAAGGGTGTATTTCAACAATTTGTTGAATCACGACATGGAGTTTTAAGAGCTTTTCCTCTTAGTTTCAGGTGGTTTATTTACTTATATTGATGCTTTCAATGTGAATTTAGCAAAAGACTGTTTAAAGTTTAGCTGACAAATTTATTTGTAATCTTGAAGTATTTGATCATCAGAGAGAAAGCGAGAATATAAATAAAAGACACTGGACATTCACGTAATCTACAGTTAATTCCATATTTTTACAGAGAACAATATACATATTGTCTTGCCTTTCCTCACAATCAGCTTGCACTATATCCATGGAAATACACAAATGCCTGGAACGGAGATGTGTCCCCAGGAAAGCCTGTGCTCCCTCTGACACTCTCCCAGTGGTGCCTGGGGAATGGCTGGAAATAAATCAGCCAAATCCCTGCTGAGAGACCCCTCAAAAGGTATTTGGCAACAAGACATCAGGGTGATTTTTGAGACACTTTGCAGTAAAACTGATGCCAAGAAATTCGAAGGAAAAGCATAAGATCCACAACCCAGAGCCTCTAGTGTTCCTGGGTCAGGAAAATTCACCTCTTGACCTCGTGATAAATGTGGAATTATTTGGTAATAAATACATCTATTCACGGCTTAATGCTTATATGGAAGAGTCAAACTAGCGATCTACAAATTAAAAAGAGGAGAAGCAGAATTAACATATGATTTTCATTTTACAAAGAAAAAGGGTTGCTGATAAATGATTGGCATATTAAAGAGCAATTCGTTTTAGAAAAGTTAATGTAAATTCAAAATAAACCAAAACATACCACCATCGGTGTGCTTTTAAAAAAATCTGCTGGAAGAACAGAGAAGTTTCCTACCATGGATTTCTGAAGTGATTCACTAGCAACATTTCTCCTATAGAAATATAGACATTGTCACACCTTTCACCGTGGATGAGGACTTTATTTTCCCTTAGAAATGTTTCGGTGTGGACGGGTGGCGAAGCAAGTCCTTGCTTTGGAGAACGCACTGACAACAGAAAGCAAAAGACCTCCTATCAAATCTGTAAAGCACAAGTCTCGGTGTTTAATAAAGACACGAGAATCACTTTTGTTTGGATGCTCCAACCTCTGCGGTGCCACTGCCGAGCACGTCCCTTCCCTCCGCGTCGTCCCACATTCCTGCCCCGCTCAGCAGCTCGTCCCTCCGGCATTCCCAAGAGTTTAACAGCACTGAGTCCTTCCCTTTCCCACTGCATCCTGTATCAAAACTGAGCGTGGTCGACTTCATCGAGCCAGGAGGCCGGGCTGGCCGGGAAATCCGGGTACCCCCCGCTGCTGCCGCTGGAGAGGTCGGAGCTGGGTCCATTCCCGGGCAGGACCCTCATGGGCTGGGACACCCCTTGTCCGCTTTGTCCCATGATGCCCAAGCCGTTGTCAGGGTAAACCAAGCTGGAGATTAAAGGCTGGTGGCCTGGCAGTGCTTGCAAGGAGGCTGGTGACTGGGGTATCCCGTAGGGGCTGTTGGAGCGCAGGTCGTGGTACTGGTCCTGAGCTGGGATTCCGCTGTGATCCAGGGAAAAGCTCCCGTTGGTCCCAGCCTGTCTCCCCAGCGCAGGGGATGCTTCGTTGAGGTTGCTGTAAATCCCGTTGGAATGGCTCATTTCAGACATAGAGGGCTCATCTGGAAGGGAAATGGACTGGTTTTACTGGGGGAGCAACGGTCAGGGCTGGAATGGACTGGTTTTACTGGGACAGCAATAGTCAGGGTTGGAAGTGGCCACATAAGAACTCCAGCGAGCTCTGGGTATAAATAGATTCCATGGATGGGAGCTGAGCAGCCACGCTCTTCCTGCTTGTAATTCCTTATTATTCCCACCCTTGTTGATGGATCTTCATAGAAGGCCATGGGATTATTATTTTTTCTGAGTACAAATATCTAATACATTTGGGATTTTGTAAAATATACATGAAAAGTACATATTAAAATATAAGACTGTGGGTTTAAAATAATCTTTTGAAGGAGAAGGGAGCTCAATATCTTTCCACTTTTTGTTTCTGTTCGGTTTTGAGGTTTTGGTTTGAGGTTTATCTAGAATTTTGGTATCATTTTTAGGAGCTACATGCACACTCACCAGTGCAGGAAAAACTCTCCATTAATCAGGAAAAAAAAGATATTAAATGGAGATATTTGTCTGCTCAGGAACAGGGTAATGAAAACCCAGTTACAGAACGTATTTGTATGGCTTAAAAACACTCCTGGAAAATGAGCAACATTTTTTAATACCCAGCAAAAATTGTTTGTGTTTGTTAGGGTTTTATGGACAGTGAGAGCTGCTCTGTTGCCTGGGATACAAACCTGTTTGTGGCATCGAGCTCTCGATAATTGTTCAACAGTTTCTAGTTATTATTTATAGAATATTCATATTTAATGAGCTGGTGAATGGTGTGTATAAACAGACTCGAAAATCAAATAGTTTTTAGGAACACAGGAGAGGAGCTGCGATGCAAATCTGTGTGTGTCTGACACACAGGGTCCCATCCTGCTCCCGCAGCTCTGGACAGTGTGGGATGAGCTGGAGTAGGAATGTCCCTGGGTTTGTCAACACAAATCTCGGCTCCAAAAAGGGGACACTGATGCAGAAGCCTCCGTGTCAATCTCCCTTTTGCAGCACAGTCACAGCTCCCACAGGACTGAGGGGACCTGACGAGTAACTACACAAATAAAACCACCCCTAAATAAGATAAAAAAAAAAAAAATCACACACTTTCCCCCACAAAAACGATAAGTGGTTCTGAACTCTCTGATTTTTGTATTTCCAGGAGTCCCTTGAAAAGGCCGTGGAGGAGCAGCGGCTCTGACACCGCAGGGAGGGCTCTCCCTGCTCTCCCCGCAGCTTTTCGGACCTGACCCAACCCCCGGAGGAGCAGCAGAGTGTCCCCCGCCGTTCCTCAGCCCCGGCTGCCCCGGTTCCCCCGCAGCTCTGCCCTTCTCCCTCCCTGCGCTCCTGCTTTCACTCCTTGTATTACGGCTGAAAATCCTGACTGCGGCCCCGAGGGGGAGAAAACAGCCTGGGCACAGGCAGAGCTTTGCGGGGAGGGCACAGCCCGCGCTCAGCAAAGCCGCGCCTGGAGCCCCGCGAACCGACCTGTGAAGGAAACCTCGGCGTCGCTGTCGGGCCCCTCCTCCTGGATGCTGTCCTTGTCGGACTTGGATGTCCCCCGGGATCGCTTCATGTTCCTGAAGTACTGACCCCACCGCTGCCTCCCCGCGTCCTTCTTCAGCCTTTTCTCCTTGGCCCTGNCTTGAAGAAATCCTCCTTGCAGTACACGCCGTCCCCGCGGCTGAAGCACTTCTCGGCCAGCTGCGTCTGGCAGTCGGAGCATTTCAGGCACTTGCTGTGCCGGTTCTGGAACCAGACCTGCGAGCGGGACACGCCGGGGAGTCCCGTGATACGGGGCCGCTCCCTCCCCGCCGCCCCCCGCCCCGCGGCTCGGGCAGAGCCCCCTCTCACCTGCACCACCCGCATGTCCAGCCCCGTCTCCGACGAAAGCTGCTCCCGGACGTGCCGCGCCGGTTTGGGCGAGTTGTTATAAGCGTTTTTGAGGGTCTCCAGCTGCTTGGCCGTGATGGTGGTGCGGGGCCTCTTGGCCGTGGATTCAGCCTCTGCCCGACACGGTGCGAGTTAGGGGTGAAATTACCACCGAGCGGCCCCGGGGACGCGGAACCTCCGAACACCCCCAGCCGCCCCCGATGGCAGACGCTCCCACCCCTCCCGCCCGCTGCGGGAGCCTGTCCCGGAGGGCAGGAGCGCCCCGGGCCGCCTCCCTCCTTCCTACGGAGAAGGACGGGGCAAAGGTACCTCTCTGCTTGGCCGTCTCGTAGTCCGCCTTGCAGACCAGCCTGCTGTCCTCCATGAGGTAGAACTCGTCGCCGGTGGCCAGCTGCCGCTTGCAGACGATGCAGGCGAAGCAGTGCAGGTGGTAAACGAAGTCCTGGGCCCTGCGCACCACCTGGGTCGGGGGGATGCCCTGCTGGCAGGCGGCACACTTCGTCCCGAAGCGCCTGAGCGGGGGGGACAAGCGGCGGCTGCTGAGCCGAGGGGTGTCCGGGGGAGGGTCCCNCGGTCCAGGACCTTGAGGATGAACCTGTCCACGATGTGTTGGTTGCAGCCGGCGCACAGCGGGATCTCTGCGGGAAGGCAGCCCTCGTCAGCCCCCGTTAGCCCCTGTCAGCCCTGTTGCCCTCCGAGACCGGCCCGGCCCGGCCCGTCACCCCCGAGGCTGCTGCCACCCGACTGCAGACCCGGGGATGGCCCGAGGAACAACCCGAAAAAAACCAGTATTCATTCAAATTCGTTGTTGCAGCGCCGTGTGAGGCCCTGCCCGCGCCGCGGAGAGCAGCAAACCCCCGGGCCGGGCACACCAGGGGAAGCGCCCGGGAGCACCAGAGAAAACAAGAATGGAAGTGATGGAAACGGAATTAACCCCCAGACCGAGCCGCCGGCAAAGCTGCAATTATTGCAGGCTCTTTTTCCTTTTTCTACGCTTCCAAAATTCACTTGCAAACAACGGCGGGGTAGCCCGAGCTTAGTGAGGAAAGGAACTATCAAAAATAACGAGAATCGCACTGAAAATAAAAACGAAGTAGGCTTGTGCCATCGCCCTACAGATACGGACAGAGATGATACAGAAATAGATAAGGATACAGATATGGAGAAATAGAGATATAAAATAAACAGATACAGCAAATAGAGAACGAAATGTGCAGATATGTAGACATAAAACCATAGACTTCGGTATATAGGTATAGGTAGAGATATGTAGGTAAAAATATGGATATGGGATACATAAATACAGATATATCAGTATAGATAGAGATGGAGAGATACATGACACGGCTGTAGAGATCCACATACATGCAGACATAAGAGTATCTATATGTAAAGATAACTGTATGTAGAGACACAGAGCTGTCCGCTGTACATGGGGGTAAGAGGTGGAGGTGATACCGTTATCCCAAATAATTCACCGCGGCCAAACAAACCACCCCAACAGCGGCAGCGGCCGGGGCTGAGCTCCGGCAGCGGCACCGGGCAGGTTAACGCGGCACAATCCCGCAAGGTCCCGGTACAGCCCGGCCCGGCTCGGTCCGCGGCTCTTACGCTGCATGGCGATCCGCGGGCCGCGGCAGCTCCGCTCGCTCAGCC